>JAVXUP010000829.1:0-150000 GCA_033070095.1 Escallonia herrerae
TTCCTGTAACTTTGTGTAAGATGTTCTTGCTGCATGAGTGCGTGCATGTTTCTGTATTCGGATTGAAGCTGCTTCCCTCCTCATGTTTTCATACAGCTGACGTGCGAGTTGTGCTGTTTTAGGCAGCAAAAGAAAGTCGATATATAAAGTCAAGTCATGATTGAGCTATGTTTCTAAATAGTATGTGTTTATTTCTGGACTGGCTGTGGCCCATTGTTAGTCCAGAAATATGTTACATGGACATGTGCAAATGAGTATGGGATATGTGTCCGACACATCTGATAGGATATGCCGCTAGAATACAATCTTTTACTGTTTCTTTTAGTTCGTTATTGCTTTGATATAATTTTTCTTTTAAAGTAAAAATAAGTGCATCATATAAAACACCATGTTAACTAAGGAATAACTAAAAAATACCAACAGTTAGGAATATCCTGCAGTGTCCCCATGTTTTGGGTCATGAAAATTAGATGAATCCGACACTTGGGCGCGCATCTGACTTGGACACTCATACCGAGTCCATGTACCATAGGCGGTGGGTACTTTACATTCGTAAGACATGGTCAAGTTTCTCAGGGAAAATGCTAATTACCTCTCCAATGTTTCTGCAAGTGGATTGTAGCCTTTCTTATGGTGATGAACTCCTTTCGGGTGAGATACGTTCGGATTTGCCTTTGAATGCGCCTTGCAGCATAAGCTAAAACTTCAGTTCTTCGAGCGTCTAATTCAGCCATCTGGCCAGCTCTAAGAAAAACCTTTGTTTTTCCTATCTGGACAAAAAGGTAGTCAGGTGGAAGCTTGCTTTTGTCTTTAAGAAGTTCCTTTGTAGTAAATTGCCTAAATATGTTTCTCTCTAGTAATAATTGACTAATTGCTAATTCTATTACCTGATATCCCTTTAGCCCCATCCTGTCACAAATCGCAACACAAGCTGATTTCTCATCAGATCTGTCATAAAAAAAGCAAATCAGCAGCTTTTAACAACTGTAGACGCAATCCCAGTTGCATCAATCGTTTATCTATTGACATGGATTCTTTTTAGTAGGACATGTAGCCTTGGCTTTAGGTCCTAAACCATATATTTTGAAAGGGAAAACGAGACAGCAAAAAGGAAGAATGTTCTGTTATATATACCCATCCAGAACATCTGGTGCTAACGTTCCGAAACGGTCCAGGAACTCATCAAATGCCCGCTTTGTTGGATATCCAGCACAGCTTATCCTAATTGCCTCTAGTACTCCCTGCGACAGCCCATCATATATTTGTCAATGGAAGCCAAGTCCGGGTGACTAGAATAATGCTATAAGTGAGCTTTAAGAAGGATTTAACTTACTCCACATCTTAATTGATTTAAGACATTGAAGTTCTCGAATATTCCGGGCTTTAAAACTGAATTGGGCTTCACACACCTGATGTAATGTGGCTCTGTTGTGCTCAATGTTTCCATTAGAGATTGTAATTGTTGCTGGATGTTGAAGTTCAATGAAGACGCGATTCGAATTTCTTAGAACTCCCAAAGTCAAAGAGAAAGCATGATATTATGCAACTTTGGCTTACCTTGAAGCGAGTACCTATGGAGGAAAACTTGGACTGCTTCGATGTTTCCTCAGGTAATGGAGGGAAGAGATTTGCGACAAAAGAGCACTTTGAGGCATCTAATAGAGCTTGATGTTCTGCAACTACATAATCCTTATTCTTGTCTAGGAAGTGATCAGCTTGATAGGTAACCTGTTCTACCAAAAGCTTTACTGTGAGAGCGATCACCTTAAAAAATATAACTGGATGACAAGACACTATCAAAAAGTTCGGCTTACATCTCCTGCATAATGGTTGATAGTGAAGTCTGTTCGAGCGAGTTTTGGCTTGCTAAAGCGCTTGTTTCCTTTATAGGTCTGGTACATCTTTTGCGCAAATGTCTCGTGGGTTGACTTGGGAAACATACTGCAGAGGAAGTGCATTAGTCATCTCCGTGCCTTTTGTACTGTTTGAGTAAGTTCTTTCTTTTGCAAATGAGCAGGTTATAGTGTTATCTTTTAGTGATTTATATTTTACCGCAAGTGCGAGAATTACATACCAGGCTTCGTCAAGAAGAGCAATTATACCCCCAGGTTTCTGCATAATATCGCACCATTATCTATACATGTGATCGAAAATGTGGGCCTTAATTAGTCTCAGGAAGACTCAGTACCTTCTCAATAAGATCTAAAACATCTTGGTTGTCCACAAATTCTACGTAACTCCAATTGATCTCCTCGTTCGTGTACTCTTCTTGCTCCATCTTGAATACATGCTGCAAAAATGGTTTCTGCATTAGTTGTATATAACGTCTATAGTAGTTTAATTTCCCCCCCACAAAAGTTGTTCTCATCATCACCTGGTTAAAATGCTGTTGTAACTTCTCATTTGTCAGGTTAATGCATAACTGCTCAAAACTACCAGATGAAGCACACGATAAGACCTTGTTGTTTAGGTGTACAAATTCTTATATCTTGAAAGCCTGTCAAATATACTGTAGTGTACCTGTTGATCTTGAAGCTTTCAAAGCCGTAGATATCAAGGACTCCAATTATGCTTTTTGCAGTGGGATCCTGACCGATTGAATTATTTATCTTGTCCACAAGCCTGCCACAGTTCATTTAGTAAGCACTAAACCATACATTTTTGCCTCACTATCATGTAGACCTTGTTCGATGAACCACTTGTTGGTTAGAAGATGGCAGAAATAAAGGAGTGTTGAATTAGGAATAAGTTCCCTCGTGACTACTGATGTTTGATTGACGTCATGTCTTTTGAGCAACAATAACCACATTCAAAGTTTTGGCTTCAGTTGACAGGAGACTTGATGGGGCTTAAGTGTTGATACCGAAACTAAGTGGTATGATTTTCTTTTGTGCAAAATAATTAGATTGGTTTTTTCACAGAATTTTATCGGCAATGAAGCTTATTAAATGTGGGTTATCAATTTATGTCCACTTAAGTGATTAAGGACGCAGTAGGAGGAAGTGTTTGTTATGTGGAGAATTTAAGTGTGCAACAACTAAATACTTGAGGTATCTTAATTCCTTTAAACATGTTTCAGTTATTATTGTGACGTGAAACCTTCTAAATTGGTTTCCTGGCTTTCGAAGCCACAAGTTAGAAAGCCTAACTTGACGACTACTTTAACAACCTCCTCGAAGTTTTCCCACTCCCCCCATCACCAGGCATAAAGATTGGCTTGACACAATTGCGGTGACTTTGTCTACTGTAATTGGCTGAATGAAGTTTCATGGATCACTAGTATCCTGGAGAGATGTCACAATCAGAAGTTTTGAATCGAGGGTGAGTTTAAGTCTCGTACCAATCAAAAAGTCGTGAGTATACTGTCTTTGCTAGGGCATCGCGATTCAAGGCAGCTGCAGCTGGGTCTAGTGGTTTTGTAATGTTTCCGTCAGGAGTTACAATCACACGTTCGCAAAGCGAGTCCTCTAGTGCCTTCTCGTCACACCTGATAGAAACGTGTTTGAAAGATTGAGATGCTTAATGAGCAACTAGCAAAGAGAATTTTGGAGTGCAGAGTTGATCAGAGTTCAGACATGAGGAGTTCTGCAGCTGTCTGAAGATGATAGCGTGCTTTCTCATCTTTCAGTTTGGAAGAATCAACTTCCTTTCCTTTGATGAACTCAATGTTTCCAAGATGGAGAATTGCAGCTACCACACGGAATATAGCATCCTACAAAAAAAATCATCTTTAGCAACATACAGAATCAATGACCGGTCTTTACCTATTTTTTTTGGGAGGCACATACCTGCTCATCCTGGCTGATCCCTACCACATCCATGGCATTTCTGGTTTCCAGATACTCCCTTGCGTCATCTACATTTGCTACTTCATAACAATTAGTTTGATTTAGATAGTGGAATGTTCTTGGATTTCCTAATTTGAACTTCTTGGCTTCCTGAAAGGAAATTGTATGGTTTAGCTTGACACATACCTACAAAGTTATGTAGATCAATTTGTTAAATAGTGGGAATCACCTCTGGTGGTGCTGCACAGAGCATGTAAAAACAATGGTAGTTCCTTTCTGGGTCATTGACTTGGCAAACACGTGATCTTTCAAGAAGATATGTCCTGACTGCAGCCCCAGATATCTTCCCATACTTATCGAATTGAATTTCTACAAATTTACCAAAACGACTGGTACAACCACTCAGAAAGTAAATATTCTTGCAAGTCCATCCTACCTACTTGAAAAAAGCTAAAAGATTTATTAAGAAACATTTATGATGGTTCACCTGGAATTGTTGTTTTTCACAGTTTTGGCATTTCCAAATGCTTCCAGGACTGGATTGGACTAAATAAGGGGAAATATAAGTTTCCATTGCATATGTGGTATTAACTAGACACACGTTATTATTAAATTTACTAACCTCCAAAACTTGTTGTTCAACTGTTCTTCCTTCTGTGCCGGATCTACCCCCCATAAATGCAAGGTACCTCATTAGCATTTTGGTTGTCTCAGTTTTACCAGCTCCACTCTCTCCACTTACCAAGATGGATTGGCTTCCATGTTCGTTTCTCATTGCCCTGCCATATGAAATTAATGAAACCTTATTGGAACATATAGTTGTGTTTGAGAACCTGTAATATCATCCAACTGATATGCTGCACGCAGATGTACCTGTAACAAGCATCGGCGACAGCAAAAAGATGTGGATTTAACTCTCCAAAAGCTGCTCCTTTATACTGCTCCATCATGTGGGTATCATACAAATGCGGCAGTCTTCGAAAGGGATTCACCGCGATTAAAATGTTCCCCGTGTATGTCTGCTTGTTTCAAGACTGTTTGTTAGATGTATAATTTGTTTTGCATGTGTTATAAAGTTAGCAATGTGTTGCAGATTAAAACTACACATTACTTACATATATTTCATTGAGAGCAAACCGAGAAGCAAGATTGTAAAGAACCCCTGGCTCATGGAGGTAAGCTAACTTGGTCATGTCATCAACTCCAGCTGGTGGTGCTTCTGTGTCTTTGGGGTATATTCTGGAAATTTCTGCCACTTTCTGGAATTCAGAAGGCAAGTAAGGTTTAGATTATATAATTCTCTTGCAAGTTTCTTAGAGATGCAAATCGCTAGAAAGTGATGAACCTTTGGTAATGACATCTCTTCAGATAATCTAGAAAAGGAGGACTGATATCTGTTGTCTTATCTTAAACCGCTAATTATAGTACAAGTTGGCCATGTCTGGTGCAAACATATAAGCTTTATGGATTCATATCTGTGTTTAATTTCTGTCCTGGAATGAGCAAACAAGGGTCTTTTGCATGTCCTATAGAACCTTGCTTACTAAATGAGAAATTGAATCAAACGATAACTCAGCAAACTATTTTGTCTTTGAATATCTAGCTAATCTGGAATCTCCAGTCTAAAGCCAGCAAAATAACAGCAGGTACAGAGTTTGGTGCTAAATGTTCCACGTACCAATGGCATCTGTATTGCTATTACCAGGGGCATTTGACTTATCATACTGATTTGTTTTTATACATCTCTCTAGAATTCATCACCCAAACCATGCTTTGCGCTATATTTAACCAATATAACCTAAATCATGGTATTTCATAGTAAATGTTTCATATTGTCGGTAACGTATAAAAACTCTCCTTTCTTTTGACGTGGTTTCAATTGTACAGAATCTTTGGTTTTCAGAAATAAATATATGTAATAATGTCGGTTTTACAAACGATACTAGGTCATTTTTGATAATAAAGCGTACAGTTTTGTCATTTGAGGTGACTATGGTAGCATTTCTGCCTTTGAGTTCTATCACTTCTCCGTCAATCCATGCGACTTCTGTATCCTCAGCCCACACCTGTGATCCAACTATGATGTTTACAGGGGTGCCCTGTAAGATCAGATAATCACACAAAGAATGTTAGACATGTTTTTCTTTCTGCCAAGAGAGGGCTGGCCATTTGGTCAAGGATGCAGGACTAAAACATAAAATTAGCGAAGCAGCTTACCATTAATTACTTCAAGTCTATATGATCATCGAGCACAATATAGAAGATTGGAAGCTAGAAGAGACCGACGAATAGTTGCTGTCCTCTAGATAGAGAGAAGTAGAAAGAGAGGAATTGCAGAGTGATAGTTTTCTTCAGGAATGACGAGGTGGTGGATTGTTGAAATGAAAAGTAGGAAAGAAGGTTGAAAAGGAATGTCTGAAAGCAAATGTAAAGCAGAGGAAATGCAGATGGTGGTAACTCAAAAGCAATTGAAGGAGCAGCCACCCCTCACCTCCCTACCCCCACCTCCTGTCACCTTTTTCGACCACTCCACATAGGATGCTGACTTGTCACCTGTATAAGCCCTCAGATATATTGCGTTTTTGTGCTTTCAGGTCGGCCAGTTGTGTCATTATGTATCCATTTTCATTTTCAGTACGGGGAATTTTTTTGAAGTTGATGCAGGGGTTAGTTTGCATATTAAAGCCTATTTAGCCCTTTGATGAGTGGAGCCACTGCTTTGCAATGGGAAGGTCATTGTGTTCCTCATTATGATGTGCATTAACAAGCATAACAGGCAATACTAGCTTTGCTGGAGTGGTTATAAAATTAAAAGTTTGCTGCTTTTGAATAGTTTATCTCACTTTCTCTTTAATCAATTGCACTAAAGCGGCCTTGCTATCATCCTTTGGCAGGCCAACATATAAGTCTCACTTATGACATTAATACCCATGTTCCAGACGTAATTCCACTTTCCAATATTCCATAAGTTTTTGCTCTTTGAAACACTGCCAAATAGGAATTACTTTGCCTGTCTTTGCTGCCTGATCTACTATTCAGAAATACTGTATGGTCTTTTGATAAGAAAGTTTGATCCAGTATTATGTTTGCTGCCTTTTCAGTTGTTTAATGTTGCTAGTCATATCCCAATCTGCAGAAACAGAAGGTAAGTTGTTCCAGTCATGTCCCGATTTGTAAGTAAATTATTTCAAGGATGGGTCTAATCATTTTTACTTCCATATTGGAAACTGAAGTAGAGCTGCCAATTTTATTTTAACTTTGTCCAAGGGAGCTGAATTGCCTGAGAGCGACAAGGATGCATATTTATAGGCAAAAATGGAAGCTTTTGGGATCAAAGAGGATCCTCAGAGGATTCTATTGGTAAAAGAAGTGCCATTTTTGTGGAGTGGTGAGAATGCTGGGTCCGACTCAGACACCTGGAAAGGTGTCACCTCCAAATTCTTCTCCCACCCACCAACCCTCTGGTGAGGTCATATGGGCCTTTTTGGCTGTGAAGTTGAGTTCTCTCCTTTTGTATGGGGGCGGTGGTGATGGTGAGCGTTGAGTTGAAATCTTTCTGGGATGGCCATTCACATGCGGAAAGGTCCTGTATCGTGGGTCCTAGAAAAC
The DNA here is from genome assembly GCA_033070095.1 of Escallonia herrerae. Classification (NCBI taxonomy): domain Eukaryota; kingdom Viridiplantae; phylum Streptophyta; class Magnoliopsida; order Escalloniales; family Escalloniaceae; genus Escallonia; species Escallonia herrerae. Next base: position 7,398 of record JAVXUP010000829.1, read on the forward strand.
CCTTCTTTCCATTGCTTTCCAGCTAAGCTTTCTGAGTTTCTTCGTTTTTTTAATTCTCTCTCTTTTTTCCTTTTAAATTTAGTATAAGCATAGCATAGGCTTATCATTATTGTTCTTGCTTATAAGGCTGTTTTGATCAGCAGGAAGGGAAACAACCCTGCATGTGGCCTCTGTCCTCTATTAAGTACCTTAGAGCTGCTTTTCTGCCCAACCAGAGGACGGATCTTGATTCCCAGAGGAATAGAGCTCACCACCTTAAATAGTAGTACTAGTTTAGTAGCATTATTGAGATGTCTCATTGAATATAGAATTAATAGTATATGCCATATGGAGAAGGGAAATACTGACCAAAAAAGAAAATTTATAAGCGCACAACAAAAACTTGAATGTTTAAAGCATAGTGAATGTGATGATTAGAGGATTTAGTGAAGGACGTTGATATCCAAAGAAATGGAATGCTATTGTTGTTGTTTAGGATTGGGAGAATCTATACTGTAAGTTGTGAATAGATTGTGCAATTTCGCACAAGTATTTGGCCACAAGAGGTTGATCTGATGATGAAGAAGACTTGCTCCCTTCATTTTTTGGACTCAAACCTTGAGGCTAGTACTTAAAAACATGCTTTTGGAATGCATTAGGCAGCTGTGAAGGGTTTGTCTTTAAGATTGTTGGGGAGGAATTTAATCTCGGTTGACGTTAAAGCTGACATGAAGATACCGCCGAACATTCAAGAAAAAAAGAAAGATATATATATATATATATATATATATATATATATATATATATATATAGGGAGCTGATCCATTGATAGCGCTAGCAAAATGGAGTATTTGCTAGCGCGACCTGGGCCGTCCATCCTGAAAGATGGACGGTCCAGATCGCGCCTTTTTCGAAAACTGTCAGTCGTCCGCGACACTATGTCGCGGACGAATTTTTTTACCTTTTTGCCCCTCCACCCGTCCGCTACATTGTTTCGCGGACGACTGACAGGCCCTGACGCATGTCAAAAAAGTCCGCGACACAATATCGCGGACGACATTTTTTACCTTTTTGCCCCTCCATGCCGTCCGCGACATAGTATCGCGGACGAATGACAGGCCCACACATGTGTGGTATGACTTTTCTGTGTCATTAATGTGTCCGCAAGGGAGGGAAGACTAGTCCGCTACATAATGTAGCGGACTAGTCTTCTCTTTTTCCCTCCCTTCTCTCATTCTGACTTCTTCTTTTTCTCTCTTCTTACTTTGATCCTGATGAACAAATCTTCATGAAGTTCGTTGGCAACAGATTGCCATTGCTAAAAAAGACTCCAAAACGAGCACACTCAATTAGCACATCCACCTGCAGGCTGGAACCATTCATGAAATTGGCTGGCAACAGATTGCCATTTTGTTCTAGGGTCTTCAACCTCCTCCATTTCTATCACCCTTTATCAAAAATGAAAAGATTTAAAAAAAAACTTAATTTCTCAAACCCATGACAACCAGATCAAAGCACATCATAACTATTTGAAGCGGCAAGATAGAAAGAGAAGGAAGAGTTTTCAAATGGTTGTGGCCTCGATCGCCACTCGCACGCTCACAAGGGAGAGAGAGAAGATGAGAGATGAGGGGAAAGATCGTTGTGTCCTTGATCGCCGGACACGGGAGGTGCTGTCCAACTACCCCGAAGGAACCACCGTCTTGAAGGAGCTCATCCAGAAGAGAGAAGATGAGAGATGAGGGAAAGAGAAAATAAAAGTTGGTTGTCTTTTTTAGAGCTGACAACACAGATGTCTCTTTTCGAGAAAGTAAAATAGTCCGCTACATAATGTAGCGGACGATATTTTTGTTAAAAAAACGTCTGCTACATTATGTAGCGGACGAACTTAAAAAAACGTAAAAGAAGATTTGGACCGTCCGCGATACAATGTAGCGGACGGGTGGAGGGGCAAAAAGGTAAAAAAATCCGTCCGCGACATAGTATCGCGGACGACTGACAGTTTTTGAAAAAGGCGCGATCTGGGCCGTCCATCTTTCAGGATGGACGGCCCAGATCGCGCTAGCAAATACTCCATTTTGCTAGCGCTATCAATGGATCAGCTCCCATATATATATATATATATATATATATATAGAGAGAGAGAGAGAGAGAGAGAGAGAGAGATATTAGGAAAAAAAAGGATGAAAATATTTTGAGTGTGTGATATACGGATTAACTAAAGAGATAGGTGAATCAATATTTTGGATGGAGGCCACGATTTATTTTTTTAATCTAATTTTCAAGGGAGGAAATCATGCTATTGAATATATATATATATATATATATATATATATATATATATATATATATATATATATATATATATATATATATATATATATATATATATATATATATATATATTGTCCAATTACGGTCCCATGGGCCAATATACACAATAAATAGTGTGCTCCCACACGTCCATATAATGATAAGTTTCAAGTCTAACCCAGTTTCTATTGCTTTGTCCTACGCCAAGCATGTCATTTTGTTTTGGCTCTCTGGACCCAAAAATGAAGAGTAAGTATCAAGGTGAGCATACATTACCCTACTGATTTATTGTATTGAGTTGGTTAGTTTTTCGTTGTCTATCTTATTCTTTTTAGTTTCTTTTAGCCATAGATAGGGGTGTTGTACATATTAACATGAGGAGTGTCCATAGAGCTAATTTGTCTTTTTATATAAATCTGAGTCTCGTCACTCGTTTTTCTTACCAAATATCCAGGTTACAAGTTGAATACATTAACAGTAGGTTTCTTGTTCGACTTGTCATAAATGGTTACCCAGTACAATTTACTAGTTGAGCTTAATTCAATTTCGTTCACTCGAGGTATTATCACTGGAGTGAGGAATCAAATTCTGGAAGATAAATAGTAAAAATGGCAGCACGCTTGTTTAGTCGATCAGCCCGTTTGGATAGCATTGAATTACCCAACAGGCCATTTGGTTTTTGGTATATTTAGGATCCAGACAGATCTCATTTTATTGGGTAAACACTGGGGGAATTGAAAAAGGTCTCACTTGATTGAAGCACCCATCTCATTTGATTTCATTGGGCTTGGTCTAGGAGGCTTGAACCATCTCAGACCCACATGACACTAAAAAGAAGAAATCAACTTTTGTGAAAATTTTCACTGTTTTAAATTTTGTTTACTGATTTTACCAGGTGTCTTTAGGATCGTTGTTGCTCATATGTACGACACATGCAATTGTAGCTTGGTGTGTTCTATTTTTGCTGAGCCAGCCTTTTTTTGCTTTCCGTTCTCTCTATTAATGTCAACTAAGACATTTGTAAGTTGATTATTCCTGATTGCAGTCACTGTATATCATATATGATATCTGTATTGCCATACGTACGCCATTCATCATTTTGTTTACACCTCTCCTATCGTGGCCACCACTAGGTCGTGGTGACCTCGCTAGCTATGTGCATGATGCTAGTGGCAGCCCTGCCATAGAGGTCAAAGAGTGGCCATCGACGAAGGTAAAAGAAGGAGATCTAACGAAAGAGGGCGATTAAAAAAGCACTTTTTCTGAACGTCAAAAAGGGTTCTTTCCATATCACCAGGAAGAAGCTTGAAAGCCACCAAAATGTTGATGATAATTAACTAAAAGGCTTAAACCTTCATAAATAGGTAGAACATAATAATAAAGTAATTTAGATTTCAACCTTCAGAAACATATTGACACTAAATTTATACCAGGATCTTCAGAACATTGAGACTTTCGTCCGAAGAGGAATTGGGCATCAAATGAGTCTAGAAACTTTAGCACATTGGATGGTTCAGTTAGGCGACTTTCCCCATTTTTGTAATCGAATCAAAAGTTATTGCCTCCAATTCCAACAAAAAATGCCTACACACCGTAAGGGTATGGTTGTCTCGTACAGTCTTTCACTTTTTTCTTTTTGTACTGAATTTAGCATAAAATTCACTATCATGATATATGAAAATTATTTTTGAAAATGAGAATGTTCTAGAAATCGAGCTTTCATAGTATCTTAAATGACTCCACCAAAATTGTGAATTTCAAGCTAAACGACCATAGGAAAGTGGATGCTTTTGACGATGACAACAACCAAGCGAGTCTCCCAAGGAAATTAGTTGAAATTTTGTATTTAAGGATTACTTTGACAAGGTAATTAGACCATGCAGGCCGGATTCCTCACCAAATTTTTTAATTCTCGACAGCTATTGCGTAATCATCCATTTTTATCTAGTGTTTATCATGTTTTAGTCTTTGTCTCAGGGCAGATACCAAAGGCCATGCATAGTCCAATGGCTAGGCATCCTCTCTACCGTCCAAGACAGTCTTGATCAAAGTCTAAGTCAAAAACCTTATAAATTGACTGGTCTCTTGCCAATCTCCTTGTACGGGGGAATTCATTGATCCCTTCTTGTTGATTATCGCCATTGGTGAGACATGGCGACATACAACAAGGTGGCGATGATGGCGGTGGTTTTGTGCCTTCTGTTGGCGTTGACTCAAGCTGAAGATGGCAACAACGCGTACTCAGCGTGCATGTCGCAATGTTATTTCGAGTGCATGGAGATGAAGATATTCACGCTTGCGGAATGCAAATGGGAGTGTGCGTGGAACTGTGCGAAAGCCGCTCGTCGCGTGGCCAAACCCGGTGTTGGACGAGAGCAAAGATGAGATTCATCAACCCAATATACCATCGTTTCTTCTTTTTCCTCCTCCTGTACTGGTTTTAGTGTGAACTGGTTCATGATATCAAGACCAAAGATAGAGTAGAATTGGTTCATGCCATGTTAATCGATATCTGTTAGTTGCCTAGGGAAGTTATTATTCAGATGCTTTTTGTAATTGATTACGTACTGAGAGTTTGGTTCTGGAGGTGGTGTATTTTCCGTTTTCAGATTTTCGAAAACATTGTACAATTCTCAAGCCAATTGGTAAAATACCCTTTTTTTTTTTACCAAATGATGTAAGACAACGAAAATCGATATTCGCACGCTTAATAATTCCAAGACAACGAAAATCGCAGTGGCCAATACTCCAAGTGGAGGATTACCTCATTTGAAAGCATCTTGATAACAAGATAGAAATCACGGCTGCAGATCAACTTGACAAAATAACTAAAATAAACTTTTTGCTTTGTTTCGGTTTTTCTTTCTTTTTTTCTTCTTCCCCGATTTGCGATGCCAAAAACATCTTGTTCGGTTGGATTCGAACCAAAATTTATTGGAGGATAGAATGCCGTTCTACATGAGCTTCCAAACGAGATGGTTTAGCGCTAATCATCTAATGCAAGGACAATAGGATCATCCCTGATATCTGAATTACGTTTTTTGATTGGTTCTACACCAGCTTCCACACGAGATAGTTTGACAAGTATAGCTTTAATAATCAAATGCAAGGACAAAAGGGTCATCTATGATATGCGAATCAAGTTTTTCTTGAATTAACTTAGGCAAATTTACGTGCTGCAAAGAACTAGATTCGTTTTACTTTCATTTGGAGAACTTCTGGGGCTTAGGAGTTTGTGCATAAATTTGGTACACGAGTAATTTATGATGCTAGAAGTAACCCTACTTCCAAAGTGGAATGCATTACGTGCAGCAACAATTGGAATTGGCCCCTGCCTGTCTCTCGAGCAATGGAGAAAATTGTCGAACACCACTATTGCAGCTCTCTTAATTGCCTGATTATCTTGAATGGCAGCTCACACCTACTGGAATCTATACTGTTAATTCTGCTTGGCAGTTTCTAAGGAAGCCTGCTCCAAAGGTAGCTTGGTGTCAGATTGTTCGAAGTCAACTAATACTCCTACATGTTTTTTCGTTTTATGGTTGGCTTAAAAAATTGTCTAAGTACTACTAATAACTTTTGTTATTATGTCTTACTAGTTCACTGACCCGGGTAAGGACCGGATCGGCTCTATCTAATGGCATATGTATAGAAATGTTTGAGTTAATACATTTTGTAGTGCTAAGGTTGGATCTTTAGGTGTTCTTTAAGTGTTCTGGCGATGATTTTTAATTACGCTTCATGCAATTCACATAATATTTCACAATTATGCTTTTGATATATAAGTAACGTCATAATCAAAAGAAACTCAATAAAAGTATGTGATACCACAATTGTTCCAAAATACTAAATTACAAAGTTGATTCCATGTTTATTTGTAACACCCAAAAAATTCGAAATTTTAACGCCCTGAACTCCTCGAGCGTTAGAACAGTCACTACTTAATGACATAAAAATCTCGATTCAAATAACCAATGTTCAAAACACATAGCAGAGCTTCTCTCCAATACAATCCCTCAAATACTTTAATACATATGGTGATAAATAAAAAGAGACTTAAGCTCTCTACCGAGCAAGTTAAACAGTATTTAACTACGCAGGGGTTCTAATGAGCAATACTAAATCTTAAATCGGTTCGCCCGGCTCTAATCCATACTCAAGCAATCTATTCCTTATTACTACCTGCAGAAGAAAAGTCAAACAAAAATGAGCTTTTAAGAGCCCAGTAAGGTCGATCAAGGATTCAAAATAGTGCGACTCAAATGATTTTACATTTGAAGTCACATGACAGTTCGAAAAATGATTTAAAATAAAATCACAGCATCTCGAAATAGATATAGGGCAGAGTATCAACTCAATCCCGCAATTTAGTAGATATTTCAAAACATTTCGCATACAGTAAAACATAAAAAGATGACATTTAACATGAGAAGCACTGGTAGCAAAGCCACCCCGGCAGTCTCAGATACACTTTATATATGCATATGTACACTAACTAATTCATTTAGGTACTAGTTTCAACCAAAACTGAACAACCCATCCGTATAACACCAACAATACAGACTATCTTTATAACGATTCAGATTTACTATCTCATGTCAATGTTCTGAAGAAATAAACATAGTTGAAAATGGTGTATGATGATCGAATCAATAAATCAAATGAGCATTATAAGGATTTCAAACGATCTTTAAGGTTCAAGATAGGTTTCTATATATAGGCAGATCCAAAACATTTTTGTAATAATCATAATAATAATAAGAATCATAAAATCAGAGTTCAATGAAGTTCGATAACAAATCAGAAAGAAACATACAAGGTTAAATATGATTAATTGGGTTTCAGATAGAATCTCTTATTACAACAAAAATACAAACCCTTACACACAAAGATTAATTCCGGAAAAAGAAGGGCAAAAGCGTTACCCGAATTGAGTCCTTCGCCAAATTCTGACACAGAGCTTCATTCAGCCCCCCTCTCTCTCTTACTCTACTTTTGACTTTTGTAACCGATAATCAGATATAAACACAAGGCCCAATTTTCTTCGACTTCATCTCCCCCTGTTCCCTCTCTTTTGATTTTCCAAAAATAAAAGGGTTGACAAAAATTAAAAACATTAGATTAGGAATAAACCCCAATTTGATTAAACTTTTCAACAACCCCCTTTCACTTTCATTAATTGTCTATTGCACCTAGCCTCACTAATTTATCACTTTCTGTTAAAAATGTCGCTAAAGTTGACAAAAATATTGCTAAAGTTAATTGTCACTAAAGACTCCAATTAATATCACTTATAACTGCTATTTAAATTACGGAGTACTGCTTATCGTTTCTAAAAAAGTTTATCGCTAAAGATCATAAATTATAATTCTCAAAATTCGTCGTTAAAGGTCCAATGAATAATTAGTTAGGATTTTTACCATAAAATCAGCCTTAGGTTTTGGGGTATTACAATATATTTTTTTGAATTACCATCGATTGTTAAAAGATAAGATTAAAGAATTGCTATACGACTACATTGTTGGTAATTTTTATTCTACTATGTGATTGAGTAAAAGATATGTCAAATGGATAAAAACTATTTTCGCGTCTAGCTTATCATACTTATAGATGTACAAAGAAAAAAAACAATCTATTTTTTTTGTTTCTTATAAAATTTTCATTGATGTGTTAATATTTGTGGAATTGGGTGGGCAAGACATGAGTATGAAAAATTATGCTTAAATCACACTGAAGATAATATTGTAATTGCTAAATTTCATTTGTAAAGTCAGAATGAAGAATAACAATATTGTTGGTGTGCACTAGAAATTAGGATTTAAAAGTCTAAAATAAAGCATTCACAAAGTGAAGTATGACATGTGTTCAATTGTTTCATATCACATGAGAATATTTACTTAATTTTACAGTATTGTAAGTACTTTTTTTTTTGTACGAAGAAGATAACTTATGAAGCAAAGTTTTAATAAATCAAACAATAAACTATATTTTTTATTCATTTACTTACTGACAGTTGAATAAACATTTTACCAATACTCTATCCATATAAGTGTGAGAAATCCTTTTAAATTTTAATTTCATGAAACATATCATCGATTAACGTTTTTGCTTTATCGATTTTTGATAACCTATTGCAAAAAATTAAGTAAGAGGTGAAGCACAGTCCTCCACGTTGGAAATGGAAAATCGAAAAAGAAAGTAAGTAAATTATTTTCTAGACTTAAATATATAACCTACTAAAAAGCATGCCATCAAAATAGACCTTGGAATAGAAATGAAAGCACGTAAACTATTTAGTTTTTTTTAAAATAACCACCCTTTTAAGGTATAGAATTTATCGTAGAAGGAGACAATATATTGATATAGGGGCCATATCTGTGTTTTAATTACTTTGCTTTGTAGTCGTCATGTTCGACATTTTTGACAATCTGTTTTTATATGTTTTTAAAGATTTTCCAAGACAATCGACTCAGAAGTACATATACATTGTATAGTTAATACCTATTTGAATTTATCATAAGCATGTCATTGGGTTCTACCGAAACTTTACAAGCAATTGCACTCGTTGCTTTTTTAAATACAATGCTGTATTTGATATATATTTAAATGGATATCCCATGTAATGTATTCGACGCTTTTTTTGACCATTGATTTGATGTGTTTTGAAGATTTTGAAAATTGAATAATTCATACGTATGCATACATTGTATATTTAATAATCATATGTACTTATCATGAATATTTGATAGCATTTTACAAAGGCTTTGCAAATGATTAAGGCTAAATAATTATACTTTATACTATGGTGATCACACACACACACACACACACACACACACACACACACACACACACACACATATATATATATATATATATATATATATATATATATATATATATATAATGATGGATTGGGAGACAATTGCCTACCGAAACTTCCCATATTTGCTTGTTTTATCTTTGCTTTGTAGATGTTGATTGAGTTCTAATTCTATAGTATATTTAGGTGATTATAGTCATTCTTAAGTTCTAATAAGTTTGTTTATCTATTCATTAAGAGTATAAGAAATTTTGGACTCGAGCTTATGAGCTACAACATCTATTTGAATTATTATTGATATTAATTCAAGTGCTGGTAATCATATCAACTCTTAGTAAATTAATTAATTGATATCGTGAAGTGCGAAAGGCTTGCTAAAGGCTTGTGGTGTAATGCCACGGAAATTCAGAATGTTAGACACTCACTCGATCAGTCACACTAAGATAGTAATACCTCAAACTCAATCAAAATAATACCACAAATCTATCAGAGTAACTAAACTATCAATTAATGTATTACCCTCAGCGTAGTGTCAATATTGGTAAACTAAATTTAAATTTAAATAATAAGCTAGGGAAGTTTATCCAAGCAGAGGTTCTAATGATCAATACTAAAACTTTAAATTTCAATTCTCTCACTCGGCTCTAATCCATACTCAGTCAATCTAATGCTGGTTATTACTTGCAGAAGGAAAGTCAAAGGAAAGTGAGTTTTTGAGAGCCTAGTGAGGTCGATCAAGAATCAAGATAACAGGAATCCAACGACTTTACATTTGAAATCACATGACACTTTGAAAAAGGATTTTAAATAAAATCATAGCATCTCATACAGATATAGGAAAGAATATCAACTCAATCCCTCAAATCAATAGGCATTTTCACCAAAACATAAAAATAAAAATAAAAATTAGAAACACTAAATAACAGAAATAGATAACATTGAACATGAGCAGTACAGACTAGCAAAGCCACCCCATTAGTGCTCAGATACCCTCAACATATGCATATGTATACTAACTAATCCATTTACGTACTAGTTTAAACCAAACCGAACAGACTATCCTTATAATGCCAACAGTACAAACCAACTTATAACTCCTCAATTTACTAACTCATGTCAATATTAAGAAGAAATAAACAAATTCAGTATGTTGTAGGATGATTGAATCAATAAAATTGATAAGCATTAAAAGGATTTCAAACGATCGCTTTAAAAAGTTCAAGTTAGAGCTTCATGGACAATTTCAAAAATATTTTCATGGCAGACATAAAATTGAAGTTCAATGAAATTCGATAACAAATCAGACTAAAACATAAGAGATTAAATATGATAAATTGGGTTTTGGATAGAATCTCTTACCTCGACCCAAGTTATGTGCGCTACTAAGCAACCTTGTTCAAATCTTTTGATTTAACCTAAATTGATAAATTATTTATCAGAATAAAATCTAGCCTCATAAACTAAGAACCCAATGCTAAATTCTCAAACGTCACTCACTTTGACACTTTCAACACAATCTAAATCGAAACGGGTCCCACGTATGACCAAACCTACCCGAAAAACTCTGCACACTTCTTAAGGCACGAAGATACTCCAAAATTCATAATAAATCCTTATAAAATACTTACATAGCTTAGAACATTATAAAAACTTATATGAATTTTCTAATTTTTTGAATATTTTTAAATTAAAATAATTTCTTTAAATACAAGAAAAGTTCAGAAATAGCCATTAATATTTTTAGCTCAAATGAAAGTCCCATAATTTGTATAATTTCTTTCAAATATATAGTAGAAATATAGAAATTGAAATCAGAATTTAAAAGCCTTGAAACCATTTTAAAATCATCCGTTTCGCTAAATCAAAAGCGATACGGATAAAGATACCAAATCAACTCTAAAATTCGTGAAACTTAAAACTATAAAAATATTTCTCTATTTTTTTTGAAATTTAATATAAATTTTAAAGACTCAAAACAAATTTTTAGAAAAACTGAACTTGCAGTAAATATTTAAGTTCTAAACAATTCCAAAAAAATAAAATTTTTTTTACTAATAATTCTAATATGACCCTAAAGTTTCAACAATTTACGACAATCGTACGATATCTCACAGTCATGTGGTACAACTATGCAAGCATAATGTACCACTCTCAATGCATAGACCCATTAACTATCTAGCCATCTCCTTCTTCGATTCCTTCCTACTTCTCTTCAAGCCATAACTCCCCTTGCAAAAATCCTTCATGGTAGCCTCTACTCTTCTCCTTACACATACTCATACACACAAATCCACACACATACAAGCACACACTTTTCCATCTTCTCCCCTCTCAGTACATACACAAACACACATAAAATTCTCACACTCGACACAGCCATGTCAGCCCCCCATTTTCATCTCACAACCACCACAAAAAGCACACTTATATACACTTTTATACATACAATTCTCACACACAACACACGCACATGCTGCACCCTTTCCCTTCCCTTTCTCACTGCCATTAACTAACATACACAAAACACAATCACAACCATTCCTCCTCCCCCTTTCACCAAAAATACACATAGTTTACACTACTACTACTACTACTACTACTACTACTACTACTACTACTACTACTACTACTACTACTATCATTATTATTATTTTGCTACCCTAAGGATTGTTCCTAGAACTTCTTACCTTTTAAGATAGAAAATAAAGTATTTTGAATCTTTCAAAAAAGAATTTTGCATGCTCTCTCTCTATACCTTTTTTTTTTTACCTTAAGGATTAAAGGAAATTGAAAAAAATGTCTCAAGCATAGGAAACTATAGCCTAGATAGGACTCCACAATCAGTATATATAAAACATTAAACTGGCTGGTTTATACCCGTACATGAATTGAACACTGATCAAACCAGCCATTTAACCTTGTGGGTTAACCATCTGGTTGTTCAGAGGGTACTTCTCGAATTTTGGTAGAACGTCTGGGAAAGAAGGGGTACTGACTAACCGTCCGGTTGGCCTTATGGGTTACCCAGCCTGTTGGTCAGTGGGTTGAAGTTGTTGACTTGAAAAATTTTAGGGAGGTCATGTTCCTGGCAAACCATCCAGTCACATTGTGAGTTAACATAATAGTTGGTCAGTGAGATAATTTGGGGATTTTGAAGAATTTATCTAGAAAATGGTATTCAACTAACTGTTTCATTAAAATTATGGGTTAAACAAATGGTTGGTCAGTAGGTTTAGGGTTTATCGCAGATAATATCTTGGTACAGGTAGGGTTTGACTAACCGTTCGGTCACCTGGATAGATAAACTAGTTGGTTGGTCAGTGAGGTTAAGGTTTTCTTCTACGTGCAATTTTGAAAAATAGGGGTTATGACTAACCATCTGGTCACCTAGGTGGATAAACCAGTCGGTTAGTCAGTGGGATAAGGTTAGTTTCTAGAAATTTTTATTGGAGAAGATAGTTCTATCTAACCGTCTAATCATCTGGATGAATGAACCAGCCAGTTAGTCAGTGGCTATTGTTTAAGTATAAGCCAACCAATTTCTAATTTTTCCAAGTAATTCACTTATTGACTAATAGTCCTGTTAGGAGCTTGCTAAACTGGCCCGTTAGTCAGAGTCTCTCCTCGTTTGTAAGATCATCAGTTAGCTTACAGAACATTGACTGGTTTCCCTGCTAATATGCCATAGGCCAATACAGGTATTCTCCCAAAAAAGGGTAGAACACTGAATGGTCCGGATGTATGGTTTCTCTCTTAAGGCCGGTGTAAAGTCACTCCTTCGTTTGGAATTTAGCATATATCTCCATGCCCGTAACTCAGATAGTTAATAATGGGCGATCACCAGTACATGCACAAGTCGTTTAATATACTAATAAACTAGGAGGTCTCTTTAGTACAAGTCTTGGAGCTTAGTGTACGGTCGAAAGATCGCCTTGAAACTAGGAGGTCCAAGGGCTTCAACCATTACCCTTAAGTAGGTGGGTTAGGGACAGATATACGCATGTGAGGTATCTAATAAGAGCACAGGTACCACAGTTAATCTTATTGTACATGTCACAACATACAAATAACATGTAATAAGGTCAAAAAATGATAGAAAATTTTTCAAGTATAGTCCTTTTAATCTTTAGTCCCTATCAGAGTCGCCATTGTAACGAACTGCCTCAGAAAAGTCCCAAGAAGGATTTTAAGGAGTCACCATTTTATTTAATTAAAGATAGAAAAAATAAGAAAAAAATTGAGAAATGACTCATATTCGTCTGAAGGACAATTAATCTATTGAAAATAAGGAAATAGGTTTGGAGACTAAGTTATGTAGTGGGAAGGTGATAGGCACCTGCTCCGGTCTCTACTTCATTTCTATTGATTTTTGGCCTTTAAAACTTATAACATATAGATTATGCAATAACACTAACCCTAAGTTTACTTTTATATTTTTGGCTTGTACTTGACATCAGGGGTCGAATGGCCTACATATGGGATTAGACAAACCGGAATCAAAATCATCGTAGTTCTACTCTGATGCCACGGGAAGTGACCTACACTTCGGTCTTAGATTGAACTATGAAATGAAAAGACTCTTTTTTGTGTTTTTATGTGATAGAAATATGATCGTGGCAAAGGGAAATTATTTTAGACTATCACATTAAAACTAGCCTAGAAAAGCAATAAAAAGTACCTCTAGAATGCGCTCTCCTAGAGGACTCGGGATTGCTTTGAGACAGATTCTCGATGCAACTGGCTTATGAATATCAAAATGAATATGAAGTGCTAAGTTCCTCTTAGAAATGATCTACTGCTTCTAAGAGAGAAATAGTATAAAACTTCTAGGGAGAAACAACTTGTTCTTGAAAATATAGCCCCAGGACCTTATCCATAGAGGTCTAGGTATCAGAAATGGTAAGTATGATTATCCTAGTACGTGATTTTATGATAGAGCTGAATATTTGATGAAAATCCAAAACTTTAAAAAAGTCAACGAATCGGCCAGCTCATCCGACGAACTGGTTGATTTATGATAAACTGACCAGTTCACCCCAAACAAATATCCCTAATTTTTAGACATTGTTAGTTCCAAATACAGTAATTTTTTTGTAAGGACCCGGTCTACGACCCCATCACAAGATAATGCCTTCCTCAAAAGGGCTAGCCAAGTAGGTACTTATTAGTTCATGAAAAGCGTCTTATAAGACCAATTACAAATCATCCCACATCCGATGTGGGATATTACATTTTCTCTATTGTAATCAGCTGGGATGATGAATCAGATTTAGAAATTATCTCCATATCTCATATAAATCAAGAATTAATCACATATATGAAAGATAAATCACAAGACAATTCCAAGTCATCTAATTGATCCTAATCTTTTGACTTTAACTCGGGTTACACCTAACTAACTAGACTGGTTTAACCAACTGGATTGAACTGGACCAGACAACTGGACTAGACTCAAACTAGATTGGACTAGATCCTTTAATGAACTTAATTAAATAGATTAGACGCATTATATTATTAAGCCTAGGCCTATAATAGTAATAATAAACTTAATTAACAATAAAGTCCAATAATGATTTGATAAATAAAAAGACTATATATAAAAATGGGGTGTTCATTCACCTCCCTCTTTTGAGAAAATAACTTAATATTGTTGATTTTTGGGTTTTTATTTTTTTGTTATCATCAAAAGTTTGCGTGTAACACACTAAACGGGGTGTTTTCTTTTCCCTTCTTGCAGTGTATTCTTGGTAAGGAAATGCATATTGCACTCTCTTGAACAGGAAATTCCGTCAACGAAGTGGGATGATAAAGAAAGGAATGACAAGAAGCAGGATGCCTCTTTGGACGATGACTGCTTGACGCATTTCGCAGCCCCGTTCCCTTTCGGCCCCATTCTATGACTTTTTTTGTTGTTTAATTTTGTAACATTGTTAGTCCAAAAAAAAAAAACATTGACGTAAATTATTTTTGTTTATTTGGTGAGCATTGGTTGATTGAAGTGAAATACATGAAACTGGAAAAAATAAATAAAAAACTGCTGTTAGGAGCTTTTTGGGACGAGTTATGACCAAAGCAATTCCTTCGATAAAATTGATTTTCTGATTTTTTTGGATGAATTTTTAGTGACAGAATTTCATTGCTAATTCTAATCTTTATTTTAATAACATTAAAAGTACATAAAATGAAAAAGAAATATGGATAACTGTTTTACTGATGAAAGTTTGCATTACCGACTAAATTCCAGTGACAGAATTCAGTTGCGAAAAGTCTTTTTCAAAATTTTCATAGAAAAACAAAAAATAGAAAATTACCAAAAAATATCTCTAGAAACAAAATATTCCGTCGGTAATAGTAATTATTTTCGTAAAACAATTACTATTTTTATCGACACATCACCGAAGTTTGTTGCTAACCTTTAGCTTAGAGACGATGTTAATACCAAAAGACTTTTACCGATTTAAATTCTTCGGATTCGATGTCTTTAGCGGTATAAAAATTGTCTCTAAAGTTTCTTTTAGTTATATTTTTCCATCCATTATCTATCTTGTTCCTTTCTGCAAAGTTATGAGAATTTCTTGTTGTAATGATAGTTGGAAGTGAAAATAGCCCATCCATCTTAATTTTTTTTTTTTTGGCAATGATCAAGTCTTATTAAAAAAAAATTGTATCTCATTTTTAAAAGTTGAAGTACAAAGTAGTGATTATCTATTATTTTAAATTAAGTTCCAAATTTCAACTACATTTTGTCTAAAGCTACTCTTAAACTTAGTGTTACCTTCTTTCGTAAACAGAGACTGTCAGCTGGCTCTGTAAAGGCTAGGGCTGTTAACTCCAATCCATTAACGTTTGAATTATCTAACTTATGCATTAAGTATGATTTCACGTTACAATCACATCAAATTGTATAAATGATGTGGATATCTCTACTTGCCGAAGATCTTGGACATTAGAGTTGCTCCCTTTTGTTCTTTGTAAACCATTTGAGCTAAGATTTCTTAAAATTCAACCGAAAATAAAAAATGGGCTAATTAGCAATACTTTTCCATCAATCTTTTATTGACCATGTTCAACGGCAAAAAACAGTCGACTGAATTTAGAAATCAATCAGATATTCCTTTAGTGATCAGATGACTCTTGAAAATGTTTTCAGTAAAATGATTTGTGTTTTCAGTGAATTGAATTGTGCAGTGCTAGGAAATATTTTCTTCTTCGAGATTCAGTCAACGGAATTCTTTATTCAGCTAACTGATTTATGCACATTTGACCTAGTGCTTTTATAAAAACGAACACCAGCCAACTGATTAGAATTCAGCCAACTGATGTCAATTGAATTCAATTAGGTCAACTGATTTGTGCAGTCTTTCAACCGTTGTTCCAGACAAATTCCCTTGACCGAATTGGTTGCTGACCAACCGATTCTTTAGTTGCATCTGTCCCTTTAACGTTCTTCAATGACTTTATTTCTTTGCCTGTATAAGGGGCATTTGAGAGCATTTGTACCTTTCAACTTTTCAACTTTTCAAAAGTATCTCTCTAAGCTACTAAGCTTTTCTTCTCTCTCTCTCTCTCTCTCTCTCTCTCTCTCTCTCGTTGTCGAAAGGTTCATTTATAAACTTCTGAGTGAGAAATTCTTTGAGAAAGGGTGTTGAGCAGATTTCTTGGTTAAGCTACTTTAAAATCAAGATCTTTCCACATAAAAAAGCTTAGCTCACCTTTATTTTAATTCATTGATTCATATATCATCAAGAAGTGTAAGCTTTGTTAATGTTTTAGTTGTATCTTTGCCTCGATTCTAATCATTTGTAAACCTGCTATATGGAGGTTTGAGCTAACATTCGAAGCTAGCCTAAATGGTGGAAGGCTTGAGTAGGTATCCCTAGTGTGAAGTGTTCAGGGACTGGACCTAGGCCGGTGAGGCCAAACAAGTATAAATCCCTATGTAATTTTTAGTTATGATTATCTTGTTTGCTAAAGTTTTAAATTTCTTCATAGATCTCCGAAAACACCTATTCACCGCCCTCTTCTACATCCTTGGGACTAGGAGATCGGTCTATAGGTGCCTCCACTTTCAAGTGTATAATAAGTATTGTATTTAATTCATCAGAATGGAGACGCCACCCAAAGCTCGTTAGGATAAACAACACGACATCAACCATATGTATGAAATGGAAAGATCCACTTTTTTTTTAAAGTCTAGATTGTACTCTAAAGCCTCTTGATACTGTACTCGTAACGCTCTCTTGATATTGCAATGTCTAGATCTTTTTTGTTCTTACCTAGCATGACCGTGACAATCTTAGTAGTACATACTAGAAAATTAATTTTCTTGTGCATGTAACTTAATATATATTTGCCGCAAGACTTTTACCTTTAGCACATAACATTTATAGGACAATAACACACCCACTAATATAAGAAAAGGCCAATATGTGTGTGTGTGTCACGCTTGCCCGCGTCCTTTTGAAATATGTACTATGACCTAAATGGTGTGAAAGTAAACTGCTATTTGACATTTTAAAACATTCCCTTTTTCTTTGCATTTATAGGTGTATGTGATTTCGATTTTAAAGTTTGAGCTTATTCAGTTAAGATTGATTTCTTAAGGAAACTTCCATAATGTTACTTTTAAGTTTTTTTGTGGATTAAGTCACTTTCGTTTGTATATTGCTTCCGTAAAAGAAAACATTTAATTTGTAATCTATAAATCCCTATTTTTCGTACATGATTTTCATAGTTTGCATTTATGAGATTTTTTAAGTGTTTTTGAGGCATTAATGGTTGACATCAAAGCCTAATATGTAAGGACATCAATCATGTAGAGTTTTGGAGGCTATAGAATTGGTTTCCTAGTTTTACAAGTTTAACAAAATTTGGGCAAATAATACATACAAAATTTTTAATGATATATCATAGTAAAGATTTAATACACCAAGAATGCCTTTCGCATATTACCTTCCTGAGATTTTATTTAATTTTATTTTAAAGTGGTTTTGAGATGTTAACAAGCAAAGTTAAGGCCTTATATAATGTATATTGTTTAGGAAGGGTTGTTTTTAGAAGATATAGTTTTGTAAGGGTTAAAAAATTGTGCCAAGTATACTTTTGAATTTTGAAATAATAAATCATAGTCTAGTTTATCCGATCTTTTGTATCCTTAGTATATCTTGCATGCTATGTGTCTAGGGGCTCCATGTGATTTCCCTTCTCTGATAGCTAACGTAGTATCTCTCTTTGTTCATCTAAGCCGAGGTTGTACGATTCAATTTTCTATCCTTGGTTTCCAAAAAGAAAAAACATAAGATAAAAAAAAAACAAGAAAAAGTGTTTTTGTGACTTTCCTGTCATGCTCTGACCCTTTGTGACTCTAGGAGATAGTCTACTTATCCTTTGAGCTCTTCACTTCTCATTTTTTTGGTCAAGATGTATGTCTAAGGGTATTAGCCCTTAATTTAGATCAATACATGGAAATAATGTATAGTCTTCTTTCCAGATTTGGTTCAAATTAGATTTGGCTTGATCTCTTTTGGATGAGGGTATATATGTAGGTAAACTTTGTCAGGGAAGCTAATTTCAAGTCTAGGTCTGTGGCCGAGTGTATCAACCCTCGATCTATTTTTGTACGTGAAAGTGGAGTACAATCTTCTCTATATTTTCAGTCTCTGTTTCTATCCAGATCTATATTCGAGGGTAGAAACCCTCAGTCTAGGTTGCTATGTAGATATCGCTTACCTTCCTCTATCCAATCCGGTCTCAGCCCAGATCTATGTCTGAGGGTATAAACCCTCAGTTTAGGTTGGTAAGTAGATACTGTGTACAATCCAGCTTAGTCTCAGCAACGAATTTTAGGCCCCGTATGCTTACCATATTTGTTTTCTGTTTTCATTTTCACGATTTTCATATTCAGTTTGAAAACATGTTCCTGTACTTTTATTATTTTCACAAAAAAAAATTTAGCTGGTGTTTTCAGTTTTTTGTTATTATTTGAGTAATTTTATCCAAAACGAAAACAGAAAATGGTAAAAGTACGCAAAAAAAGAATCTTTTTCATCATCATTGCTAAAAACAGAAAACGAATATGGTAAACGTACGGGGCCTTAATCTCTTATCCCAGTTTTAATCTGGGTTCCAATCTTAGTCCAATCCTAGTTCAAGCCCAATCTCCGATTCAAGTTCTAGTCTGAGTCCAATTCCAGCTCAATCTCAATCGTGGTTCCAATTTTAGTCTAGTTCCAATCCATCCCAATCTCAGTATACAAGTCATGTCCCAATCCAGTTCTAATCGAACTCCAAGTCCCAGTCCCAGTCCAATTTTTGCCTTATGTTATCTAGCAAAGTGTTAAGTTTATTTGATATGTTTATGTCGAATCAAAACTTCAAAGAGTTTTTTTTAATTAAGTTATTCATCTTATTAAAGATTTTTAAAAATATCACCCATGCTTTGTGGTGTAATTGTTCACTTGATATATCCTTAAAGTCCTTTGTACAGAGCCTACTGACTTCTTATGGTCTGTGTGATTATTCATTCATGACGAACCAGTAGATAAAACTAATCGTCGGGTTGACTCGGAGGAAGAAGAAGAAAAAGAAGAAGAACCAGTTGTCAAAAGAGGAACCGAAAGCTAAAATTAAATCAATTGATAGCTTTCGCGGTAATGTACGTTGACCATGCACTTTATGTTAAATTCGCGTCTAATGCTGGAGATTGGAGAGTGAACGATCTTTTCAACACATCCATGGCCACACTAGTGACAAATAAAGGGCTCGATCTTGTGCCCTTTAGAACATTCTTCTACTCTTCGTGGTGGGTGCTTGCATGCTGATCTAGCCAATTATTTTTCTAATGTATGTGACATGACAAAGTTTGCTACATACCTTGTGTTCATGATAACTCCAGCCGGGTTGAGCATATGACTCATTTCTCTCTCTCTCTCTCTCTCTCTCTCTCCCCTCCCTTTATCACAACAAACACCCACAAAGCAATAGTGGTCAGGGGTGGATAGAGGTGGCAGTTGATAGGGGGTGGGAGATCACTGATGTTGTGGGTTGTGACTAGGGTTTGGTGGGCGGTGGATGGGTCAAAGTGGAGAGGTGGTTCGTGGAAATGGTGGGCGGAGAAGAGAAGAGGTGAATGGGTGAATGCGGCGGAAGAGAAGAGATATGAACAGAAAGAAAAATTGTGGCTAGGTTTTCGGTCCACTATTTGTATGACTAAGATGTACTGCTGAGATCGCATATTAGGATCATACAAGTTATCGTGGCACACACCAAAACCTCTCTCTTCTATCTTCCTTTCTCCTTTTTTCCTCACATTTTCATCAATCTTTAGATCGAAGGATAAGTTTCTTTTTCATCATCCCTCTGTTTTTTTTTTTTCACTTATCAGGTAATTTTTCCTCTCACTCTGATCGCTTAAATTGTGTTTCATCAGCTTTAATTTTCCAAATTTGTAATTGAATTTTTATTTGATACCAATTTATCTTGGTGCAATTGAATCTGGTAACGTATATGGTCCTTGGGAATGAAATGATACATGTCCCACATTAAATTGTGTTTCATCAGCTTTAATTTTCCAAATTTGTGAATTTTTATTTGATACCAATTTATTTGCAAACTCTTTACTATCTTGGTGCAATTGAATCTGGTAACGTATATGGTCCTTGGGAATGAAATGATACATGTCCCACATTAACAGAGAAAGCTACTGGCTAACAATTTGAGAATGTGAGCCAAAATTTCATTAGCCTCTTACAGCACTTATATGGTGTAGAAATTGACTTTTTTGCCCCTCCGTTAGACCGCCTAGAAATATTGTACATACAATCTTGAAATGTCGAATGATGAAAATAATTGAAATTATTACAAGGATATGGGATTTTGTGATCATATTCCTTTTTCTCAGTGTACTGCTCTTTGTTATGCAGAAACGTGTTGCCAGTTTGTTATCGAAGCGTGAAACGTTTCAGAATACCGCACTGTCGGATTGAGTGTTGAATACCAGTGCTCAGCATAGTAATATATTGAGAGCATGGGCATCCGATCAATCAGCAGAGTTATTTTAGCATTGCTCTATATATGGTGTGTGTAAATACATATATTTACGATACAGAAAGTTGTGAGGAGGAGTTATATTGGACTAGTGGTACGTGGAGGATTCATTAATGGGAGAGGTGCTGCAAAACAATGTGCATTCTCACGGGACCTGTTACCTATGTTATGTCTTGCCACAGTGTTGGTTTTCAGATTTGCTGCTAGCTAGGAGGTATTGCAGAGCACGGAGTGCCATGCCATTTTCATTAGCTTCCCTTTCGATCTGAAAGCATGGAATGTGTTGCATTGCACCACATTAAACACGCTTTTGTTGCTTTTTCATATGTCAGAGGGTAATTGTAGTATTTTCAGTCTCCCACTTTAATGGTTGGATTGTTGAGTTGAGGAAATTTTCGAATGGACATCTTTGCTTATTATATAGAAGTAGTGTATTTGCTGTAAACAACCACACATTAGACGCATGGACTTGTAAGATATTAGCTAAGAGGGCATGTTTGTTGTTGCAATTGTGCATATTCCTGATGAGTATTTTTTTTTAAAGAACGTTTTTCGAACCATATTCGGCTTGTTTTCGGTCTACATTGCTACATTTATTCTCCATTTACTCCGCGTTATCCAATTTCATTCTGTTTTATTATGTACCACTGGTTTACCGACTTGATTAAAGGGTTATATGGAGGTTGTGCAGGCACTCTTAGTGGTTGTAAAATTTAGTTAGTTATAAATCGTGAAAACTATATTTTGAATATTCTTAATATGTAACATTCCACTCCCTCTTTTGGGAAAGTAACGTAATATTGTTGGTTTTTTTTATTTATTTTTCTTACTTTTGCGATCAAAAGGTTGTGTGTAACACATTTAGATTCTGTTTGAGATTAATTCTAAAAAGAAGAATTCTGTTTAAATCTTAATCGATTTTTAAAATCAGATTTAATCTACTTTAAGTGGAATCACTTTACTGTTTGTCAAAAGTAGTTTGAAACTAACTTAAAGCTATAAAAGTGTTTGGATAAAATGTGCTAAAATCAGTTATACTGTGACAAAATGACCATAGAGGAAACTTAATAAATATATTTCTTATATCCATTTAGAAAGGTAATGTTAAGATAACTTTTATTTGTTAATAACAATGTTACACAAATAAATTATCAAAAAGTTATTTTCATCCACCTACAAAAGTTGTTTATTTTAAATTAAAAATACCCATAATCTAACATTAGTGCTTAGAGTATAATAGTTTTCTCAAATTAGTTAAAGAGTATGAGATGTCGTGAGAAATATGAGCATAGTATGGTAAATTAGAAGGTCAAACCCGATCATGAGAAAAATAATTATTTTACCATCCTCACTTTCTAGGATTATTGATTGAATCAGTTTTGAACTTTTTGAGACAGATTAAATGTTTTAATTTATTTTGCCAAATACCTACAAAAATTAAAAACTAGATTAAATCAGGTTTAGCCATCCAAAACACGCTCCAAATAAGTGTTCTTTTTTTCCCTTCTTACGGTATATTCTTGGGAAAAGAAATGAATTTTTCACTCCCTTACACAGGAAATTTTTGTTAATGAAGCGGATGGATGGTGAAGAAAGGGACGACGACTAGTAGGATGCTACTTTGGACGACGATTGCCCGCATGGATTTTGCAATCCCCACCTTTCGCAGCCCCATTGTATAACGTTATTCCTTGTTTATCTTTATCCCGTCATAAAAAAAAAAACGTTGATGTAATAACTTTATATTGTTGCTTTTTGGTTGATTGAAGTGAAATATATGAAATAGGGAAAAAATTAACAAAATGCTATTAGGAATTTTTTTTTACAATGAATTATGAACAAAGCAATTCTCTCGGTAAAAGTAATATGCAATGGTGACAAAAACTTGTAAAGTTATAATTAACACACCCCGCATCACAAAACTGTCTTCGCTTAGGAAGGAACCCCACGAATGGCCATGGATTTCACATATCTTAGTCACTGTCACAACTTCACCGCATCATCTTCAGGCATCAATGCTTATAGAATGAGTGGGAACTCACAGAATTCTTTTGACAGGGGCTATAAAGGATACAGATAGGAACTTTTGACCCTTTTTTTTAATTGTTTTTGACCGTCTAAACTAGCCGGAATTACCTGATATTTCTTTCTTGGTCTTTAATGACAGAATTTTGTCGCTAATTGTAATCTTTATATTTGTAAAGTTAAAACTAAATCAAAGTGGAAGATAAATATGGATAATTATTTTATTGACGGACAGAGGGGGATCTAGAAAATCTAATCGAGAGCTGCAAAAAAGGCTTAAAATTTTGATTATATTATAATTAATGTCCCTATTAAATACGTTAATGCATAATAAATTACTCAATTGACTAGTAATCATTTAAATTTACTATTCATATTGATTTACTTAACTTGTTAAGGCGAGCTAATAACGAATTACTAATCTTACACGAAAGAAGTTTAAGTCTTACTGTATAGATGTGTTAGTAATGTGATTATTACTTATATGAGTACAATAATACATGTATAAGTTAATATTTTATAATAATTTATGCTAACAAAAGAACTAACCTTGATTATTTATATTTTATCATAATCCGAAGATTTAGAATTTGAAGAATGAAGATGGAATAAAAGAATGAGAAAGAAGAAGACTATGATGGCCGACGACACAAAGATTAAGAAATATAATAAAATGAACCCTAATCAGTTACTTTTACGATGTAATGACATGTTTTAAAATATATTAAATATGAATATCATTTATATAAAAATTTAAAAAAGAAATCCCAAAAATTCGGGGTAGCCATGGCCTCCTCCCGTCAGGTGTTAGTTCTGCCCTTGCTGAAGGAATTTTTAACTACCGGTGGACTTTTAGCGATGTAATAAGAATCTTCTCCAATTTTATGCTTGCAAAAAGTAGAAAAAATACAAAAAGTATATTTAGCGATAGAATATTATGCAGTAAAAGTAATTATTTTCATCCATAAAAGTAATATTGTTACTGATGGATCAACAAAACCCGTCGCTAATCATTTGCGATGGGTAATTACCAAAGAAAATTTCATTGCTAAAAGTCTTTAGCGACGGATGGATTTGTGGTCTTCGACGATAGGAAAATCTGCCATTAAAGACACTTTTGGTGGTAGTGTTCAACTATCATCCCTTATCCCTATTGTTTCTTTCTGTAAAGTGATACCATATCTTGTAGAATGATCATTGGGAGTGAAAATAGCCCATCCGTCTTATTTCCTTACTAAAAAGAAAAAAAAGATTTGATTCTCTGTCTTAAAAATTAAAGTAGAAAGCAAGTTTCTTGTTCTATTTTTTCTAATTTAAGTTCCAAATTTTGATTACAATTTATTTAAAGTTACGCTTAATCTTAGTCTTACACTTAATCTTAATGTTACCTTCTTTCAATAACAAAGACCGTCGACCGGCTCCATAAAGGCTACGCCTGTTAACCCTTGGCTCTTGGGTTCACATTCCTTACTTTGATGACTCCGATTGATTGACATATGAATTATCTAACTTGTGCATTAAGTAAGATTTTACGTTACTATCAAACCCTATTGCACAAATGATGTGGATCTCTTCACTTGCCGAAGACCTTGGATATTAGGCAAGCTCTCCTCTATTTTTTGTAAACCTTATGAGCCGAGACTTCATAAAGATCAATAGGAAATAAAAAATGAACTAATCAACAATGATTTACCATCCATCTTTTATAAATTATTTTCAACGGCAAAAATAATGACCGAATTCCTTTTACAGTTGACTGAATTCAAAATCAGTCTGCTATTCCTTCAGTGCTCGGATGACTCTTGGAAATGTTAGTAAGCTTATTTGTGATTCTGTCAACTAAATTGCAGTAACTGTGAAATGTTTTCTCCTTAGAGATTCGGTCAACCGAATTATTTATTCAGCCAACTGATTCATGCAGATTTGACAAGATGGAATTACAAAAAAGAAAATCAGCCAACTGATGTCAACTGAATTCTTAATTAAGTCAACCGATTTGTGCAGTCTTTCTATACCATTTTTCTAGACAAATATCAGTTGATGAATTGGTTGCTGACCAACTGATTCTTTAGTTGGATCTGTCCCTTCAACATTTTTCAATGGTTTTATTTTTTGCCAATATAAGAGGCACTTGAGAGCATTTGTACCTTAAATTTTCAATTTTTCTGAAATATCTCTCTAAGCTCTTCTTTTATCTCATTGCACAACAACTTCATTATAAACTTTTGAATGAGAAATTCTTTTAGCAGGTTGTTGAGCAAATTTTCTGGTTAAGCTACTTGGAGATTTAGATCTTTCTATCTAAGAAAACTTAGCTCACATATACTTTATTGTTTCATGTGCTCATCAAGGCGTATAAGCTTTGTTATAGTTTCAGCTGTAATATTTTCCAAGATTGTACTTGTTTGTAACCTAGGAAGGGTTTTGAGCTGTATTGAGGTTTGAGTTAGCACCTGAAACTAGCCTAAATAGTGGAAGCCTCAAGTAAGTCTTCCCTATGTGGAGTGCTTGGTGATTCAAAGTAGGCTGGTTGGACCGAACCAGTTTAAATCTCCGTGTAGTCTTTCAATTGTGATTATCTTGCTAGCTTTGAATTTCTTCATAAATCTATGTAAACACATATTCATCTCATCTAGGTGTATTTAAGGACCTAGAAGGCCTTCAAAGCCCTCTTTTACGTCCCTGGGACTAGGAGATCGGTTTGTAGGTGCCTCCACTTTCAAGTTTATAGTAGTGTACTGCATTTAGTTGACCAGAATGAAGACACCATCCGCAACTCACTTGGATAAACAACACGACATCAGCAATATGTATGAAATGGAAAGCTCCTCTTTTTGTGTTAAACAATTGACAATGTATTCTAAAACTCTCTTGTTACTGTACTCTAAAGACCTGTTTATTTTTTTACCTATAGCATGACCTTGAGAATCCTAGTACAAATTAGACGATTAATTTCGTTGTGCATGTAATTTAACATATATATATATATATATATATATATATATATATATATATATATATATATATATATATATATATATATATATATCAAGAACTTTTAGCACAGATCATTTATATAATAGTAATACACCTACTTTATATAGAAAAGGCCAATTTGTGTGCGCGCGTAGGGTGTGTGTGAGGAGAGAGAGAGAGAGAGAGAGAATGAGTGCTGTGTGCGTGTCCTTCTTAAGTGCATACTATGACATCAGTGGTGTGAAAGTAAACCGGTACTTCCACATTTCAAAATATTTTAAGAATAAAGTCTAATTAGGGTTGATTCCCCTTTTCATTGCATTTATATGTGATTTGTATTTTTAACTTTGAGCTTATTCAATAAAAATTGATTTCTTAAGTAAACTGCAATTTTGATAGTTTTGACTACTTTTAAGAATTAAGTCATTTTCATTGGTATATTGCTTCGGTAATAGAAACTTCGCATTTATAAAGTAGTAATCTCAACTTTCGTACATGATTTTCGTAGTTTACATTTGCAAGATTTTACTTTATTTTTGTAAGTGCCTTGAGGCTTTAATAGTGAAAATTAAAGCCTAATATGTAAGTATATCAGTCATGTACTAGAGTTTTGGAAGGTGTAGAATTGGTTTCTTAATTTTATGATATTAACTAAGTTTGGGCCGATTATACCTATGAATTTCTTAATAATAAATCATAATACTGCTTTGAATTGCTGGGAATGACTTTCATATTTTACCTTTGTGTTATTTTGTTATTTTAAAGTATTTTTGAGGTATTAAAAGGCAAGTCCTAATATAAGGTATATTGATTAGGAAGGATTTTTTAGAAGGTGTAGAATTGCTTTCTTAGTAATTTTTTTTGACTTTTTGCAATTCTTACAGTATATCTAGCACATCCTAAGCGTTGACGAACTCATTGTTTGACGATACTTAATTAATCTATGAATACCAATTGAATGTTTACATGTGTCAAAATTTAATTTATCCTTGCACTTTATGAAAAGATACAGTAAAAAAAATGAGTACTTGATATAATTCAAATATAACTCCTAATAGTTAGGGGACACTCGGCATTCTCAGTCAAACTGAGTCAAATTATGAGATTGATAATTACTTTATTAAGAATTGTGATTCTAAAAGAGTACTTAAAAATCATGACGTGATCCTCAAAAATCATAACGCGATCCTAATAGATTTGGCCCACGGTCCAGTCCTACTAGGGTCTTCTACCTACATCTATATAAAGAGACTATCCCAGGTACGCAAGCAGCTACACACACAAAGACATAGAGTATTTCATGCTTTTTCTTTTTCAGAGTTATTATCATGTAACTGTGCTCTGACTTAAGCGTCGAAGAGTTCTCTGCTGTAAACCTCACCCAGTAGTCACTCGTTTAATGTCATGCAGGTCATCATTTTCGGTTAGGATTCCAGAGCATATTTTTAAAAGCAAAAATACTAATTATCCATGAAAGAGGCCAGGAATACTACGTGGAACAAGGAAAAGCTAGCACTAAGTTTCCAGGGATATATACCGGCACACTAATTCTTGTCCCAGAAAATAAATGTTGTTGTAGATGATGATAAAGCCGCGGTTTTATGCCAAGTACATTATTGTTGCAGCTAAAAACTGGATCAAGAACCACACCAGAAAGCAGGCCTGCAAAAGAGAACACGAAATGACCGCCGAGTGGAATTTTGATTGGTGAACTCTCCGATACTTAAGTCAGAGATGGCTAACAATGTAGAACTCTAAAAAAACAATAAGACACAATATGTAATTGTGTGTATAGTTGTCCATACCTGAGGGGTAGACCCCTTTATATAGTCGTAGGAGGAAGACTCTCAACACGTTTATGAGTCTTGATGGATAGACTTGAGTTAGGTCAATCAGGATGCGTCAGGATCTTTGAGGATCACGTCACAATCCTCCATATTTTGTTAGGATCCTTTTTAGAATCCTAACTCCACCGATATGGTAACCACAAAATCCGTACTTAATCAGGATTGATCGTGAATCATAACTGCCATGTGTCGTATGCTGATTGTGGTGTATTTTTAGTTATATCATAATGCCCCCTACTTTCTTAGCAAAAATGTTTGGCTAAGAAAGTGTACTCTAAGTGTCTTCAGACACGCATTCAACTTCTGACAGACTTTTCTTGCTCTTATAGATGCAAATATATTTTTTTTCCAAGCGCCTTGTTGACCAAATAGTGTCCAAGAACCGCAATACCTATTTTTTGTTGCGTAAATAGCATTTTGGAAATTTTCAGATATTCTTCCGAATTTTTTAAGACCTTAAAAGGCTCAAAAGTGATGATTTTTTTTATGGGATTGAGGCCTGCTCAAGAAGCGGGCTCGGACCGGGGATCTATTCGGCGCTCGGACCATATTCAACTCCGATTATAATTTGCTCGCACTATGGGCCCGAGCTGAGAAGGTCTCATCTCTTTTTTTTTTCTGTTCGGTTAGCGGGCTCGGAGGACGATCTGCTCCGATCATGGCCGGCCTGCTCCGATCGGTTAGCTGAGAAGCCCCAACATTTTTCCCTGCCCGGACCACTATCTGCTCGGACATGCTGTGTGGACACGGGCCTGATGGTGGATAGGCCCAATCTATAAAAGAGTAAAGGACATGTGTCCTAACAGATTTGAACCCTTGACCTCGCGCGCGGAAGAGGAGCGTAATACCACTTGGCTGCTCGGCCATGTTTGTCAAGTCCGAGCAGAAACTAAAATTGTACTATCACTTGAGAACTTGAAAAGTCCATAACTTTTTGCTCGGGTATCCGTTTCAGGTGATTTTTTTTATATTTCAGATAGTTTTCCGAGATCTATCCATAGAAAATCTCCTTTTCTTCAAAAGAGTTCAGTTGGAAGCTTTTCTTAATAAAAATTCCTTTGACCTCCACTCGAGAACTTTCTTTAGTCAAACTCCTTAGAGTTTTATCCATGGGCTCTTGAGAGCACAAAGAGAACGGAGTTAGGATGTCTGCACGGGCGACGAGTTAGGCGATCATTCTGCTGGGACATGGCTTGTCCGAGCTCAACGGGTTTGTTCTCAATTTGTTCCGGCATGATGTTTCGGTTCTTTTGTGCTTCATCCGAGCACAAAGAGTATGAAGTTGGTCCTTGGCTTGGGTGGAGTACTCGGCCGACTTTCTGCTCTAGCAGAATGTTTGGCCAACATTCTGCTCAGACAGAATGTTGGTCCATGATTTGGTCACTTTGCTCGGGCAGAGTGTTCGGCCAACATTCTGCTCGGACAGAATGTTGGTCCAAGATTTGGTCACTCTGTTCGGGCAGAGTGTTCGGCCAACATTTTGCTCGGACATAATGTTGGTCTAAGCTTTGTTCACTCTGCTCGGGCAGAGTGTTCGACCAACATTCTGCTCAGACGGAATATTTTGTCTAGGTCTAGCACTCCACTCGGGCAGAGTGTTCAGCCATCACTTTGCTCGGGCAGAATGTTTCAGCTACGCTTAGCAGTCTGCTCGGACAGAGTGTTCGGCCATCATTCTGTTCAGGCAGAATGTTTTGGCTAAGTTTAGCACTCTACTCGGGTAGAGTGTTCTGCCATCACTCTGCTCGGGCAGAATGTTTCAGCTATGCTTAGCACTCTGCTGGGGCAGAGTGTTCGGCCATCATTCTGCTTAGGCAGAATGTTTTGGTTACGTTTAGCACTCTGCTCGGGCAGAGTGTTTTGCCATCACTTTGTTCGGGCAGAATGTTTCAGCTAAGCTTTAGCACTCTACTCGGGCAGAGTGTTCCGCCATCATTTTGCTCTGGCAAAATGTTTTGGCTAAGTTTAGCACTCTGCTCGGGCAGAGTGTTCGGCCATCATTATGCTTAGGCAGAATGTTTTGGCTATGTCTAGTACTCTGCTCGGGCAGAGTGTTCGGTCATCACTCTGCTTAGGCAGAATGTTTTGGGGGAGGTTCATACAACCTAACAACAATGCTAAAAAAAAGTAACTTTATTACTTGGAGAAAGATAAAGTTTACACTTGATCATTTAATAACCCATTTATTCAAAAAAAATCTACTAATGAATATTCTGGAAAAAGAGCTGGGGTGTTTGACAAGGTCTGAGCCCCTTATCCCTCCGAAAAGGAAGTGTCTTGCCTCGGGGCAAGATGCTAATGCGCGACGCGTTGTTTTATAACAACGGATCGTTCATGGGCTTGAGTCGGAACCTCTTTTATCAGATCAAGATTTCCTTAGAGTCCAAATTCTTTGTCTTCTTTGGTCGGCACGAAGTAACATAACATTGTCGAGCTATAGTCTGATCTTCTTTGACTTCTCCAACCCCCTGTTCTATTGGGAACTTCATTTTGAGGTGGTAGGTTGATACCATGGCTTGCAACTGATTAAGTGCAGGTCGTCCAAGTATGGCATTGTATGCAGAGAGGACCCTCACCACCACAAAATCAAGCATCAAGTTTGCTTGCATCGGGGGCGTGCCTACCGCAACTGGGAGTGCGATAACACCTTTGACTATGACTGGATGATTAGAGAATCCATATATTGGTTTATCCATCTTCCGAAGACGGTCCATTGGGATGTTCATCTTCTTGAATGCATCATAAAACAAGACTTCAGTTGAACTCCCATTGTCGACCAGAACCAGCTTCACATCAAAATTTTTGGCCTTGATGGTTATGACTAATGGATCGTCGTGAGGAGTCTTCACATTTTTTACATCATCTTCTAAAATGAGATAGTAGGTAAGGGCACAATCTTCAGTTTCTTACTTGGGGGTTGGCTTGTTATGCACACTTCCCTAGCATATGCTTTTCGAGCTTGTCCTGATGAGCCTCCTGCGGCTAATACCCCAGAGATAGTGTTGATTGAACTTGCATTCTCTTCCCGTTCTCTTTCTTCAGCGGCTGAGGCTATTTCTTGTCGTCCTTCTTTGCGCGCCACTCACTTTTTCAACTGGCTACGCTTAATGAGAGCCTCGATTGCTCGTTGAAGTGATCCATAATTATCAGTTGTGTTGCATGATCATTGTGAAAGTGGCACCATAAGTCTATATTCCTTTTGTTCGGGCGAGATGTCATCTTTTCTGGCCACTTGAGAGCTTTATTGTCTTTGATCTTGTGCAGTATCTCTAATGGTCTGGCATTGAGGGGCGTCAAATTCTCCCAAGGAAATGGGTCTTTGAGATGACGTTCGTCACGTTTGGAACGTTTGTTAACTTTCTTCCTTGGGGAGTTAACTCCCGATATCGTTTCTTCTCTTCTTCCTTTTCTTCTCCACTTCGTCCTCTATGTGTCTCCAGGTATTCTTCAGCTTAAATATATTTGTTGGCCTTCTCGAGAAGGGCTTTCATATTACCTGGAGGACTTTTGTTAACAGAGAATGCGAACTTGGATGTTGGTAGGAGGCCTCAAAGAAATGCAGTATACTTTACGGACTTGTCCAAATTATTGATTTCCAAAGTAGCTACGTTGAATCGTCCGAGATAACATGCCAATGACTCATTTTTCTCTTGCACGACGTTAAATAGACTCGCCGAGTTTTTTCTTCGGGAGCGACTGCTTACAAAGTGCTTCTGAAAGAGATCCGATAATTGGCTAAAGCAGTGGATGATCTTGGTTGTAGAGACTTGAACCATGCATGGGCGGCCCTCCTCAGAGTGGTAGGAAAGGCTCTGCATATGACATCATCTGAGACCTGGATGAGTAGCATGTTTGTTTCAAACTGGTAAACATATTCCCCTGGATCTCCAGTTCCGTCGTAGAGGTCACATTGAGGCATTCGAAAATTAGGAGGTAGCTTTGCCTTCTCGATGGCCTCGGATAATGGATATCCGGATTCTTCCCTCGGGGGAGATCGTTTTGAAGAGTGACATCTTCCAGGAGTCTCGTCCTTGGGAACGAAACTCAGGCGTCCTCTTTCTGTGGATATATCTTCGAGGGGTCTTCGGTCTGGCGACCTGTTCGGGAGAGGAATTGGTATTGTCTTCGACTGACGGATCACGACGATAGCATGATCCATTCCTGGTCACGTGCTCTCCACTCTTCTCTTTGGGATCGAAAGTCGGATTGGCCGTTGACCTGTATTTACGGCGGTAGCTTGATCTGGAGGTGAGACAGAGGCGAAGGTCGCCGGGGTCAAGATGAGAATGATGAGTGGATGGCAGAGCCACCGCCATGTCGAGGTTTTGTTGAAGAGTGTTCATGAAATCTTTCAGTTCGTGGATTTCTTTTGTAAGTTCAGCATGGGGTGTTTTGAATAACTGACGATTCATGCGATGACGTAAGTCACCGTTTTTCAGAGTAGACATTGGAGATTGGTTTCTCCGAGATCTACTTTCTGATTCGGGAGTAGCAGATGTTACCTTAAATTATAAATCTTCAAAAGAACTGGCGCGATGGCGGCGCAAAGGGGTCGAGTGTTGGTCATGAGAACGAACAAGTCGATGAGAGCCGTTAGTCCGTGCGCGACGGTTCTGGGAATGACTTTGTGAAGAGTCATCAGAAGAAGAGTGGTTGGCCATGTTCCCTGTCATGGTCCCACGGATGGTGTCAATCTGTTGTAGCTAAAAACTGGATCGGGAACCACACCAGAAAGTAGGCCTGCAAAAGAGAACACGGAGTGACCACCGGGTGGGGTTCCGGCCTGGGAACACTCGGATGCTTAAGTCAGAGATGGCTAACAATGTAGAACTCTGAAAAAGTAGTAAGACACAATGTGTAATTGTGTGTGTAGTTGTCCATACCTGAGGGGTAGACCCATTTATTTAGTCATAGGAGGAAGACTCCCAACACGTTTGTGAGTCTTGATGGATAGACTTGAGTCAGGTCAATCAGGATGTGTTAGGATCACGTCACAATCCTCCATGATTTTGTTAGGATTCTTTTAGAATCCTAACTCTACCGATATGGTAACCACCAAATCTGTAGTTGATCAGGATTAACCGTGAATCATAACTGTCACGTGTATTATGCGTTAGGATTCTTGAGGATCACGTCACAATCTTCCATGATTGACCGTGAATCATAACTGCCACTCGTTTACTGTCATGCAGGTCATCGTTTTTTGTTAGGATTCCAGAGCATATTTTTAGCAGCAACAATACTAATTATCCATGAAAGAGGCCGGGAATACTATGTGGAACAAGGAAAAGCTAGCACTAAGTTGCCAGGGATATATACCGGCACACTAATTCTTGTCCCAGAAAATAAATGTTGTTGTAGATGATGATAAAGTTTGTTTTATGCCAAGTACATTATCATTACGAGCAGCCGTCACACGGGATGCGTGTGCGACCAATTTATTATATAATTTTTAAAATAACTTTTTACACCGTAGTTGATTAAAAAAAATATTACTTTTTTTTTAACTTTTATCAACTGTAACGAAAAAAGTTATTTTAAAAATTATAAAATAAATGAGTCGCACACTCTTCGCATGTCCATTGTTGCTTGTGGGTAAATAAAATCAACTGCAATAAAATGTTGAAGATTAAATTTAATACAAAGGCTAAAGATTCGAATAACATTTAAGAATTTGAATATTACAACCAACAATGATGTTGTACATCCAACAATGGATGTTGTACAACCAAAACTTTACACTGTATGGCCAATAATGCAGGAACAAACGGGGTTGATGGGCTGCTTTCATTTCACACATCACCATCTACCATCACCGGCGACATCTTTTGGCGACACCACCGGCAGCATCCTCTGGCGACACAGTCGACAGCATCCTCTGGTGACCATGTCGGCATCACCCATTGCCCCTGCTACTGATGTCCACCATCACGACGACCCACCACGTCGGCCTCCACCTCCCACCTAAAACCACCCACGCACGACCCACACCGCTGGCAACCCCCACTGTCCATGCCAATCCATTCTCCCCATCACCACGACTCACCAGCGCCACCCTCACCTCCCCACGAAGACAACCCACGACGACCCACAACCACATCAGCACACCCAAGGCCGCCAATCGCACCAAGGGCCACTACGGGTGACACCCTTCAGCTACCTAAATTAGTAGCACACCCAAGACCACCCACAACCACATCGACACACCGACAACCATAGCTGCAATCGATCCCGATTCCTAAGGGATACACACACGCACAAAATCTCGCATGCCAAGTGCCACCAACGGCTCACCCACAACCACCGGCGGTCCAGTCCAACCACCACTGCATGTCATCCATCCACGCCGGCGACCCCATATGGGCCAGCATAGCTACCAATCGACCACCCACGACACGGTCGACATCCATCGCCCCACCCACCGGCTGCCACCACTACCTGTTGTCCATCCATGCCGCCGCGGGGATAACCTATCAATCGGCCCACCCACGGCTGCCGTGCCCCTTTAGCAGACACCCAACCGTCACCAATCAATCGAAATTTCACAACCATGGGGATGGGGAAGGGGAAGGGGAAGGGGAAGGGGAAAGAGAAGGGGAGATGCCGACCGAAAAAATAAAGAAATGCATGAAATGAAAAAAAATAATTATAGAGACTATCACTAAGCCAAATACCGCTTACCACTGGAGTCTTTTTGAAAAATTGAATTGGAGCTCCTCAGTCAGCAATGGAGATGGAGATGGGGGTAAATGCAGTTAGGTAAGTTCAGAGAGTGAGACAGTTTTTGAGGTAACTGAAGATGTAGAGTGTAGAAAATAGGTTATTTTACTTTTTTGTACTTAAAATATCGACACTTGTCAGTGCCGGAGTTACTCTCAGTGTAACACCAAAAAAGAGTATTACACTAGAAATACACTTCTCATGTTAAGTAGTATAGATAGGTTTTCAAGTTCCGCAAAAAGATTGACATTATAGAAAATGGAGATTGACACTATAAAGGAGAGAAACTTTAACATGCTACCAAGTCTGTGCCAAGAGGTTAAAACACACCTCCTATATGTCAACACTTAATGGTCATTAATAATAGTTAGTGACAAACATGCATTAAAGCTCAAACGAATCACTAAAATTTGTCCATGAAGGTGTTTTCATGGTCAGTGATTAACGGTCATTTATAGCTAAATGGGAGGAAAAGTTTATTCGTGCAGAAAGCATTTAGCAAACATCTTTTAATTTGTTTCCATATCATATGACTGAACATCTTACTAGTACATTATTTTTTTCCAAGTCGAAGTATCAGTTAGATCCAAGCAGCTAAAAAAGTCCTTTGATGGAGTTAATGGTAGATTATAAAATAGGTTGAATGCATAAATAATCTCTCTCTCTCTCTCTCTCAAACGAAGGAATTGAAAACTACTTTTGCAAAATATATAAGGTTAAACCTAATCACCACATCCAATCGAAGCTGCTAGAGGCCATTAGCCCAAATCCGTTTCGGAAATTGTTGTTAGCCATCGCTTGAACCCTACGCTTGCAAGTAAAGCCATGCAACATATCTATATAAGCCTGCCTAGAGCAGCCACAGGCTAATTTTCGACCCAAATCTTCTCGGTAAAGTTCCAGGGTCCTCCCCAGAGTTTTGAATTGAAGAAAAAGCAGATCAGCAACAACAAGAGAAGGGAAGAAGATGTCAACTTGCTCTTCGTCATCATCCAACGTGTTGTTCACGAGCCCAGAGGAGAAAGAAAGGATACTGAATCAACGCCTTGATTCCATCCTCTATGAGCTTTTCGTTTGTGACAGTAATGGCAAGAAGAAGAACATCTCGCGCGACGAGATAGAAGCCAAGTTGAAGAGTCGAGTTGCTACATTCGTCGATGACCTGTGTACCGGTTCTGACAAAGAAAAACCATTGGAGAAAGAGAGGCCCTCTGACCAGGAAGTGAAGCAGCCTGCTCTTCTCCCTTTCACACTCGTCATACGAAACGGCAAAGTATCCCGCAAAAGGAGGGACGCCTTCGACAGGTCATGCTCCGCCAGCAAGCCGGCTGTTGATCAGGGAAGAAGGAAACGGAGGAATGCGTTCATCAAAGACACTCTTTAAGTTCCAGTTGTTTGAGAAGTGTAGATCCATCCCCTACATTGTGAAGGCGGCTGTGAGTTAATTTTTTGGTTCCAAATTTGATCGGTCGTGATGATGTACTTCAGAACTGAGTCAGATTACCATCAGTCTATCAAGAAAAGAACCAGAGTTCTTGCAATACCAGTAATCAGTTCAAGATTACCATAGATGGGATGGGATGGGATGCCATGTTCCAAGCCTGATTTGAATTTTACTCTATATAGTGCATTCTGATTGAATTCTTGACCCCAGAAAATGAATGGATTATGCCCTGCCTTCAACCACCCCCAATCGGCTTACTCTTTCTAGCTGCATTTAAATTTGGTTAGTGTCTTAATTGATGTTAATTTTTGCTGCTCTTTCTAGCTGCATTTTAATTTAGTTCTTCCTTCGTGCTTCATAACTGGGTATCTTAACTTACCTATTGCAAGTATGGACTTAATTCGTTGGGCTAGAGACAGAGTGACAGCGCACTTAACACTTGCGGTTTCATGTCTCTGTCAATGATTCTGGAATTTCATGGATGTTTTAAAGAAAGCAGGCCGAGTCCTGGACTTCTCTGACTATATACTACTGCACGCATGCTATTTATATGTTGACCTTTCATCCTCTTAATAAGGCCGAGTAACATGTCCGGAGATGAAATTTTAAGTATATATCAAGTGGAACGAGAGTTTTCCCTCAGTACGCTTTTCATTGCCTCCTTCTCACATTGGTGATTGAGTTTCTGTGACCATTTGTCTCCAACAAAGTGGTGTAAGAGACGCAATGAGCCTACTGGACTTGGCGGTGTTAATTAACTTGTTAGAGTCCCACGGTTAATTCTTACCCGGACCACCGACTGGGTATTACGCGTACCTAGGGGGTCGATCCGAATGGATATGTTGTCTACGAAAGGTGCAACCGCATGAAGAAAGATGAAAATATATGTCCTCCTCGTCATATCAGTGAGTGTGTGAGGTAAGGTGATCCTTTGTTGGCACATCTTGCTTTAAAAGCTAATCTTCCCAGTCCAACCTTTTCATTTAAATTTATGAGGTTTCATTTAATTAATCAAGTGTCAATGTGGAAAACAGAACCATACATTTTTCAATTACAACTAAATCTTGTCATGCAAAAATCTAAAAAATGGAAAATTAAAATCAAGTGTTGCTAAAGACTTTTGATAAGTGAAATATTACGGGTTTAAAGAAACGGGAATAAAATATATTTCATTGAGGCTCAACCGGAATAAGTTAGTCGACGAAAGACTGATTTGGGTCCTAGAGAAAATAATGCTTCTTCTCTTGGACCTTCCTTCCTCGTGCTACTTACTCTTCTGTCTATGTTTATGTGTGTGTGATTTAGCTGCTATTTATATATTTCCAACTATGTTTATGTGAATGGGAAATGACAAATGATCCCCTCATGTATTTCGGATTTGCGAGTAGATCCCTTGTGTATTAGTTTTGGAAATTGACCCACCTCATCTATCAATAATTTAACCGGGATAAATTTAGATGTAAAATTCCAAAAATACCTCTAACTTTCACTAAAATCACAAGTTTTCATATAAAAGGAAAAAAAAAAATCCCCTAGAACCAGCCCATCCCGGAAGCTGTTAATAGAACCATTATGCCCCCCTCCTTCCCGCACACACCTCGTCACCTAAGAAACCACTACCCTCCTCGCTTTGCCCACCCCAGCCTCCACCAACATTGAGGAAGAAAAAGATAAGGAATGAGAGATAAGATGGGCAATTGTGTCTTTTTATAGGCCAATTTTGACTAAGATCGACCAATTGTCCTCATTTGCACTAAATTGATAGATAAGGGTGTCAATTATCAAAATTATTAACCAAGTGGGTTGACTAGCAAACCCGAAATATATGAGGAGGATCATTTGTCATCTCCCCTTATGTGAAACCTTAAAAATGGTAATACATATATGTACATAAATAAATAAACTAATTTGACATTGGGGCCATCTCTTAATCTCTTTCTTATTGGACAAGATGTAATTTGCTTTGAGCAATGATAACCATCTATCAGCAAAAAAAATACTACATTTTTCACAAATGGTACTCGTTGAACTTAATATCAGTATTCCAAAACTTATTTATCTATACCATCACAAGAAAATTCACTTTTAGCTTCCTTTGATAAAGTCTTTTAGTGACAGACTGTTTGTCGCTAAAAGTCTGTGGGTAAAAAGAGTGTCGCTAAAAGATTAACGACAGAATTTTGTGGTCCATTGATGAAAATATGATTTCTACCCACAAAATCAAGTACCTTTAACGTCGAAAATTTCCGTCGGTAAAGGAATTTTCCATAGTTTTTCCATCTTGTGATTTGTTGAGAAAAAAACTAAAAAAGGACCTTTAGCGATGAAAAATTTGTCGCTAATAGTTGGACATTTAAGAAACTGAATTTCGACGCTAAAAGTGCATCGCTAATGACTTTTAGCAACGGACGATCTATTGCTAAAAATCTATCTTTTAAATAAGGAAGCCTTGAGCGACATATTTCCGTCGCTAAAAACCACATCTAAATCATTTGAAGTACTTTTAGTGACCAAATTCAATCGCAATATGTGTGAAGTTAAAAGTTAAAAAAAAAAAAGAAAATGATTTTTAATTTTTATTAATCAAACCTATCTACATCGACCTTTATCGTAATTAACCAATCTAACGACAATTTCATTTAGGCTAGCATTCGTTCTTTACAAAATTTCAACTAATACGAATAAGATTTTAGTCGTACACCACACCTAACACTCAATACTTAACTACCAAAGTTAAATGTTCACTAAGTAATAGATCACTTTGTACAAATCTCAAAATAAAATTACGAGTTTCATCGAAAGATAAAAGCTATAAGCCAAGAAACTTGCTCAAACAAAATGATACCGAAAGCTTAAAACTAATTAAGTTAAGAATGCTAACTACAAGGTTTAGAAATTCTTTCTTCACATATCATTTTATTGAGGGTAACATATTGTAATTGCTATAACCACCAAATCCCATTTCTATTTCGCAGGGAGGGAGCTGATATAATTATGGTTGATCTAAGGAGTCCCACCTGCTATGACCTATGATGAAGTTGTGCATTTATTCAGATAACATAGAACCACAATCACGTCATGTTGGATCTACCACAAGTATTTATGATTTACTCCCTCCATCCCTTAATAATTGATCATCTTTCCTTTTTGGGTCGTCCTATAAAAATTGATCACTTCCAAATTAAGAAAGATTCTGTAGGTTTGTTCACGTATTTACCCTTTTTATACTTTTTATTCTATTTCTCTCTACACATTAACTCTCTACCAACTCATTTTCTCTATTCTCGTCCACCACTTTATACTTTTTTTATTCTATTTCTCTCTATACATTTAACACTCTACCAATCAATTTTCTCTTTCATGGTTCATTCTCTTCTCCCCTCTCTCTAAAGGGTAAAATACAAAATACATAATCAAAATGCATGACATGCTTTGCCCCATGATGTAAGAACTACCACCCTTTACTAACAAGAAAAAATGCGAGCTGTTATAACAAGCAAATCGATGACACCACTGCCCTAATAGCAATATTTAACATTTTCTATCCCTAGGAATTAATGCTCCATAAAAGAGCTTCACTTAGAAATTTCTTGACCAGTTACGAGCTACTTCAACTGATCAAGTTGGTAAATAGTTTTTTAGGATTAGAACTGGTCTTTTGGATTTTAAGAAATTAGTTGACAACTAAATAATGAAAAGGTGATGAACACGGCGAGTATTGGAAAGACAAAAATTAAAATTAAGAAAGAAAAAGAGAAAAGTTGATATAACAATTCAGCTTACATAGTGCTGTTGTCAGGTGACTAATCCCTTTTATTCTAATTACTTGCTCTTACAACACTTAATCTCGTTACTGCCTTACAAAATAGGTAACTCAAAATCTTACTTATCACACAAACCATATCCGTACTACATTAGAAGCTTTCTAATTTGAGTAGTAGTACTAGCCTGATTCTAGGATGGCCTTTTGTCGACTAGAGCAATGTCTAACCACAATTCAATCCCAACATATGAGAAGCCCAAACAAGAGATCCAAGAACTCCTATACTGATCATGGCATAAACCATGCCTCAGTAGTCGATGACTTTTTATCCCGAAGAATCATTAAATAAATGACTGATTCAATTGCACATATGATAAAACAGGGCTAAGACAGTAACTCGACAGAGATTAGGATAAGCTTTGATGAATAAAATAAGAATAGGCGGAAGTTATCATAGGTGAAGAAAATCATACCTATATCCAGACAAAGAAGATAAAAAACAAAAGTGTTGTGGTTAGCTAGTGTCATTGTCCTTCTGCTTCTTACTCTTTATGCCTCTTACTAACGACCTAGGCATGTCAATGGAATAATCCAATAACCTTCTATATGGATCCTAGCTAAAACTAAGGCTCACCATTGCTACTCCAATGGTGCCTATGATCAGTCCAAGTTATAACTTATTGGAGCACTATCTACTCTATTTGGGGGCCTAAGAACTAGAAATGAGAATGCTTTATTAGGTACATAGATCAAAGATTGGGCTATTCGGTTTGGTGAGTTGCATGAAAGATAGGGAAATAAGATGCAAACACAGAGATTTTAAATTCTATATGGAAAAGATGGCTCTTACTTTCACGGATTCCTCCATCATCTTACTCAATGGACTTATCCTGTGACTGCCTGTCTTCGCCCATTCTAAAAAGAAAAGAAGTGGGAAATTTCTCCTAACGGTGCTCTGATTATCACAGTTAAGAAAAGACTTTTATGGGAAAGAATTAATCTACGTGTTCAAAAAAAAAAAATCACAGGTTAAGCTGTCAAACTTGCCTCCGATCTCCACTTCTACAATTCAACCTTAGTGGTACGATGGAGGCGCTGTTCCGACGGCGGCAGTATAGCGGTGGCGTGCTGGGAGGGGCAGCAGCAGTGGAACAGTGCCATGCTGGGAGGGTCGTTGGCATTAGAGCGATGGCACGTGGAAGCGGGGGGTTGATGGTGTTGGAGGTGCGCCAGAGGTGCGAGGGGGGACTCTTTCAGAGCTAAAAGGCCATGGGGATATACCGTCTGTGATTCAAGAATCTCCGACCAAAAAATTGTATCCAAGTTCTGTGGCTAGGGGGTGAGAGGTGAATGGCATGGGAGGTGGGTAATATGGGAGGGGGGGAGTCAAAGAGAGAGGGAAATGGGGGGGAAAGCAAAGGAGGAAGGGAGGGAGGAAGGGGGTGAGAGAGAGGGGGCAGAGAGAGAGAGAGAAGTGTGCGGCTGATTGCAGAAAGAAAAGAAGAAGAGGTCTAGGGCAGGGAGAGAAAGAGAAAGAAAAAGTTAGAGTTTGCCCATTCAATGACTTTTAGCAACAAATTTTATTTCGTCGCTAAAATCCGTCGCTAAAAGTCAAGTCCGTCGGGAAAGTCCCATGTTCTTGTAGTGCATGTTTACCAAGAAATTGTAATTTTTAATAACGTGTTTTAAAATAACAATTTCACGCTGTAAAAGTGTGGTTCAAATCACAATTTCTCTTTTTATGGGATTCAACTTATTTGAAAGTGTGATTTAATACCACCTATCATAATCTTAAATTGTGGTTTTAAATCATGTTTTTCAAAACTACTATACATTGGTAAATAGGTTTAAAATTAAACATATAGGTAAATAAGTTAGTAAATTTTTTTTGGTTAAAAGTCCTTTTATTCTATAGAATTTAAACATATACATCTCAACATCTATATACACTTCTACACACCCTTATTATGTACAAATGCATTGCTATTCACTAAGTCACATTTTCAAGCAGGATTTTAGTGTCAATCCCCCATGCTTGGCAAGTCGATGATTAATTACTGATGATCTGAATTTCTTCCGACTATACAATTTGAATCTAATCTACTGTTGCATCACACACAAACATTCTTAGCTGTTGTTTGTTTCCTTTAAAGAATTCCTTGTGTTTCTTTCTATCCACGTCCCATAGATGATTGTTGCCGCATCTAGTTTACCAATTTTAGCTTGCAAACTCTTGCCTCCGAAGTTCTTTGTAAATTGATCACAATTACTGAGGCCATGAGATCAGTGGTATTGTCACTTTCAATTTCTTAAAGGCTGCTCCCTATATTTCTTTTGCAAAAGGACACTGTACAAACATACGACTCTCAGTTTTAGGCTGATGAGAGTAGATAACAAAGTTGTCCTCTTGAATAACATTCCAGGCCTTGAGCATCACCCTTGTTCTTAAACCACCTTTGCACAATAGCAATAATATAAATAAACATCTAGGAATAAACCCAGGATACTAGACTAGGTTTCATACAGGATCCACCACTGCTTCGGTTCTCATACCCTCCCATGCACTGTTTATGGTTAACCGGCGACTGGGGTGCAAGGACTAGGTTACCCTATCAGGCAACTCTGTGTTGGATTGGGGTAAGGAGGCCAACGTAGAGTTTATAACTCTTAAGTCACTTGATCTGTTCAAGATCCTTGTCCATGCATTCCCTTGAATAATCTCACTGACTTTAGCATGGCTGTCAAACCCAAAGTCATACATTGCTCTTAGGCCAAATTGCTTCATTAAAGTGCTATTATTTAACCATCTATCCCACCATAACTAAGTTGTTTGCCCAATTCCCACTTTGTAGCATATGTATTGGCAGAATATGTATCTGATCTTTAGGATTTTGCACCATGTCCAAGATAGCATCACATGTGGTTTGAAAGTCAATAAATGATGTTCTTTAATTATGTCTATGGCACCATTTCACCCAAAGTGAGTCCTTCTTGTGAGCCAAGTCCTAGAAATGTTTGCCTATTGCAGCCTTATTCTACTCCTCTAGCCCTTTGATGCCAAGACTACCTACTTACTTTGGAAGACATAAATCTTTCCAAGCTACTTTAGCACCAGTACATCTTACATCCCATCCATGCAAAATAAAGGCTATAATCTTCCTTTTAATTTGTTTAAATAATCTTCTTGGGAAGTATAAACATAGAGCACCAATACACTTACATGCTACAAAGGATAGATATTGCCAATTGTATTCTCCCTACGTATAAAAGGACCTTGGTAGTCTAACTTGCAATTTTCTCGGTGATTCTTTCTAGTAGACCTTCACAATTCTTATATTGCAGCATTGATGATATTAAAGGTACACTAAGTTTGGTTCCTGGGAGTACCACTTGAATGCCAACTAGGTCTGCTAAACTATCAGCAGTGTCTGTATTTATTCTAGTCAAGAATATTGAACTTTTAGCCAGATTAGGAGACAAACCTTATAAGGTGTGAAACTCATCAAGGGCTTGCTTCAATAATCTGAGAGTTGATTGATCAGCTTGGCCTAATAGGGACAGATTGTTCGCAAAACACAAGTGATGCATCTACAGTTCTTTACATCTAATGGCACCCAAAATCTTGATGTTGAACATATCTGGCATTAAACATGAGAAAGCTTCCATTGCAATAATAAGAGATAAGGAGATATTGGATCTCCTTGTCTCAACCCCTAAGAGCTTGCAAAGTAGCCCTTCACACTCTCATTTAGCCTTATTGAGAATCTAGGAGTTGAGACACACTGCATAGTCCATGCCACTGGGGGGTGGGGGGTGGGGGGTGGGGAGAGGAGTTCATTATTTCATGACAATACTTAGGAATTCCCACTAGAAAATGTCATAAGCTTTTAGTAATTCTATTTTCATGACACATCTTGGTGCACCACCCTTTTGTGATAGTTCTTGACTAATTCTTGCATGAGAAGCACATTGTCCGCTATGCTTCTATAGGCCACAAAAGCTGATTGATTGCAACTGATGAATTTTGGCAAAATCCTCTTAATTCACCCAAGATCTTCGAGACATATTTGTAAATTACATTATAACGTGCTATGGGTCTGAAACCACTTATTATAGTTGGATTCTATGTCTTTTGCATAAGTGTCAAGATAAAGCTGTTGAAAAATTTGATCCCTTTATTTTGATTGAGCATTTTCATCACTGCTGCAATGATAATATCACCTACTATTTGCCATTTTTTTTGAAAAAAAAAACTCAGCACTATATTCATCAAGGCCAGGGGCTTTTTTATGTTTGATGGCAAACATAGCATCTTTAGCTTCTTTCTTTGTTATAGGGGCACATAACATCACTTGATCATCCCTTGAGACCATCTTAATGACTATTTCTTCCAATATTGTTCTTCTTTGAACTTGAAAGGGCATTGGGTTACCCAAGAATTCATAACAGTGCTTTGTCGCCACTTGCATCACTTTTTTTGCTCCAGACACTAGCTGTCCATCTCCATTAAGTATGGCATT
Organism: Escallonia herrerae; assembly: GCA_033070095.1. Lineage (NCBI taxonomy): Eukaryota > Viridiplantae > Streptophyta > Magnoliopsida > Escalloniales > Escalloniaceae > Escallonia > Escallonia herrerae. The sequence continues at coordinate 51,853 of JAVXUP010000829.1, forward strand.
GATCTCGTTAGTAGCCCTATTATGAAAATAAGATGTATTGTAATCTCAAAGCTTTACATGTTTGATCCTTGCCTTCTAATAATAGAAGGCATCCTCTGCTTGTTCCAAGTGATAGTACTGACTATGAATCTCTTGTTTCTACAGAATCATAACTGAATCTTGATGCTGTAGTATTTTAGCTTATATTAGTTGTAGCTCCTTCAGTTTCTCACTTACTCTAGCTGAGATATTGCGATAATGTTCCGTATTGAATTTCTTCAATATGGGTTTCAATTCCTTTAATTTGGTTCTCAGCTGCTTAAAGCATACCCTGCTACCCGCTCTTGCGATTTTCTTTTTAGGACCTCCTCAAACTGACGATGATTCATCAAAAAATTAAATAATTTAAAGGGACTTTTACCTTGATATGCCTCTTGCATGAAATTGATCATTATCAGGGCATGATATGATATTCTAGGTGCGATAGATTCAACTTTGGTATTAAGGTATGTTTCCATCCAGCCTTCATATTGCACATAATGAGATAATCTTCTCTATTATTTCCCTAGGTGTAAAACATCCCCAAGGTGGGCAGATCTTCAAGGTGTGTGTCTATAATACCCCGAACTTTGGGAGTTATTTAAATAATTATCCGTGCTCTGAAAAATAGACGGGCGTTAATTTTGAGCAACACTCGGGTATTTGTAGTGCATAGGAGCTTAAAAAGGTTTTAGGGATGTTACAGTGTCAAACAAACATTAATTAAACTCCTCTATGTCCCTTCTATTAATCCCTCTGCTACCTTGCTTTTCCTGTCCATTTCTCACCACATTAAAATCCCCAGTTACTAGACAAGGATGATTTCCTATTAGGATAGCATTTTGTGCTAGATGTTGCCGTAGGGATCTTCTTTTCTCTCATTTATTATTTGCACATACAAAGGTGACATAGAAAGATATGCCAGGACTCTACATCATCATATTTCCAGTGATATGCTGGTTCGATTTACTTACCATTACCATCTGCACTTTACTTCTGTTCCATCCTATCCATAACCTGGACACTGCTTTATAATCCAAACTGTAGTTAAGCAATCATTCCTCCTTCCATGACCTTGTAGTTTTTGGAATATTTTCTTCCCCAACTCTTGTTTGCACTAACCCCTTGAACTCCACCTTATGGTTTTTCATTGCTTGCTTAACATCCCTTTATCTCACAGGATCATTAAGGCACCTGATATTCCAGCTAGCTATAGTAGTCATGTTGTGCTTTTCCCTATGAAACTAATATTCTTTATCAACTAATTTCTTGGAGTGTCAATCCTCATTCTCTCTAGACTGATGCACATATGTGGCTCTTTATCATTATCTATTGCTATCATAATTTCTTCCTCTTCCAATGCTGAGAAACTATTCCTTGTGCGGACATTAGCAGGTGCCCGTACCTCTTGTCTTCCTATGCTATTTCTATATTTTTCTTAGATGGGATCTTTTCCTAGCCCATCTCTCACATTTATTATAGGATACAGATTCCCAGGCCTCACAGGACTATGTTCTAATCTTTTACTATTTCCCGGAGATTGTATAATTTGATCTTGTACCGCTCCAGCATTTGATATTTCCTTTTGTTTCCATATTTGTTTTTGTTGTGACTTATTGTAACATGTTGCTAGCTGATGACCATAAGTTTTGCATTATGTACACCTCAGTGGCAGCCATTCGTACTCCATATTTTGGTTAAAGATCACACCATCTGGTCCTTTGAGAGGCACCGTCTCCTTTATTTATTGTAAATCTTTTGAGCTAAGACTTCATAAAGATCATTAGAAAATAAAAAAATGAGCTAATCAACAATGTTTTACCATCCATCTTTTATAAAATATTTTCAGCGGCAAAAACAGTGGCCGAATTCCTTTTATAATTGACTGAATTCAGAACCATTATGCTATTCCTTCAGTGCTCTTGGAAATTGTTTTTAGTAAATTGATTTGTGATTCTGTCAACTAAATTGTGCAGTAAGTGTGAAATGTTTTCTCCTTAGAGTCAGTCAACCGATTTTTTTTTCAGCCAACTGATTCATGCAGATTTGGCAAAATGGTTTTTGCAAAAATGAAAATCAGCCAACTGATGTCAACTGAATTCTCATTTATGTCAATCGGTTTGTGCAGTCTTTCTATACCATTTTTCTAAACAAATATCAGTTGACCAAATTGGTTGCTGACCAACCGATTCTTTAGTTGGATCTGTCCTTTCAACATTTTTACGGTTTTATTTCTTTGCCTATTAAAGAGGTACTTGAAAGCATTTATACCTTAACTTTTCAACTTTTCTGAAATATCTCTCTAAGCTCTTCTTTTACCACATTGCACAACAACTACATTATAAACTTCTGAGTGAGAAATTCTTTTAGACAGGCTGTTGAGCAAATTTCCTGGTTAAGGTACATGGAGATTAAGATCTTCCCACGTAAGAAAACTTAGCTTACATGTATTTTACTATTTCATGTGCTCATCAAGGAGTATATGCTTTGTAATAGTTTTAGTTGTAATCTTTTCCAAGATTATTCTCGTTTGTAAACCTAAGAAGGGTTTTGAGCTGTATTGAGGTTTGAGTTACCACCTGAAGCTAGCCTCAATAGTGGCAGCCCCAAGTAAATCTCCTCTATGTGGAGTGCTCGGTGATTGTAGGTAGGCTGGTTGGGCTGAACCACTTTAAATCTCTTTGTAGTATTTTAATTGTGATTATCTTGTTAGCTTTGAATTTCTTCATAGATCTGTGTAAAACATATCCACCCCGTCTACGTGTATTTAGGGACCTAGAAGGCCTTCTACGCGCTCTTCTACGTCCCTAAGACTAGCTTACATGTATTTTCCAGTTTCATGTGCTCATCAAGGAGTATATGCTTTGTAATAGTTTTAGTTGTAATCTTTTCCAAGATTATTCTCGTTTGTAAACCTAAGAAGGGTTTTGAGCTGTATTGAGGTTTGAGTTACCACCTAAAGCTAGCCTCAATAGTGGAAGCCTCAAGTAAATCTCTTCTATGTGGAGTGCTTGGTGATTGTAGGTAGGCTGGTTGGGCTAAACTAGTTTAAATTTCTTTGTAGTATTTTAATTGTGATTATCTTGTTAGCTTTGAATTTTTTCTTAGATCTGTGTAGAACATATCCACCCCGTCTAAGTGTATTTAGGGACCTAGAAGGCCTTCTACGCCCTCTTCTAAGTCCATAAGACTAGGAGATCGATTTGTAGGTGCCTCCATTTTCAAGTGTATAGTAGTGTATTCTATTCAGTTGACCAGAATAAAGACACCACCAAAAGCTCATTTGGATAAACAACATGCATCAACAATATGTATGAAATGGAAAGCTCCTCTTTTTGTGTTAAACAATTTATAATGTACTCTAAGGCTCTCTTGTTACTGTATTCTAAAGATCTTTTTTATTGTTACTGTTGCCAGGAAAAGTGGGTTCGTGCCTACGTGGAGGTGCCACAAAGGCTGCAGTCCGAGTTAGCTTCCAAGTGTGCAAAATGAGAGACAGCAATGACGGAGTAAGGGCTGAGGGCAAGGCTCCCCAGACAGGCCGCGAGGGCTGGCAGTGCTACGTAGGCAAGGCGAATAGAGCCAGCGACCGACAATCCAAGCTAAGGTCAACATTAAGGGTGCAGCGTCAAGAGTCGGATGTCAGGTGTCCGAATGTATTTCCCTCTCTAGAATTCCAGAGAGAATGAGTTTTAGAGAAAGAAAGTGAAAATGACAAATGAAAGAGTTCTTGTTTAAATGAAATTCAAGGTCCCTTATTTATAGGGAAAAGTGTGCCGGTGTCATCAATGTGTCACCAGCTGACACGTGTCACCCCTGGGAGTGACACGTCACTAGGGGGTCCATACATACTGGTTTTCCGTTGGACTGCCAGTTCTCGAATTCACACTGCCTTGCCTCACACAACATCTTTCTACCTGTCTGAGAAGACTGAAAACACCATGATGGCGTGATCAGAGTAAGCCCGTTGCCCTAGCCACCGATCCAAGCCCTTACTGAATCCCACAAGCTTGGCACCGGTGGGGAAGACCCAACGCCCAGCTGCCAGGTGGACTAGGCAGGATGCCCTTCGAAGACCTGCTCCCATCTCGGAGTGACTCAGGGGTCATAGTCCTTAGGGATGCCGACGCGAGCCCCCAGTGCCAGAGCACATAGGCCAGTCACACGGGTACCCTGGCGGAGATGGTGTCCCGGAAGAGTCGCTTATCCCACTGTGAAGGGTCCTCGTGCCGGAGCCCCCCCAAAATGAAGACAACGATTGCTTTATGGTAATGAGCCTATCCCGCTACGAGGGGTCCCCGTGCCGGAGAACTACGAGCGGAGCCCCCCGGAATAAAGACGGTGATGGCTTTGAGGTTGTGAGCCCATCCCGTGGCGGCGATGACTATAAGGTTGGGAGTCCATCCCGTTGCGAGGGCCAGAGCCCCCCTGTGATTGTGACGGCGATGGCTTCAAAGTTATGAGCCCATCTCGTGGCAGCGATGACTATAAGGTTGAGAGTCCATCCCGCTGCGAAGGCCGGAGCCCCCTGTGATTATGACGATGATGGCTTCAAGGTTGTGAGCCCATCCCGTGGCGGCGATGATTATAAGGTTGAGAGTCCATCCCGCTGCGAAGGCCGGAGCCCCCCTGTGATTATGATGGCGATGGCTTCAAGGTTGTGAGCTCATCCCGTGGCGGCGATGACTATAAGGTTGAGAGTCCATCCCGTTGCGAAGGCCGGAGCCCCCCTGTGATTGTGACAGCGATGGCTTCAAGGTTGTGAGCCCATCCCGTGGTGGCGATGACTATAAGGTTGAGAGTCCATCCTACTGCGAAGGCCGGAGCCCCCTTGTGATTGTGACCGCGATGGCTTCAAGGTTGTGAGCCCATCCCGTGGCGGCGATGACTATAAGGTTGAGAGTTTATCCCGCTGCGAGGGCCGGAGCCCCCCTATGATTGTGACGGCGATGGCTTCAAGGTTGTGAGCTCATCCCGTAAGCATACAACATGATTGTGGCACATGGGCGCGGTGCCTACAGCACGAGACACTGATTGTGGCACATGGGCGCAGTGTCCACAGCACGAGACATTAATTGTGGCGCATGGGCGCGGCGATGACTGTCGCGAGACCATACCTAGTGCCGGGGGCACATATCATGGAAGTGGCGCAGGGGCCTGGTGAGGTGAGTGGTGTTGAGGGCACGTAGAGTGACAGAGGGCCCAGGGGCACGAATGTATCAGCGATGCGGCGCAAGGGCACGACAGAGTGAGTGGGCGACGAGGGTCGCGGAGTGACCTCTGGGCGATTGTGGTCGCAGAGTGATCTCGAGGATGCGGGCGACAAAGGTCGTGAAGATAGCGTGCGGACGACGAGAGTCGCGAAGACGGCACGCAGACGACTGTCATTGCGGCGACAATATACGGGCGACAAAGGGTGCCATGCCATCAGTGATGAGTGAGCGTTAGGGACCATTGTGCATGAATGAGAAGCAAAAAAGGAGTGTTGGCGGCCCCCCGGGACCAGGTTGGCCGACCCCCTCTTTTTTCAGAGAGGTGGCCGACCCCTCCTTAAAGGAGGTGGCCGACCCCCTCTTTAAGGAGGTGGCTGACCCCCCATCAAAGGGTGTGGCTGACCCCTCTTTAAAGAGGGTGGCCGACCCCCCTTTAAGGGAGGTGGCCGACCCCTCTTTGAAGGGAGTGGCCGACCCTCCTTTAGGGGAAGGCATGCCGCGGTTCTTCTTATAGATTTTCCAAGTGTTGGTGTCGTCGGTATCGTCGCATTGACGACAGAATAAGTTTAGTCGCACAGAAAGTCAACGAAAACGATGCACGTAACTTGAGCGTGCGTGTATGTTTTGACCGGTTTGACAGCTTTGAAAAATTGACCGTCAACTGGGTGATGTATCGCGCAAAGTGGGTCCCCTAGCAGGCCCTGCTGGTCTGACCAGAATTGGGTATGAATAGTTACCTAGCATGATCTTGACAATCTTAGTAGTACAAATTAGACTATTAATTTCGTTGTGCATGTAATATATATATATATATATATATATATATATATATATATATATATTCACAAGAATTTTTAGCATAGATCATTTATATGACAATATTACACCTACTCATATCGAAAAGGCCAATCTTTCTCTGTGCGTGCGAGCGCGTGTGTCTGTGTGTGAGAGTGAGAGAGGGAGAGCGGGAGTGCGCTTGCTTTGTGTGTGTGTCCTTCTGAAATGTATACTATGACATCAATGGTGTGAAAGTAAACTGCTACTTCGACATGTCAAAATATTTTAAGAATTAAGTCTAATTCGGTCTGATTCCTCTTTTCATTGCATTTATAGGTGTATGTGATTTACTTTGAACTTTGAGGTTATTCAATAAAAGTTGATTTCTTAGGTAAACTGCAATTTTGATAGTTTTGAGTATTTTTAAGAATTAAGTCATTTTCATTGGTATATTGCTTTGGTAAAAGAAAACTTTGCATTTAAAGTTGTAATCTCCAACTTCCATACATGATTTTCGTAGTTTACATTTGCGAGATTTTCTCTTTATTGTAAGTGCTTTTGAGGCATTAATAGTGAAAATCAAGGCCTAATATGTAAGTATATCTGCCATGTAGGGTTTTGAAAGGTATAGAATTAGTTTCCTAATTTTATGATATTAACAAAATTTGGGCCAATTATACCTACGAATTTCATAATAATAAATCATAGTACTAATTTAGATTACGGGCAATCACTTTTGTATTTTACCTTTATGAGATTTTATTTTGTTATATTAAAGTATTTTTGAGGTGTTAAACAGCAAAGTTAAGGCGTAATATAAGGTATATTGATTAGGAAGGATTTTTTAGAATGTGTAAAATTGCTTTCTTAGTAATTTTTTGTCTTCTTGCAATTATTACAATATATCTAGCACATCCTAAGCATTGACGAACTCATTGTCTGATGATACTTAATTAATATATGATTAGTATACTACCCACTTTATGAAAAATACAATAAGAAAATAAGTACTTGATATAACTCTCAATAATTGAGGGACACCAGGCATTCCCAGTCAAATCGAGTCAAATTACGAGATTGATAATTACTCTATTAAGAATAAGGATTCAAAAAGTGTCCTCAAAGATCGTGACGCAATTCTCAGGGGTCCTAATGCGATCCTAATAGATCTGGCCTACGGCCTAGCCCAACTAGGGATTTTCTACCTACGTCTATATAAAAGGGACTATCCCTAGGTACAGAAACAACTACAAACACAAAGACACACGGTCTATCATGCTTTTTCTGAGTTATTATCCTGTAATTAAGCTCTGATTTAAATTTCAGAGAGTTCTCTACCGGAAATCCCACCTAGCGGTCACTTGTTTACTGTCTTGCAGGTCATCATTTTCTATTCCGTGGCAACAGTACTAATTATCCATGAAAGAGCCCGGGAACATGTAAAACAGGGCAAAGCTAGCACCAAGTTGCACGGAATATATACCGGCACACTAATTCTTGTCTTAGAAAATAAATGTTGTAGACCATCCCGCAGTTATTGGCAAATACATTATCGTGGTGCCGTAAAAAGATTGACATTAGAAAATGGAGATTGATACTATAAAGGGGAAAAACTTTAGCATGCAACCTAGTGTGTGGCACCTTGAATACGTCGACACTTAATGGTCATTAACTACAGTTAGTGACAAACATGTATTAAAGTCCAAACGAGCCACTAAAATTTGCCGATGATGTTGTTTTCATGGTCACTAATTAACGGTCATTTATAGCTAAATATAATTATAAATCGGAGGAAAAGTTTATCCTTGTAGAAAGCATTTAGCAAACGTTCTTTTACTTTGTTTCCACATCATATGACTGGACATCTTACTAGTAAAATATCTTTTTTTTCCAATTCTAAGTATCAGGTAAAATCCAAGCAGCTAGAAAAGTCTTTTGATGGAGTTTATGGTATATTATAAAATAGGTTGAATGCATAAATAATCACTCTCTCGATAAAACGAAGGAATTGAAAACAATATTTGCAAAATATATAAGGTTCAACCTAATCACCACATCCAACCGAAGCTGCTAGAGGCCATTAGCCCAAATCCGTTTTGGAATTTGTCATTAGCCATTGCCTGAACCCTACGCTTGCAAGCAAAGCCATGCAACATATCTATATAAGCCTGCCTAGGGCACCCACGGGCTAATTCCGACCCAACTCTTCTCAGTGAAGTTCCAGAGTCCTCCCTAGAGTTTTGGATTGAAGGAAAAACAGATCAGCAACAAGAAGAGAAGGGAAGAAGAAGATGTCAACATGCTCTTCGTCATCATCCAATGTGTTGTTCACGAGCCCAGAGGAGAAAGAAAGGATACTGAATCAACGCCTCGATTCCATCCTCTATGAGCTTTTCGTTTGTGACAGTAATGGCAAGAAGAAGAACATCTCGCGCGACGAGATAGAAGCCAAGTTGAAGAGTCGAGTTGCTACATTCGTGGATGACCTGTGTGCCGGCTCTGACAAAGAAAAACCATTGGAGAAAGAGAGGCCCTCTGACCAGGAAGTGAAGCAGCCTGCTCTTCTCCCTTTCACACTCGTCATACGAAACGGCAAAGTATCCCGCAAAAGGAGGGACGCCTTCGACAGGTCATGCTCCGCCAGCAAGCCGGCTGTTGATCAGGGAAGAAGGAAACGGAGGAATGCGTTCATCAAAGACACTCTTTAAGTTCCAGTTTTTTGAGAAGTGTAGATCCATCCCCTACATTGTGAAGGCGGCTGTGAGTTAATTTTTTGTTTTTTGGTTACAAATTTGATCGGTCATGATGATGTACTTCAGAACTGAGTCATACTACCATCAGTGTATCAAGAAAAGAACCAGAGTTCTTGCAATACCAGTGATCAGTTCAAGATTACCATAGATGGGATGGGATGGGATGGGATGCCATGTTCCAAGCCTGATTTGAATTTTACTATATACTAGTTGTGATGCAAGTGCGTTGCACGTGGAGTTATTTTGTATATAATGATCAATATTGTTTAATAGTCCATTAATAAATTTCCCCCTCCGGATGAAACATAGTTCATCAACATATTGGGCGTTCAACTTCACATAGACCGAGAAACAGAAACCACAAATGACTTAGAGAAGGTGAATGTTAGACTTCAAAGGTGGATGTTTTTGCATAGCAAATGCTTGCACTTAATGTGCTTTGATAAGCTATGATCCATTTTACGGATAGAAGCGAGGCATTGTTGTCAAAGTATACATTCGGCTTTGATAAAATTGTGACAGAATATTACAGCCTTGCTTAATAAATTAGCTTCTCTCTTTGTAAAGTAATACAAGTTAAGCAATAGATGCAGACGCCAATTGCCAAGAAGCAGATTCCAAATGTAAAACCATCAACCCTTGGACCTCAACTTTTAACCTCGCATCCAAGGATGGCCAACTACCTCTTTTTGTCATGATCTTACAATTATATATATGTAAGATGGTAAAATCATTTCATAAAACACCAAGTCCTACAGAGAAGCAAAAAGTTGCATGCATATTTGCCAAAAACAAATGATAAATATCTCAAGTCATTTCAAACTTGTTTTAGAAACTACGAAAGTAGAGTTGTATACAAGAACAAATAAAGATGTATTCTGGACGAAACATGGATGAAACAAACAAAACAATACAATATCATTTCTCAGATGATTCATTATTTTCGATGCTGAGGAAAAGAAACACACTTTCCTACTTCATTTTTTCCCTGAATATGGTAAGCGTTAGCACTAACAACGTTCGACAAAATCATCACACACTGTCAATTGCAGTAAGGTGAGATTATGATATATGGCATCTTCAGTAGTTCAGTAGAGGTAACCCAGTGACATGAATCAATCTTTTCTTTCTTTTAGAAACTGACAGTAACTATTGGTGAGGAATATTGACTTCCTTCATGCTCCTCCTTTCGACATGAGATCATTGACTAGCAGTACTTTGAAACCAGCACTGTTCTCAACAGTAATATTATTAAAGAGACCTACCACTCTAGTACCTAGCCCTATGTGAAGTGCAAGTGCCCACTTAAGTACAACATACCGGAAGATTTGAACCTTCTTCCATGACCTCCAGTCTTGTTTAAATAATTCATTCTCAATAATCCTGAAATAACGCAAATAAGAGACAAAAAATAGAATACCAAATAAAAGACATGAGCCATGCTTGAGTTAAAATTAATACAACATTTGTATCATTTCTTAATTCTAAAACATAGGATCCCATTGTATTTAAGGCCTACCAAGCACCGAATAAAAAGGTAACCTTAGAGTTTCAGTAACTTCTCTAAAGCCCAAATTCCAATTCTATGCTTGTCGATGTAGAATCAACTATAGCCCCCAACCCCATAACTCGTTCAATTACAACTAAGGTTACTGTGCCATTTTGTTATTTAAAGCACAATACATTTGAACTATGACGACAATTACTTCCTTCAAAATTTGAACGCCCGTCGTCAATGACTTACATTTAAGCAGGCCAGGACACTTGTATGTTGTTCACTAATTTTTATCGTATTATATGATAGGTGTCATCATAGTCATTTTTGTTTGAGCACTACATAAAAGGAAAAGGGAAAGGAAAGGAAAAGAATCCGGTAACATTCTGTCGAACTCAAGAGATACTGAAAATAGTTAAGAAAAGCCATAAGAAGAAGGTGAATATAGTTCAAAATTCAAAGCATTGCATGGGAATTAGCACTAATAGTTTATGTTCATCTACATGCCTCCTTATTCTGATGTCATGTTTCTTGTTCAACTGGTTCTCTGAATTTCGTGATTCCAGTTCAAGCTAAATAGAACAAGGAGGTTTCTGGGTCTCCTAAGTCTTATCCTTGCAATAATTACTGTTCATAAAGTAAGTATCCCTAGGTTTCCTCTTGTTTGCAATCAGAAGAACGGAACCAGTGAATCGTATTTGTAGCGCATACAATGAAAGAAAAAATTGAGGAGAATAGTCAGTTGACATAAGAACATGAACATAGATATCCAGTAGAAATTATGTCTCCTGTTAAGCATTTGAATCTAAGGATATTTGATTGCAAAAACAGGATAGTAGGTTCAGAATAAATAAACAAAAAGCGAAAGCATGTTTGATTTCAAGAGGTTCATACGGCGATGGTATTAGATGTTCATTGGCTCGTTTGTATATTTTGCATAAGAAGAATAAACAAAATAACAATTGCCACCAAAGTAAATAACAATCAAGGAGGGAACATGATTCTTTGGCTTACGATTCGTTATTCTCGCCTGCATCGACCCAAAAATTAGATTTGTGGATGGCCATCCAACCAATTTGGTCCCTAATGGTGGCAAGTGCGTAAGCTCCTCTAAAGTAATTGCATCACCCAAGTACAAGTTCAAAAGAGCCAAAGCAATTAGTATTGTCCCAGCACAATATAGCAGTTGTGAAGTAACGTAGCCAACAACCATCTCCTAAATCCAATCACAGGTAAAGAACAATGCATAGAAAGGAAATAAATAAACAGACTGCATATTTGCTTTTGAGGAGCATAAGTTACTGCATTCAAGAGCAGATTGAGAAGTGTCCTACTGATCTTAATTAAGTACTTTCTGGTAGGTATAAAAATCTTAGAAGAGAATTATGGGGAGGAAAAAGTATTCTCACCTCCTCACTTCATGCCTATGCTTTTCAGGTTTTGAACTATTGTGGCAATGCAAGGTTTACAATCTGAGAGCCAAAATTTCCCTTGGAAAGCAAGTTCTTGAGAGTCAAGACAACCACCCTAACAACCTACCAGAAAGTAATTCGCCAGAAGTCGTAATTAGATGAAGATAAATCATATCTTTATCTAAATTTGATACTATTAGTTGCTAAATACGTGTTCACATGAAAGAACTCTGTCCTGCTTTAAGAGGTGTGAACTTGTGTTTGTTGTGGCATGTACATTATGAACATTAAACCAAATATAAGTAAATGTAAACGAGCACATTTCACATAAATGAGTTGAAATATAAGGAACAATCTGCACAATTGCTACAATACAACCGTCACCAGAATAAGCTATGAAATTAAGTGAAAACGCCAAGAACACACCTTCACCCCATCTGCTTTAACAAATGAAGATCTGACCACAGGTTCCTTCAGTAAAGTTGCCAGGTAATTAATAGGAGTTGGAATGCCTTCGGAGTTGTGCAGGAGTAGTGACGATTCTACCCTTGATCTTGCATCCTTTCACTTTTTCCTTTTTTTTTCTCAGTTTTTCCTTGGTAGAAAAGGAGGTGCCTTTCTATGATTATTATGTAAGATATATTTTATTTAGGCATGAAGGATATTTTTTGAATACAAATGTCCCAAAAATCTTCATTATTTAAGCTAGAGAGATAGAATATACGTAGAAATATTTGATGGTATGGATATCATGGTTACGAAGAGTATTTGAAGACCATCTTGAACGCATCTAATTTCAAAAGCCATCCTACATAATTCTAGTAAAATCATATATGAAAACGAAGTTACTAAAAGTGACATAAAGTAAGGGAAAGGAAATTGAGCAGGAGGAAAATGAAACCACACATATATTATAAGAAAAGATCAATGTCATTTAACACCAACAAACTAACCCTAGTATGAAAAAAGTTCATGAAAAAGACTCGACAATATCCATTTATACAACTATAGCAAATGACAGCTACATATATAGGTACAACAATCATTAGGTTAAAGATAATGTATGTGGAGCAGCACTAGTTAAAGACCCTCTTGCATTCGGAACTGATGCCTGTGATAAACAAAAAGAGAAAACCTTATTTAAAAGCAATGTCAGATGTATAAAGATAGTGTTCCGTATGAAAGTGCTTTACCTTAAGTTTGTATGCCATACATGAATTTCAGAATAGGTTCAAAATTTTGAGAAGGTCTATTGTTTGTTGGAGTGATATCATGGTCTTAAAGACCCTGTGATTGCATGAAAAACACATTAGTTTTAAGAAGGCTTTAAATTATAATAACCATATGACAGAAAAAAAAAAAAGAATTATTCATTACACTTTGCTTCCTTTTGATATTCGAACCAGTATGTTCATCTCCATTTGAAAGCTCAATTAGTGCATGCAAGTGAGTTGTATTTTCCTTGATAAGCTGAATGATGCGAAGATTTGCACTCGTAGGCTGATTGAACAATATTGCTCCAAAACTTCTGCTCCTACCTTGTAATGTGCCCAACATTTGATTCAACTTTGAGAGTTCGAGATTAATCGCCATCACATTTTCATGAACATTTTGCCGAAGAATTGGAGAGTCGAGCGTCACAAAAAACAAGGTTTGGGGCAAGGTTTGTCCGAAACGCTGCTTTAATTAAGAAGTGCTAGTTGCAATGCTCCTTTCAATTTGATGGTACCCCCGTTTATGGTGCAGCATAATTTTCTATTATTTCTATTACGTATTTCTCGGGCTTGATCTGATACATAACATCTGGGGCATGCACAATAGAACTTTCTCCTTGCTTGCACATCATTTTCACAATTTTTGGCTGCAACAAGTTAGCAAGATTAAGACGGAGAAAATGCTAAAATACGTAGTTCTAATGGTGTGTGAATAAAAAATGACCAAACAAAAAATAAAGGCCATTACTTGATACTGGAATTGTATTTCTGAAAGATTTAGCAACATAAGTACAACTTCTTGCCATTGTCACCTCTTGCATAAATTGAATACCTACAAAAGCAAGTCTAGGAAATGAATATAGGCATTTGGCAGATAGCTTGATTCGAAAGCAGTTTTCAAGTAACCATGTTGCTTATAATGTATATAGCAGGATATACACAATGTTGTTATTGCATATCCATAAAGTTGTTACAGGAAAGTAAATTAAATTAGGAAGCATATGCCGGATAATGCAATGTTTATATGTGTATCAGAAAAATGTGATATCTCGACAAACTTTAGAGTCCTAGTCTCGCCCCTGCCCCTGCCCATGCTAATCATATTGATGTATTGCAATATTTCATGCGAAACAACTGCTAAATGCAAGCCAGAAGAAGATCTGAGCAAGAAACTGATGAACGTGGCTTCTGCAAATTCTCAAGCACTCATGATTACTGAGAAAGCTGGCTTCTGCAAATGCTCTCTGTCCCATAGAAATGAACTTCAACAAGATCACCTCCTAACAGTTAAAAAATGCCATTTCCCACATGTTTACTACTTTCTACCATACTTTCCAATCAGTTGACAAAAAATCAGTTTATTACCACGCTTGAGGTATCCTTGCGTTAGTATAGATGCGTAGCCTCTTTAATCCAACAAGTGACTCATCTTATGTTACACTGTGTTATTTCATGAGAGCCTAAAGTTTAAAACTCGGGGAGCAAAGCTGATTGGAGCTTTTACATATATGACATGATAAATCTCATATCTAATTTTAATGTACTTGCACCTTAACTTACTCTACCAAACATTTATTTGTATTCTCATTTCTACCTGTTGCGTGATCTTTCAATCCAGATGATCTACCATTCTACTAATGGCTCACTCAAAGATTGCATGTGCAAATTCCTAATATAACTTGAGCATGATAAGGTAAAATATTCTCTTTTGGCATGATCTATCACCTAGTCCATTGTAATTATGTGGATCATAACTATTACTACCATAACTTTAATGTAGATAAACTATTACCACGTAGACCAAGCACCACCAAATATCTATTGTACTTATTAGAACATCTCAAAAAATCTATAGATGTATAAGTGAAAACCATAAAGATAGGCCTAGTTTAGAAATTCTTTCTATTGGATACTTAAACAAGAGTTTGTTGTTTAGAAACTACTAAGAGAAGAAGAGGAAGATGCATAAATGTTGCATTTGAAAAGTCAATTGCTATTATCATTTTTAGGATAATGCTTTATGGTCACCTTAGAGATTGTAATATCCCACATCGGATGTGGAATAGTATGAGATGACTCTTATAAGACCTTGCCAAGGAACTCATAAGTACCTACTTGGCTAGCCCTTTTGAGGGAGGCAATGCCCTGTGGTGGGGCCGTGGACCGGGTCGTTACAGATGGTATCAGAGCCGACTCTCGAAAGCTCGGGCTGGGATATCCAGTCGGGTTGTCGATGGTTGGGGAAACAAAGGCAAGCCCAGGTATATCCCACATCAAGAGGATGGTTGGGGCAACGAAGGGTGAGCCCGGTATATCCCACATTGGCTAGAGAGGAAGATTCTGGGCTATGTGTGATTGAGCCTTAGCGAGGACGCTAAGGTATAAGGAGGGGAGATTGTAATATCCCACATCGGATGTGGAATAGTATGAGATGACTCTTATAAGACCTTGCCAAGGAACTCATAAGTACCTACTTGGCTAGCCCTTTTGAGGGAGGCAATGCCCTGTGGTGGGGCCGTGGACCAGGTCCGAAACGTTAACACTCGCTCGATCAGATACACTCAGACAATTACGACTTCAAACTCAAGCAATTTAGAACCATCAGTCCGTCAGAGCAACTAAACTGTTGAGTAAAATAATACTCTTAGCGTACAATTATATTTGAAACATCAAATCTAAGCTAACAATTCTAAATAACAATAATGGCCCACGCAGGGGTTATAAAGGCTAATACTGAAACTTAAGTTCTCTTTCGCTCGGCTCAGATCTAGTCCACACCCAATGCGATCTATTTTTGGTTATCACTTGCGAAAAAGAAGTCAAAGGGGATTGAGCTTTTGAGAGCTCAGTAAGGTCGCTCAAAGATAGAAACTACGAAGCAATTTCAGATAAAATTCATAGATTTTCAAAAAAGAATCATAACTAGTTTCATTAGATATCAATACGATTTCCAGACACGATACAAACAATCACGAATGCAATAACATGAGCAATTGCAAAGCCACACAGGCAGTGCAGGGTAATCACTTAGCAAAGCCACAAAGGCGATGCTCATTAACACTTTCCACAGGCTAGTCCATCAAGGCACTAACCCACACCAATACACCGGCTAGTCCATCAAGGTACTAGCCCACACCAATATCCTCCACTATACACCAACTCCCGCCAAACACACCAATGCAAACTCTCATGTCAATATGCAGAATGAGAACAAAGGATAATACAATTCTTAAATCGATGCACAACGAGAAATAAACACAGTGCATCGAATATGATTTCCAATAAACGCTTAAGGCTCAAGATAGGTTTTTAAGGCAAACAATGCGACTTAATCAAAATAACAGAATCCAAAAGAATAGCGATAACAATTCAAAGAAATATTCAAGGACAAATAGAGAAAATTGGGTTTCAGAAGAAATACCTTACCTCGATCCACGCTATGCAATGTTAATTGACATCAATCCAAAAGTCGTTGAATTAACCTAAATTGGCAAATTCATTTATTAGAAAAATAATCTACACTACTATACTATAAACCCTATTATCAACTACCCAAACGTTGCTCACTTCTAACCCCAGAATGACGCAACTCAAAACGGTTCCCGCGCACGGCCAACCTAGTCGAAAACACTGTACGCTTTCTAATGCGTAATGATATCCCGAGATTCGTAATAAATTACAATAAAACACTTTCATAGCTTAAAACATTGTAGAGAGTCAAAATATGAATTTTCTAAAATTTTGAATATTTTCGAATTAAAAATAATTTCTTTAAATACACTAAAAACCCATAAATTGCCAAAATTTCTTTTAGCTGAAAATAAAGTCCCATAATTTTTGTAACAGCTTTAAAATATCTATAAAAGTTATAGAAATTTAAATCAGAAATTAAAAGGTATTAAAACTATTTTTAAACTATTCGTTTTGCTAAAACCAATGCGATACGGAAACCATAGAAAATAAACTCCAAAAATTATCAAATTCAAAATGAGTCTTATTCATATCATAACGACATTACTCTAATTTTTCCCTGAACATTTTCCGGGTTTAAGGGCTCCAAAAGACTTTTACAATTCTGAAATTGCAGAAATTATAATAAATACATACAATATCAGAACGATATGAAATTTTCACAGAAATTATAATATTGTACTAAGAACCATCCTGTAGATTTTCAGAATTTTTGGACAAGCGTACAATACCAACAGCCACGTGGTACAACTGTGCAAGCACAGTGTACCACTCCACTGCACAGACCCATTACTGTTCACCTGTCTTCTTCCTTTCTTCCACTCCGCACAGCCTTCTTCCCAGAAACAAACTCACTCGCATGCCTGGTTCGTTCATTTCCTACACACACACACACACACACACATCTATACTACTTTCACTCATTCACACACATACATAAACACACAACAAAGCACACACTCATATTTCTCCACACCCATGGCAGTGGGTCTTCCCTGCTCATTCACCTTTTAATTTGGTTCCACACACTCACAAGCACCACTTCACTCACACAAATTGTAATATCCCACATCGGATGTGGAATAGTATGAGATGACTCTTATAAGACCTTGCCAAGGAACTCATAAGTACCTACTTGGCTAGCCCTTTTGAGGGAGGCAATGCCCTGTGGTGGGGCCGTGGACCGGGTCGTTACAGATGGTATCAGAGCCGACTCTCGAAAGCTCGGGCTGGGATATCCAGTCGGGTTGTCGATGGTTGGGGAAACAAAGGCAAGCCCATGTATATCCCACATCAAGAGGATGGTTGGGGCAACGAATGGTGAGCCCGATATATCCCACATTGGCTAGAGAGGAAGATTCTGGGCTATGTGTGATTGAGCCTTAGCGAGGACGCTAAGGTATAAGGAGGGGAGATTGTAATATCCCACATCGGATGTGGAATAGTATGAGATGACTCTTATAAGACCTTGCCAAGGAACTCATAAGTACCTACTTGGCTAGCCCTTTTGAGGGAGGCATTGCCCTGTGGTGGGGCGTGGATCGGGTCGTTACAGAGATGATTAGGTGCATCGCTTGAAGATCCAACTTTTGATGTGGTCAAGGGTAGGGTTTCTTTGATTCTATCTTTGAGTGAAACTAACTTTTCCTTGCATTTGTCTACATCACCAGCTGCTACTTTGGCATAAATCTTCCTAGGCTTACGCTTTCCCAGTTGTTTATCATCTGTATGAGCTTTGCCTAATTCCAAAGGCATGTTAGTGTATATGTAAGTGAACGTGACCTTTTTGTTGTTTCTTAGATTACGTTTCAGCTTTACATACCCTGCATTCCAGCTGGGTCTGCCACTTTAGATGAACTTGCTTGCTGATCTTCAAAAGGATTAGAAGTCGTGGCTTCTGCCGATAGCTGCTCATTGTCCGACGATACAATGGTAGCAAGCTTTCTTTTTCTTGCCATTGTCACCACTTCTTGCATAGTGTGAATACTTACGATGGCAAGTCTAGGAAATGAATATATGTACTTGGCACATGGCTTGATTCCAAAGCATTTTGTAGGTAATCAATCTGCTCATAATGTATATAGACGGTATAAACACTGCTGTTATTACATATTCATAAAGTTATTATAAGAGAGTAAATTAAGTTTGGAAGCATATGCAGGACAAGGCAATGTTTAAATGCGTATCAAAAAAAGGTGATATCTCGACAAACTACAAGAAGTCCCAGCCTCACTCCTGTCCATGCTAATCATGTTGAGAAATTGCAATATTTCATGCTAGACAACTTACTAAATGCAAAGTGCAAACTATAAGAAGGTCTGAGCAAGAAGCTGATCAATGTGCTTATACAAATTCTTAAGCACTCACGATTAGTGATCAAGATGGTTTCTGCAAATTCACCCCGCCCATAGAAATAAACTTCGACAAGATCAACTCACAACAATTATACATTGCCATTTTCCACAGTTTAACTACTTTCTAGCATACTTTCCAATCGGTTGATAGAAAATCAGTTCGCTAATGACACTTGAGGCATTCTTGCGCTAGTATAGATGCAGAGCCTCTTCAATCCAACAAGTGACTCATATTCTGTTACACTATCTTATTTCATGAGAGCCTCAACTTTAAAACTTAGGGACCAAATCTGATTGGAGCTTTTACATATGTGACTTTATAAGTTTCATATTTGATTTTAACTACTTGCACCTTAACTTCATTTACTTTATATCACTCTTCTGCTGGTTAACTGAGAATCCACAACACAAAAACATTTGAGACTCGTGCTCTTTAATTTTATGTTTATATTATTCTCTGACGTGGTCTTATCAAAGCTAATGGATGGCAAAGTCTAAGTTCAGGTTTGCAAATTGTTTCTTTTATTAGCCAAGGTAAAGGGGAGGGAGAGTATCATAAATGATAAAGTCTCCTCATTTAGAACCCAAATACTATGTCACAAGAGAAAAGAAGATTTGGAAAACAAGACAACTTATATACAATCTAATAATTGCATGACATACCTTGAATTTCTTGTTTGTCGGGCGGGAGCTGTTCAAAGCCCTGGCACAACAATAAAAAAAAAAGTTACGTGGGAATGGGAATAGAGGCATACCTTCGGTTTAGTGCTTGGAGATTCAAAAACAAGTGGTGCAACCAGTAGTGGCCCGTGTATTTGCTCTTCCCAAACTGCCAAGAATTGAGATATTTTATACATGTAGAAGAAAAATAGTAGAGATGTGTGCATGCACACACAGTCACACTCTGGCTACAGACATTTTCAATCCAAAATGACACCATTTCTTAATATAAGATTCAGTCCAAGCATGTTTTTGCAACAAAATAACTGTCTGCATATAAATCATATATTCCTCCAGGATGAATCTCTCTTTCTCAAATCAACTGACGTAGTGAAAAAGCCAAAAAACAAAGCAACTTGTTTGAGATCAATGTAATGGATAGCTTTAAGATATACTTAACTTGGTGGTGGAAGGATGTTGCAAGTCGCGTGGATGAAGTGGAAATGGAAATTTTGGTAATTCTATGCTGGCATCTGTGGTGCAATAGGAATGAAATCATCTTACGAGGAGCTCAGACAAATCCATTGGAGATATATACAAAAGCTACCCGATTCATTGAGAAATACAGAAGTGCACAAATCCCTATCCCAAAAAGGATGGACGTAATACCAGAGGTACGACAATCACCACCAGCGAATTTTGTCAAAATTAATTTTGATGTGGCATTGTTTAAGGAAGATAATTCTATGGGATGTGGAGCAGTCGTAAGAGAGTGTAACGGTACAGTACTGACAGCTATATCTAAGAAAATACCGCTAATATGGCAAGCAGAGCATGCAGAGGAGGTGGTGGCTTGTGAAGCGGCAAAATTGGGCTTGGATTTGGATTTTGGTTTGCTCAACTTGAAGGTGATGCATCAAGTATTATTCAAGCTTTGACTTCTTCAGAGGAAAATTTATCTAACATTGAGTGCATTATAGAGAACACCGGAAACCTAGTACACTGCTATGACTCTTGTATATTTTCATTGGTCAGGCATACCGGCAATTGTGTAAACCATGAATTAGCGAGATTTGCACGGAATGTAATAGACTTTAACTTCCGGATGGAAGAGGCACCATACTTTATAATGCCTGCCATCCACAAAGATTGTAATCCTCATTATAAATAAACATCGCTTTCTTTGATCAATAATAATAATAATAATAATAATAATAATAATAGCACCCTACTTAAAACATTGACAATATGAGTAGGGTGAGTGTGAACTTTGTAAGCTAATTAATTATGTATCCACAAGTAGAACCAATTGTAAATGGAAGTAAAAGGAATCATAATGTTCGATGCTGCCTAAGTACCTTGATAACATTTTAGCAATTGTGGAGTTTCATGATTGCCATGCAAGAACTTATGAGTAGAAATGGGAAAGTGAAAAAGACGAAATCAAAAGCTGCATACCACATGGTAATATACTTCTCATAAGAAATAATTTTTGGTTGTTGTTCTGACTGTGAAAAAATAGTTATAATTCATGTATTATTACAATTAATAGTCGTTAAATATTTCTTTTGACTTTTATTTAGTGACGCTAAAAAGTTGCTATTCAGAATTGTCGCTGAAAGTGTTAGTAGAAATGTCACTAACTTGACTTAGTGATCATTCATTATCAGTCTGCACATGTTGTAACTATTTTTATCACTCTGCATAGGTTGTAACTATTTTTACGGTAGTGGCAAAGTTTTTCCTTTTATAAGACGCTTTGTTCACTCAAGTTGTATGACCCATGAAAATTCAAACAAATAGAATGCATAGAAATGTAAACGAATAAAAGACCAAAGACCAAAAAACAAAACCAAAACCAACAAGTGTTGTAAACTAGAGTCTAGATTCAAACCCAAATATGGATTGCATACAAAAATTCAAGATATACTTGCACTGACTAAGCCTATTTAACATCTAAATTTGCAAAACAGTAATAATTTCACCTCTCATAGGTTTCGTCTTGGTTGTAAAATAACTCTTTTCAATCCTTCTACGTTAGTGCAATCTCCAAATTAGATAAAAGATAAAATCAACTCAACCCTCCCAAACGGTGTCTAAATCCTAGGGACCATAGCAATAAAAAGGTTCACGATAAAAAGAAGATTCAGATGCAGATTATACTTGAAATTCATCAATACAAAAAAGTATGTACATTCACAGATTTTGTAAAGACATAAAGGTAAGCATCCTCTTTTTATAGTTAATTTTATTTAAATAATTATTTGGACTTTATTATCAATTGAAATTTATTATTATGAGTGTAGGCGTAATCATATTTCAAATTTAATTAACTTAATCCAGTCTAGTAGTCTATTTCAGTTGTCTATTCGAGTCTAATCCAATAGTCCAATCCAGTTATCTAGTCCAGTCAGTGATTCGACTAAGTATAGTCCAATTAGGTGGGCCCAGTCCCTAAGGCAAATGTGACTTACCTAGGAGATTTTACGATTATTTTTATGCTTGATGCAAGTAGTTTAATCCTTGATTTACATGAAATATGGAGATAATTTCTGAATCTGGTATATCACATCTAAAAAATTGGACATAATTATTGAATTAGACGCAGGTAATGTCCCAAAATTAAAAAAAAAGTATTTTTAATTTATGCAATGAAGCAGCCAATTAGTTGACTTTTCTTATTTTGCAATTTTTATACAAATATTTTGCTTTATCTTAAGATCACAGATTGAGATAGTCAACTTTATCATTTTTGGTGCTCAGACCTCAATAAATAGACCCTTTGGCCTATATTTTCAAAGATCAGCTTTTTCTCCCTATAGTTTTATACTGTTTCTATCAGAAGTGCTATATTATCTCTTTGCAGAAAACTAGCACTTAATATCTCATTTCTTTATACTTTCAAACCATTTTAATTGTGTATCCTCTACAAAGTGTTTGAGAGTCTTCTAGGTAAGTGGGCTCGTGATGTACATCTATTGCTTTTTTAGGCTAGTTTCGTATAATGATTTAGAGTAATTTTTCTTTCCCGCGATCACTTTCCAGTACAAAAGATATATATATATATATATATATATATATATATATATATATATATATATATATATATAAAGAATATTTTTATTTTATTTCTTAGTTCTAGTCTAATACCGAAGTGTAGGTCGCCTCCCCTGGGATCTGAGTCGAACTATAATGGTTTTGATTCTAGTTTATCCTACCAGACACGTAGGTACTCTATCCTTGATATCGAGTTCAAGCTGGTAATATAGGATAAACTTAGAGTTTATTTTATTGCATATTTGTATGTGTTTAAAGGCAAAAAAATCAATAGGAATGAAGTAGAGACCGAAAGTATATGGCGGGTGCATAACACCTTCCCGTCATATAACTTACTTCCCAAATCCATTTCTTTGTTTTTGATAGACTAGTTGATCCTTTGGATATTTTAGAGATAAGATGACGACTCTTAAAATCTTTAGACCCATTTGCCGGGGTCCCGGACTTTATTTTTTGAGGCAGTATGCTATTAGTGGCGACTCCTCTGGGGACTAAAAACTAAGACGACTAGACTTGAAATTTTTTTATTACTTTTTGTTTTTTTTTGTATTTTCTTTGTGTTGTTATACAATGTGCTATAACTGTGGCAATTGTGCTCTTACTTTGATGCCTCACACACGCGCACATTCGTCCTTAACCTACCCCATTCGAGGGTATCGATTAAAACCCTTAAACTTCCTAGTTGTAAGGCAAATTCAACTGCTCTCTCAACTCCAAGGCCTCGTACTAAAGGACCTCTTGGTTTCTTGATAAATTACATAACTTGTACAAGCACTGGTGATCATCCATTATTAACTGCTTGAGTTACGGGTGGGAGGTATATAGTACAAGTTTAGCCGAGAAAGTGACCTTACACTGGTGTTGAGACAAAAGCCACACACCCAGACCATTTCAAATTTCTACCATTTTCTGGGAGAATACCTATTTTGGTTTATGCCATATTAGCAAGAGAACCAGCCAATATTCTGGAGCTGGCTGGTAATCTCACAAAAAAAGGAGACTTTGACTAACCGATCGGTTTGTCGACGTAGTAACGGTTAGTCAGTAAGTGTTATACTTGTAAGTTCAAACTGGCTAGCTTATGCCTTAAATCCTATACTAACTGACCAATCGGCCGGTAAACCACCCAGCTATCGAACAGTTAGTCAAAAGTTTAATTATGCAGAATTTCTAGCATACTAAACCCTTAACCCTCTGACCAACCGACCGGTTAACCCACTGGATAACAGGGCAGTAAGTCAGCACCATGCTCTCTCCATAATCTTTCCAAAGTCCCAAAATAAACCCTCTGGCGGATTAACCCACCAAGTTACCTGATGGTTAGTCAGATACCCTGCAGTTTAATCATCTCCTCATCCCCATGGAGCATGAATCTGCCAGTTCTGTGTGTGGTCTGTGTGCTTAAATTTTCAATATTCTCCATTCAGTTAAGACTAAAAAAGGTTGGTATTTTCATCCAGGAAACTCGCACGAAACCCAGTGGCCAAAGAATACCCACAACTGGCAGATTTGGTTCTCATCATCGGTAAATTATAGAAGAATTTTAATGCCCGTTTCACAGCCTGGCAGATTAGGAGATGTGGACATCTGAGGATATTGTAAATCTTAAGAAAAGGGGTAAGAGAGAACATGAAGATGAGTCTAAGGTTGAGAAGGAAGACGATAAGAAGAAAGCCGAGTTTAAAAAGCAATATGAGTCTAAAGACAAGGAAGGAAAATCCGCCGCCCTGCAATGGAAAGATAACTTGGTCGCACTGGAGTCTCAGATTGCTTGAATGAGAAGGGTAGATAACCCGCTAGACCACAGTGCACTCAGCCAAAATCTAGAAGACCGATTGTCACCCAAGGTCAAGATGCCTGATATGGACAAGTTTGATGGAATCACGTCGACATGTACATGCATGCATTAGCCCACTAGGGAGGCAACCAGAACTAGTTAATCCAGCTTTTTCACCACAGCCTGACAGGTGTTGCCTCTAGATGGTTCCTTACCCTAGAAGAAGCTGAGTCCTGATGTAGGAGGATGTAATAAGGGACTTTGTGAATCTGTACTAGTACAATGCTGATTTAGACATCAATCGTGAAGATTTAGAGACCACCAAGCAAGAGCCAAGCTAATTACTATCTAGTTTAACCACGAGATGGAGAAACAAGGTTGCTCAAATGGTAAATTGATTGACAGAAGAAGAACGAGTGAACATAGTGAGGAATAATTTGCTACTAATATACCACGAATATATTTTAGACACTACCATACATCATTCAAGTCTCTGATGGGGTCTTTGGTACAGATCAAAGATGACATCAACAAGGGAACCATTTCACGTAAAACGAAGCCCGAAGTCTATTGAGCTAGTGTAAGAAATTTCAGTGTCCAACCTAAGCCCACCGATGCCCACAATATCAACAATGTCTGAGCACAGCAAGTAGTGTCCTGGGAAGCAAATACTAAGCCCAGAAGGAAGTTTACCCCACTGAATGTCCCACTTTCTAAGGTGTTCGAGCAGTTGATGAGAAGGGGCATGATATTTCCACGTTGCACCAACCCCCACACTAGCAGTGATACATGAGGAGTATGTTGTTCAAGCTTTCTGTCCAGATTAACAAGGAAAAGGGCACCCTATGCAGAGATGTACCAGCCTCCGACATGCCATTCAAGATCTTATTGACAAGGTTGAAGTCTCCTCTCCTGTCAAGCCCAGTGTCAGAAAAGAACCCTTAGCAGTTCACAGGGTCAACGTTGTTGATGATGTTCAGCGAGTGATGGATCCTTCTATACTCATTATTACAGTTAGCCAGTATGTGAATGTTCTGTCTGTTTCTATTTTAGATTCCTTATAAGAGTTTTGTGATGTTTTCTCGTGGAAGAGTTGATGGAAGGCAAAGCCTTCACTGTGGAAGAAGGTTATGAAGAGGATATTGGTTTCATAGTTAGGCCCAATACCAGTGTGTCACACATTTGCCAAGATCTGGTCGACTCTGCCAAACCATCCCCAATCAGCTGTATCTGACCCACTGGATGATGAAGTGTTACAACATCTAAAAAAGACCCAAGCCTCCATTTGGGGATTGCTATCTACTTATTATTATAAACAAGCCTTGATCAAGTTTCTCAGCAGGGCCAAAGTACTCGTATAGACTCAGCCAGAGGATATATCCTAGGTACTCGAGGCTATTCATTCTAAGAGTGTCCTTACATTCTTCGAACCCTATTTGCCTAAGTTAGGACCGAGCCATTACGACCCGCTCCACATCACCATGTGGGCTCTTTTGAGAAGAAGGTTCTTCTGATTCTCATACACAACAATTCTGCCCTTAACGTCTGTCCCCTACATACTATTCAAGCCCTCGATATCGATCCCTCAAAATTTACCCCTTCTAATAAAGCTGTTCGAGCCTATGATAACACCAGGAGAGAAGTGGAGTTTCAGTTGTTAGACACAGCAGCCACATTCAATCTCTTGTTGAGGAGACGATGGATACATTTGGTGGGAGCGATCCTCTCTACGCTATGTTAGAAGGTCAAGTTCGTATTGACAAAGTCGTTTTAACGATTATGAGAGACTCTCAACTACCCAAGATTGGACAGGTGGAGAATGATAAGGGCATTAATTTGTTCTGGAGACTCACTAGACCTGCTTCTTAGTGAGTTTAAGATCGACAGCGTTCAGTGTTTGGAGTTTGATGAAGTTTTTCTTGTTAAACAATTTCTCAATTTTGCACCTCACAACAACACTAACAGTACTTCCCATGTTGATAAAACTTCATTACTCAGTTTATTCGGACTAACATTATATGCTGATATGGAGTTCATCATGAGTTAATCTCATTAGTTTAGTCCAATTGTGTCATGTCCACTCCAGTACAAGGTCTAGATCTTATTATTTAATTGACTTAGTTTATCTAGATAATTTTGGAAAATGATCTGCAAATTGTCTTTGATAAAAAGATTCAAATCAGCTATTTTGTGGTTAATAAATGAACTATCCCGAATCTGGTACATCCTACCTGCAAAATCAGAGATAATTACATAAAATAGGGTCAGATAATGTCTCATAAAAATTCATTTTTCAATTTGTGGGATGAACCGGCCGGTTTTTCACTAATCAGCCAATTAATTGACTTCTATTATTCTGCTATTTTATCACTTATTCTGACTTAAAACCGGTCGGTTAATTGACTTTTATCAATCTGTGCTTTTATTACTTATTTATCTCCAAACTTGCATATTGGTATAGCCAATCTTATCAGATTATGCGACCCTGAGTACTATAAAAAGGGGTTTTGGCCTTCATTTTGAAAGATCAGAAAAGATTATTCTTTTTACAACTTGTGTACCATTTCTATGTGAAGTGATACGCTATCTCTCTCGATAATTTTAGCCCTCATATTCACTCTCCAAAAGTCTGTTAGTCTTTGTATCATGGATCCTTCGGTGCATCCCCGAGTCTTCAAGATAAGCTACTTCAAGAGGTAATTTTTACTAGCTTTCAAGCTTTGGAAATCATATAAATTGTCTCTCAATCCTATAATTGCATTTCTATTTAAAAACACAAAATGATTCTTTACATTTCTTTGTCTACGTCTAGGTTCAAAATATAGATTACTTCCTAGGACCAAAGTCGAACTACATCGATTTTGATTCCGATTAAATTTGACCCTGATGTCGAGTTCAAGGAAAAAACATAAAAATTAACTTAGCGTTAGTTTTATCATATTGCATGTTAAGTGTTTTTAAGGCCAAACTGAATAAAAATGAAGTAGAGACTGAGCGCTGCGGGTGCCTAACACCTTCCCGTTGCATAACTTAGTCCTTGAATCCCTCTCTTGATTTCAATAAATCAATCATCCTTTTGGACATTTTAAAGTTATTTCTAGGTTTTTCTTTTTTCCTTTAATCAAACAAGATGGCAACTCCATAAGATTTCATTTTTTGGCTTTTTCGAGGTGGTTCACCACATAAGAGTTAAATGTTCAGAGCATGGATGTCGATAGACTCAACAAAGCTGTGCAACAGTGAGTTTGAGAATTGGCACTCAACGGTTGCTAAATCATCATCTTACATATCCATAAAAGTTTACACTAAGCATCCATACCTAGTGTGAGAAATAAAAAGAGATTGTAGCATACGAGCCATAACGGCAATGGCCAGTAGATGAAAACCTTGATAAAATAGCTAACCAAGCTAGCACATCAAAGCTAAGTTAGGATGCATCGCTCTTTATTGGATTGAGTCGGCTTGCTTACTTCTTGACGCTATTACTCAAAATAAGTTTGTTCAAAACTTGTATTCATATGATTGCTCGATCTCTTTCCAAAAGATTTAATATTTGGGAACAAGTTGCGCTTGAGGAGCAAAGAAGGGTAGCTGAATATACTTTGCATTCTTGCTACTAACCAAGTGTATAAAAGAATAAAGCTAGTGAGGTCTACAGTTTGTCCATTTTTTCACACTTATTATGAATGTTACTATTTTAAATATATGAAGATGTGCATGCATATACATGTGTGTATGTGTGTATGTATGTATGTATGTATGTATGTATGTATGTATGTATGTATGTTCGTGCGTGCGTGTGTGCGTGCGTGCGTGCGTGTGTGTACTTAGATATATAGGGTTAAGCTATAAAGCCTTCGATCCGAAATGTTACAAATGCTAGGTTTATCTTATGAAGAAACAAATTGCAAAACTAAAAAGTTTTATAAAAGTAAGATGTCATATGATTTGTTCGGATTTTCTAGTTATAGAAAATCTAATTATATATATATATATATATATATATATATATATATATATATATATATATATATATATATATATATGAAAGTTGAAGCTGAGATGTTGTCCAGTTTTGCTTAGTTGGACACTCTCTTAATTTGTCATATGAACTTTCATTTTTTTGAATTTTTAAATTATTTTCAATTTACTTACTTTTGTAATATGATTTAGATTCTCTCTCTCTCTATCTCACTCACTCACACACACAATTTGATTTGAATTCCTTCTTTCCATTTGAAATTCAATAATTATATAGATTTTATATTTCTCTCTCTTTTATATCAACATGTTCTACTCAAAAATTTTATTTATATCCGTACAATTCCATTAAGTCCTAGAATTGATAAAAGTAATTCTTTATTTATTCCCTTTTAATCTTAATCTTTTTTATTGTTTAGGAAAATACAATATTCTCCATTAGTTTTTCTATTAAACTACCATAATCTCCTTCTTTTTATTTCATTACAAGCTTTATATATAATTTACGCTCCTATTTTTTTCAATCATTTATTATATACTTTTAATCTTTTCTTGGTGATTTTGAGTAATACAATCTTAACACACGGATTTGTTTTTGTTACTATTATCACTACAATTGCTATTAGTTAGGAGAGACTATTTTTATTATTTCATACACTATTTTTCATCTTCATTTGTCACTAAAAATTAACAGTTATTGCTTAAGTTTAGTTCTAACAATAAAAATTGGTAAGAGAACTCAAAAATAAAATTTTAATTATCTTATTGTCACTATCAATTTATAATTGTTATTAGGCATATAAATATAAGATTTCTCAACAAATATTTTGATAGTTGTTGTTCCCGTGTGCAACGCACGGGATCAAAACTAGTAATCCTATATTATGGTGATTCTCGCTTTTGTTTCTAAGTTACGTGGATAACTTGACGAAGTGGCATGCTAAATTAAGCCATGCTTAAGAGATGCTTGTTAGCTAGAGACAACTTTTAAGCTAGCTCGCTAAAACACATATGCCACACCCGCAAACATGGCTTGGCAGTGGAATAAAGTAGAGAAGTATAGAGAAAATCATCTAGGCATTTATGAGTTGCCAGTTGATACAATTAGGCATCAATGACTTAATGAGAGCAAAAGGAGAGGTTTCTAATCGCATCACTTAATAAAGTCGGTTATATGACCTGTGGTAATATCTAAATAACTCCCAAGAGACGAGAAGCATTGCTTACTTCAAATTGCAAGTTAGGTCGAGAAATCTTGACAAGAGCTTGTAATCAAGGTCTCCCAAAGATCAAGTGTTGGTTGCCTTAAGCCGAAAAATTGGTTGAGAACGAGAGCTTTATGACCCGAGACGTCAACGACTATTTTGGTGGTGCTATTAGTTAAAATCTATGAAAATTATGGTGACATTTGATTCCACGGTGGTGGTTGAGGGTAGAGTTAAAGGGTGGTGATTAGGAGGATTTGTGTTGGAAGTGTGGTGGTCAGAACACAAAAAGGCAATTTAGGCTAAAAACAGAAAGAGAAAGTTGGGAGTGGTGAGGGACGGTGGCGAGGGCAGCAAGTTGATTGTGGCCGCTGGTGTGGGGGTGTGTCCATGTGTGTTTTAAGGGATAACATCACACCAGCTCTACCCCCAAAAGCTTAGACCTAGGGGCATCATGTCATTTTACACAAAATTTTAACACCATTCGTATTCTGTCTGGTCAAGGACATAAGTGATATAAACGCTAACTTGTGTCCTCATCTATAATTTATCCCTATATTCAGGGATATAAGTGATATTATACCAAAGATTAAGTTAATGAAGCCACAAGTAAGTCTTCATAGTGTAGATTCACTTTTAAAATGTCGCTTTCATCCTTAAACAGAGTGCTCTCTAATGCAATATACTTTCTTATGAACCATGAGGTTTTAGTAGACCCTGCGTGGATCAACATCAAATCACAGGTTTCATTAAACTATATTCAGTAGTTTCCTACTATATAAAAGTGATATTCTCACAGGTGTAGAAATGTGTCTTTAACAAAAGGTATCTTGTCTCTCTAAGAGAATATATGACTTGTCAGCTAGCTTGTAGGAGTGGGATTAAATCAAAGTCACAATATGTGAAGAGTTAGAAGTAACTTCTTACTGTAAAAAGGAGGCAGTAAAATAATTTGATCAAAAGAAAGAATCTTTTGCCCTAGTGAAGTCTACTAGTCAGAGGGAGTGTACCACGGAGGCAGATCCATAGTTGGTGCAAGTCACGTACATATATGTGATGGACATGTTTTCATGTGTGATTGACTATAATAACATTCAAATATCATCTCTCTCGAGATTGAAGACAATGGTTATATGTTTCACTAATCTTCTGTCTCATATCTCTTTTATGAAAGTTATAATGTCACTCGTATACAATGCAAATAGCTTCTGTAAGATCACGTGACCAATATTTAAGCATCAAGTCGTGATCGGGAATGGTTAATCTTCTACCTAGGTGTAGGATTTATTAACATGTAAGAAGTGATTGCCATTACACGAAGTTGCTCTTCTCAGAAGATATAATAGGTGAATAGGGATACTCCCTAGAGGCGAGTAACTTTCATTATTTACCTCTGCTAAATAGTGAATTTAGATGTTTTGCAAGATAACGTTGGGAGCTCTACTCGGTGGAGAAATAAATGGAATGATTTTGTGTTGATCAATCCTTCACCATTAGGTCAAAGGAACCAAAGGGCAAAACTTGCTTACTCAAGTGTTTTTGTCATGAACGATAACTAGTTACTAAACTAACATAACCTTGTCACGGTAAATAAGGTAGACACTTAGTTTAGTAGGAGCTATGAAATCTTTTATCAAGCTATAAGCTTTGTGGTGATCAAGATTACTCGTCCCCAACTATCTAAGTTATGCAGCGTTGATCTATTTTGATTGGCAAGTTTGTGCTGTAATAAAGACTTCGCTTTCTTTGTGTTGTCACTACATTGTGTTTGTGCTCTTTTGAAGTGAAGAATATGACATTTAAGTGCTTGAGGTTAACATTCTGAGGCATTACTCTTTGAATTTTCTAACAAGATTCTAAATGAGGGTTCTAAAGCATTACCTATAGACACTTATATCCTAATCTTTATTACCATGGTCATAATTTAGAATGGGAATGTATAACTAGTATGTGTTTCATTTTGGAAGTGCGATTACAGTTCTTGATAGGCACTCAGGTGTTTAATTCACATAGTTGTTTTGCACTTATCTAATAGAGTTAGCTTGTTGTGACTTCTCGTTTGGTGGAAGGCAAGCTGATAGAAGACCGCACCTAAGACCTTGCAAAGGTTGATCATTAGACAATTGTATAGGCATTTATACTTGTGTTGCTCCTTAGAGCATCTTGGTGCTATGGCTCTCTTGAGTGAGTCAATGAGTTATTGTGGTCATTACATGACTGCTCGCTCTTACCAAGGATTAAATAGTAATGTGACTAGGCCATGAAAATATTTTTATTAAGGTTGCAAAAGTATGATATGATCCTAATACATGTTTTGATAAGTGCAATCCTTTCATGTGTACTTATCATTCCCATGATCGAGAAGATGGAATTTCAAAGTTGGTCATATGTAAGACTAGTTAATCATCTGTTGGATATCCTGACACGATACATGCATACAACATGTTTTTTGCCTGTTTAGCTACATATGTAGATGTTAGTACAAGAATTTTCATATATTACCGTGACTTGTAGTTCATGGCATATTAGTGTCAGCAGGCTAAGAATGGCTCACTCGCACTAGCAATCGCCTCTAAAGCTTTGGGCAGCGAGTAAGATGAGACAGCTTAAGTTGTGGCACTTATGAGTGGGAGCTAAACTTGAATAACCTTTTGCCTTGTTTTGAACCAAGATGAGGTCTCATAACTTTGTCCGGAGACCAAACGTGGATAGAATAATCCATATAAGCTTGTGATGGAAGCCAGATGTGAAATCTCAGTAGAGCATTTATTAGTTAAGAGATGTCAATGGAACTCAGGTTAGGTGCTTGATAGCGAGTGAACCAAGATCTGTGCAACATTTAAGTAAGACTTTTGACATGCGTACTATGTGAGCTAGTACTCCACTGTGGCATGCATTTCATATGGTCATACCACATGTGCTAGTCGACCAAGTTATGGGGTGAGTGAATTGATCCCTACTTCTTAACCCTGTGAGGCATATATGTTATTTAAAACCTCTAATATTGCCCTTGTGACCTTTGACTATGTCATAAATGCTCAGATCAGTGCTAGCTAGTTTGGTATGTACCAATGATGGTGATAGATTCAGTCTATAGGAGTAATGCTGGGAATGCAGATAGTCTGTGTTTGAATGACAGTAAGGCAAAGGGAAAATCTTTCTAACACACATCCAACATTTATATTCACCAGCCGGACAATCATGCCGCCTTTTTTTCTATACATGATTGTAAACATATAGTAGGAGCCACTGGAAGTCCATCATAGCTCTTAAAGGGATTGTAGTGTTTAGATCAATGTGGTCAAAAGATCTGGGGCATCGTCAATCACTTTCCAGATTTTTATTGGGTTAATGTCATTATGATGACCTTAACTGGTTTCTAATGTAAAGCTCCAAACTGAGTTAAGTGGTCACACCGTTTAGTAGTGATGAATCTCCTCATTGGCAAGGAAGTGTGGAAAGAATGCATGCAACAACAACGTTTCCGCCATTTCACTTGATATACTTACAATTTCATCTCTCTACTGTTACTCTTACACCTTGCAGAAAGACTATACATTCATGATTTCTTATAATGCTTTTAAGTAACTCCTAGAAATGGAATCAAGTTACCGCAAATCCACTACTTTAATAACATAGTAGGCCACCACTTGTACTAAGCACAATGAGACTAATGTGCTTTTTAACTTACACACCATTAACACTGATGTGTTTGGGTCACTAACATAAGCCACTAATGCACCAATCTATATTTCTACACTAAAGTACTCGGTGGTGACATTAAGAAGTAGTTATTTTAAGTTGCAGTGTTTTCGCTCATGGAATGCAGAAGTAGCCCTTGACGCGAAGGAATGCAAGATTGATCGTATGCTACAAGAAATTGCGGCATGGTGTATGTCTTATGAATGTGATTTACTCGATCAACATTGTACTAGTTTTGTTTCATCGCTTTATGTTACTTCCATCACATGGTAGGTGCAAAACAGGAATGTGAGAAGGATGAGTAGTGCAAAAAAATTATAAAACCATAAGGTCTTTAGCAAACTGAATCTAACAGTATCAGATTTACTTATGTTGGTTTCTATTTAAAACAATCTGCCGTTGAAGATGTAACTAGGGCAACTGGCAACTGCCTCAAATGGCGCTAGTTATCACATATCATAATAATCTGAGCCAGTGTGACAAGAGAGTAACTAAGAGGCGAACTTCATCCTGGTCTTACTGCTGGCTATGTAGCCTTGGTCTTATTTATATAGCCCTACCTGGGATCACCATCAGTATAGGCCTCATTCTTTCCCAAGATAAAAGGAAGGAAATGAGGGTTAAAGGTTGCACGATAATCCTTTAACCCTCCGTCCGATCTGCAATATGGGCTTTCTACCATCATGATTTGACTGACCCGATTTCTATCTTATACTCTGACATCGACAAAAGTGTAAGTCCGAGTATCTGAGATATCTTTACCCAGAGCGTTCTAGTCTGACCTAGAGCGTTCCTAATACAATTCTCCACACAGTCGCTTTATTGCACGAGAGACAAAGAATGTGCTGCTTAAAGTCGAGGATAAATACTAGCTTAAAAAGTTCAGATAACACCTACGGCCAGTATGCTAGTTTTGAGATGAGAGAAAAGAAAAGAAAGGAAGAGAAGAGAAGAGAAAGGAGGACAATTATCCTTTTTCTTGTTTGTGAATTTAAGAGAGAAAAGAAAGTATCATTCTTTTCTCTTGTCTGTGAGTTCAGCAGAAAAGAAAAGAAAAGATACTCGGTTACGTATATATCCTTATACTATATTGTAATAATTCTAACAAAAACTATGAATGTATGATCCAAAAAATAATAATTTTGTTGGAAAAATAATTTAGTTATCGATAAATCATACAAAATACATATCAAAATAATGCCATAAGCCTTACATAGCCGATTAATGTCACCATATAAAAAACAAAAATAACTATGAGTTCACCACAGGCATCCCAACATCCAAATCTAATTAATGTCACACCAAAAACAAAATAATCAGTTATGAGTCAACTTTAACATCTAAAAAATCATTTGATTGTAAATAAAGTGGTAAGCTACTATAAGAAACTCTAAAACCTAAAAGTCACTAAAATTTAGTCTCTCATTATCTCAAGGGTAGTATGGGCATTGTAAAAATGTTACTTATGAGAGTCTTCTCTCCGTTTCTTCCCAATTTTGGGAGGAAAGATTTAGAAACAAAAGAAGCCCAAACTTTCTTCCATTTTCTCTTATTTTCTCTCCTTGAAAAAAGTCACAAACTAGAGAAAAGAGAATAAAGTAGTCACTCTCCTAAAAAAACCTCGCAAACAACCTACTAGCATAATCCACACTTGCAATAGACTAGTTAAGCTGCCCAGTTGTGAACCACAAAGGAAGAGCTAGTATCACCAATTAACACTAATTAGAAACCTAAAAAAGTTCACACTATCCAATCTTGAATGCAGCTACAAAGCAAGCCGATTGGGGGTTGTTGGATCTTCCATTATGTGAAGTGAAGGCAGAGCGTAATCTGCTCGTTTTTCAGGGTCAAGAAGTCCATCAGAACGCACTATATATAGCAAAATCCAAATCAGGCTTCAAACATCCTATCCGATCTATGGTAATCTTGAACTCATCAGGCAAATCATGGGAGGGTTTCAGTTGATTTAGTTTTTGTTGGCACGCATTTTGGCATGTACATGCAAGTTGCGATATAACTGGTGTTGCAAAAAATCTGGTACTTTTCTTGATCGACTTACAGTAATCTGACTTAGTTCTAAAGTACATCAATATGGCAGATCAAATATAGAATTATTCATTTATCTGACGTCATAATCAAGACCATTAGAATCTTACAATAGCATAAACATAAGAACAATAGGGTTACGAACTCACTGGACTCGAAAGAAGCCATAGATTACCAGGAGTTTTATTCCGATGATGAAAGAACACCAAGATGCGGAAGCGAACGTATCCCCTTTGGTATTGATCTTCACTACTCTTCTCTATTCTTGATGATGAAATAGAGTGATATATATTTTTTCTTTAGTCTAGGAGGAAAAAGAGTGGCCAAATATTATAATACCCTAGCCTCCAAGAAAAAGAGATATTCATATAAAGAAAGTAGTGGGATCGACCCTAAAGCCTGCCAAATCTCAACCGTCCATCAAAGTTAGGAGATTAGGGTCTATAAGTCTTTTATACATTATAAATCATTAGTGTATTAGATGCTAAATTAAATAAGCTCATAATGTTATTTAGTCAATATAATTAACTAATGTCCAAGTCGAATAAATATTCAACAATAGTATGACCTGTTAGGATACCTAATTGGATTGGACCGATCAAATCCAACATTTTCTCACTTGGCCAAGGGTTATACTTAGGTTAACATCATAAATTTTGACATAATGAAATTGAACAAAACATACCGTAAGTCAGGCCAAATTTAACGAAAATACTAAAATAAATCAAAGATGGTATCCATGTCTCTCAACACCACAGAACCATTCTCCGGTTACAATCTCAGAACTTGTGCCAAATATGATAGTCAAACAGCTTAATAGACATGAAATGCATCGTTCCATAATAAATAACAATATAAACTAGTTCATGTGATCCTTACATGAGTGTTTGTTTCAGTATACTTCAAATGTGCACTTTTAACAAAAAGTAACAAACCATAATATTAATATCCAGAATCCATAACATAAGATGATCACAGAAATAAATGTCTCAAATCAAAATCTCATCATCAAAAAGGGAAAAGCTATCAACCAAACCCATGCTAGCAACATGTTCCCTAAAGAGACTAGGTAGTTAGCCTTTCGTCATGGAATTCGCTAACATAGAGGTCATATTGATATGCTGAATAGACAATATGTGATTCTAAAGTATATCTCTCACAACGAGGTACTTAATCAATAATCTTAAAGTGTCTACACACCCTGCATAATCGGAATCGGAATAACCAATAACCTCAAGGTTATCTGACTTCCTATAGGTAAGCATGAAATCCTTGGTACCCTGTAAGTAGGGCATGACCTTTTTGGCTGCTTTCCAATGACCCATTCCTGGGTTTATTTGGTAACATCCAAGCATGCCGACAACATACGCTATATTTGGGCGAGTATAGACTTGAGCAAACACGAGACTCGCTACTGCTGATGTGTAGGGAATACACTCCATTTCGTCTTGCTCTAGTTGGTTCCTAGGATATTGTAGCAAACTAAATTTGTCACCCTTAACAACAGGGGCATCAGTGGGAGCATAGTTACGTATATTGAACCTTTTTAGAACCTTATCAGTATAGATTCTTTAGGACAATCTCAATATTTCAGAAGACCTGTCTCGGCGAATCTTAATGCCTATAACATAAGAGGCCTCTCCAAGATCTTTCATATCAAAATTCTTAGATAGAAAATTTTTGGTCTCATGCAACATTTGGATATCACAACTAGCAAGTAAGATATCATCTACATACAGAACTAGAATGATAAACTTACTCCCAATGATCTTTAGGTATATACATTGGTCCACTGCATTTTCTTTAAAGCCAAATTTACTAATCATATCATGAAACTTAAGATGCCATTGTCTAGAGGCTTGTTTTAATCCGTATATGGACCTTTTCAACAGACATTTCACCATATGCTCCTTACCTTCAACCATAAACCCATCTGGCTGCGTCATATAGACATTTTCATGCAAGTCACTATTAAGAAATGCAATCTTTACATCCATTTGATGTAACTCTAAATCATAATGAGCTACTAAAGCCATGACTATTCAAAAAGAATCTTTTTTTGACACAGGAGAAAATGTTTCATTATAATCTATCCCCTCCCTTTGAGTGATCCCATTAGCGAGGATTCTAGCCTTGTATCTTTCGACATTACCTTTAGGATCTCGCTTAGTTTTAGAGATTCATTTACAGCCTACAGCTTTGGCCCCTTCAGGCAAGTCAACAAGGTCCCAAACTTCATTTATTTTCATTGACTTTAACTCATCTTTCATGGCCTCAAGCCATTGAGTTGAGTGATCGCTAATAATAGCTTCTTTAAAGGATGTTGGATCATTTCCTATGCCTAGATTATAGTCAGCCTCATCTAGATACACAATGTAGTCATCAGAAATGGTTGTCAGTCTCTCTCTTCCTGACCTTCGAAGAGGTTGCTCATTAGTAGAAATTGGAGCAGGATCCATAATAGGGGCCACATCATTAGGTACTACCTCGAGTCCATTGTTATCCTCTATATGAGATAATGGCACACCAACCTTTTGGATAACAAGAATAGAAACATGATCCTGAATTTCCTCAAAGTTTATTATTCTTGGTGTACTACTCCCGCTATACTCAGCATCTTCCAAAAATTGTTTCAACAATTCTAGTGGTATGTGATGAACAGTAAATCTGAAACCTTTAGACCTTATAGGGTAACCTATAAAATAATAACTTATGGTCTAGGGTTGAGTTTCTTAGTATGTGAATTGTAGACTTTTGCTTCAGCTACACATGAAAATATTCTAAACTCGGTTTCCTCTGTGTCCACAATTCAAAAGGTTTGCACAGACTTACTGGGAACCCTGTTGAGTATATGCATAGCTATTTTAAGTGCTTTAACCCACAATAACTCTGTTAGAATGCTTTGGGGTATCATACTTCGTACCATATCAATGAGGGTACAATTTCGGCGTTCAGCTACACCATTCTGTTAGGGTGTACCTGGCATTGTATACTGAGCAACGATGCCATATTCTTTCAAATACAAGGCAAAAGGACTAGACTTATGACCTGTTTCAGAGAATTTTTCATAATATTCTCCTTCTCTTCCTGATCTTATAACTTTAATCTTTAGGTCGAGTTGATTTTCAACTTCGGCTTTGTAAGTCTTAAACATGGCAAGTGAGTTGAATTTTTCATGAATGAGGTAAATATACCCATAATGAGAATAGTCATCAATAAAAGTGATAAAATATTTATGACCACCAATACCCGGTGTAAGGAAAGGTCTACCAAAGTCAGCACATTTATTGCCTTTTACAAATTTTCCTTTAATACATTCAAGACATGCGTCAAAATCTGAGAAATCTAAAGAATGAAGAATTCCATCTTTAATGAGGCATTCCATTCTGCTTTTTGATATGTGACCTAGACGTTCATGCCATAATTTAATAGAATTTTTATTCTCTCTTTTTCTCTTACCACAATTTTTAGGAAGTACATCATTCACATTCATTTTTTTCAAGGATTCAGTAAAAGAAGCATTTAAAAGTAATTTGTAGAGGTTTCCCTCCAATAAACTAGAACCAATAACTCTAGAGTAAAGGAAAAGAAAGAAGCCTTTATTCTCAAACTTAAATGAATATTCATAAGCCTCAAGTCTACAAATAAAAATAAGGTTTCTAGTCATACTGGTAATATAAACAGTATCAACTAAATCCAAATTGAAGCCACTCTCAAAAATTAAATGGAGAGTTCCTACAGCTTCAACTTGAGCTTTCTCTCCATTTTCTACTAACACATTACGATCCCCTTTGTTTAACATCTTCACGGAAAGGAATCCCTGTAATGAATTAGTTATGTGCACAGTTGCACTTGTGTCAACCCTCCATGTATTTAAAGGAGTATCAATTGTATAAGACTCATAACAAACGCAAATAGATAAATTACCTTTGTTGTCCAACCACTCTCTAAATTTATGACATTCTTTCCTCATATGTCCTTTATCTTTACAAAAGTGACACCTGAGACTAGAAGAACCCTTGGTACCAGAAGAGCTTGCCTTGTTAGTCTTGGTTACAGAAGCTGTCACGCCCCCAAACCGGGAGGCCGCGACTTCAAGCAAACCTCATGATATACTATTACCATACTGATGATGATGGTATAAACAGAGCACTAAAAGCCTCCAAACATAAAGTATTACCAAAACTAACAAAAGTCTATTACAACGCGTTTCCAAAAATATGCCCATACAAAAGGATTTCTAATCGCAGCGGACAAATAGATATACAAAACAATTCTATCAAATTACCCCAACCGGGTAAAGTCCCCAAAAGAAATAAACTACAAAGTTTATCAAACCAAAAAGTAAAATCTCATAGCTCCAACACTGTTATAAGGATCAAGAGTCACTTCCTTCACCTGTGGCAAAGGCAAGGTAAGAAGACAAAGGGGTGAGCTCAAATAGCCCAGTAGGGTAAACAAATGGTAAGATGTCAAGCAATAATGACGTATCTAATAACAATATTGGATGGAACAGACAAATCATGTCTTACTATCACATATCGAAGCATCAAAGATTTAGCATTTAACCCAAAACACATTTCAATTATATGTAGGTATGCTACAAACATGCGATGACTATAGTGGTCATAAGACCCAAATGTCGAACCAAACATACAAATATCAAACGCGTGCTCCGGAGCATACTAGGAGACTTTGGCTCTCTAGTATAACAAACATGTGTCCAAAGGACCCTCTCAATTTGAGAGTTGTTCAACATAGTCAATGTCAATCTTAAATTGACGGTCACAAATGTACAAATTCAAAGTTTAGCATCATTAAGGCACAAATGAGAAGGGGTGAACAATGTTCTTAATAGACAAAAGTGAAGCAATCAATTACAAACGGCATAGATGAATCAAAGTGACGAAAGTATAAGCCTTCGAATTTTCGGAGAAACCTTTCCACAGCAAAAATCGTATAAACCCTTACCTCAAACAAGCTTTTGAACAAAAGAAAACCTTAAAGCACTACTAGCGCCAATGAGCTTTCCAAGCCTCCTATTCTCTCCCTCTCTGCCGCAAGGAGCAAGAAATCGAGAACAAAAGGGCTAGAAGGAAAATAAAGAAACTATTTATATGAAGGTAAAATTTCACTATTCGTTCAAAGCAAACACAAGTATTTAGTCAACTAAAAAAAAGCTTAAATTCGACTAAAAGGTTTACATTCGACTAAAAGGTTTAAATTCGACTAAAACACCTTAAATTCGACTAAAAGTGTTTTATATTCGACTAAAAGTGTTTCAGATTCGACTAAAAGGTTTATATTCGACTAAAACACCTTAAATTCGACTAAAAGTGTTTTAAATTCGACTAAAAATATTTCAAATTCGACTAAAAGTGTTTTGATTCGACTAAAAGGTTCAAATTCGACTAAAACACCTTAAATTCGACTAAAAAGTAGCTTTTAGTCGACTGAAAGTACTGTTCATCGACTAAAAGTACTATTCATCGAATTATTTTTTTTTAACTTTGCTTAGCATAAGGAATGAAAAACTTTGGGTATTACAGAAGCACTCTTATTCCCTTGCACGCTACCTTTGCCAAATTTCTTTCCTTTTCCTTTTTCTTTAGATGGACCAGTTATGGAAACATGAGCACTATTAGGTTGTTCAGACTTTAGCCTCTCGCACATTGATATCAACTCGCTCATTTTTCATTGTTCTTTGTGCGTGTTATAGTTAATCTTAAAAAGACCAAACTGCACAGGAAAGGAATTCATAATAAAGCACACGAGAAAACCTTTAGAGATTTCCATGTCCAAGCCTTTTAGTTGAGAAGTCATATCATTCATCCATAAAATATGCTCACAAACACCGTTGGATCCACTGTACTTGAGTGTAACCATTTTAGTGATGAGAGTAGTAGCATGTGCCTTAGAAGAACCCTGAAACTGCTCTTCAATATGAGAAAGGTACAGCTTAGCATTATCTGAGTCAGGAATGGCTCTGCGAATAGCAGCCGTAATGGAGTCTTTCATAATCATTAGGGATATGCGGTTGGAACATTCCCACTTTTCATAAGCCGCCTTTTGCTCGGAAGAACTTTCAGCCGTAAGGGCAGCAGACGCGTCAACCCGTAAAGCATAATCCAAATCTATAACTTCAAGAATTATGCTAATCTGCTATTTCTATTTTCTAAAATTGGTGTCAATCAATGATTCGATAGAAGAAAGTCAATAATTGCAGCAGGACTATACGCTAAATAATAATAATAATCATTCACGTCAGTACTGAAAATCTACATGATGAAAATAGTTAGTTCATGATTTAACATAATAAAATAATTGAGGGATAAACAATTTATTTGTATGAAAAGGTAAATACACAAACCCGCCCCAAAAGGAATAATTAACATATCACTTATAACCTTATGTTGGGCCGTATTAACATACAAGTGTTTTTTTACCCTTAACAATTTGGAAATCACTAGAAGCAACATGAGCACGAATTATATTACCGTTGGGCAGAAAATAATTTGACTCATGCAACTTATTATTTCATTTCTTTGCGCTTAAAAGTTAAAATGTAATCTTCTGTTGGGCCGATTAATATTTTTATTAATAAGCGTAATGTGATGTGATTTTATCATTTCCTAGACTTATAAAAGATAATAAACTTCTGTTGGGCCGCTTACTGCCAAAATAAGTAAGTGCCACTAATTATTTCAAGTTTGTTATCATAGTCTAGACATGTCAAATGAAGCATGAACTTTTAGCATGATCTTGCAATTTTAGGCTAATTCTTAAAATTATAATAATATTGACACATTATATTCATCAGTATCCCATAATATAAGCCAATATTAAAACATAAGCGACTTTACATTTTTAAAGTGGTCAAAACAGGCCGAAATCAGCATCTACAAGGCCTTTTCCTCAAGTAGCCAAGCAGGTCCAAACCGCTAACAGAATATGAGGCTTAATTCTGGACGAACAGGCCCAAGTTGGAAATAGAATATAAGGCTTGGCCAAACAGGCCCATTTTGTTTCAACATGGTGCCAGGCCCTTCAAATCACCACGACAAGGCCACAAAAACCGGACTGCTTAGGCCCAATTTCACTGAGCCATTTCAAAGACCATTATCAAGCCACATGGCTAATTTTCCAGCCCAAATTTTCCAATCTTCAACACACTCGGCCGAAGCCGGCCAATAGGCCAAACAGCTGGAATTTATTTATTTTTTATTTTGTTTTAAACGTTGGCATTCAAACATAAACAAAATTTCAAGAAACCAAAAGAAAAAATCTATATTCATGCAATTGATCAACGTGGCTCTGATACCACATGTTAGAATTATTCGTTCATCTTGACCTCCTAATCAAGACCATTAGAACCTTACAATAGTATAAACATAAGAACAATAGGGTTAGTAACTCACCGGAATTAAAAGAAGTCATAGATTACTATTGTGTCAGTTTTTCAGTTTTTAAAACCAAACGGAGCCTAAGAGTTTTATTCCGATGATGAAAGAACGTCAAGATGCGGAAGCGAACGTATCCTCTTTGGTACTGATCTTCACTATTCTTCTCTGTTCTTGATATGAAACAGAGCGGTGTATATTTTTTTCTTTAGTCTAGGAGGCAAAAGAGTGGCCAAACATTATAATACCCCAACCTCCAAGAAAAAGAGGTATTTATATAAAGAGAGTAGTGAGATCAACACTTAAGCCTGCCAAATTTCAACTGTCCATCAGAATTAAGAGATTAGCGTCTATAAATCTTTTATGCACTACACATTGTTCATACCCTATTCTGGTCAGACCAGCAGGGCCCACTAGGGGACTCACTTTGAGCGACACATCACCCAGTCAACGGTCAACTTTTCAACGCTTGCATGTCGGTCAAAGCGTCACATAATCAAGTCATCATGCATTTTCCCTTTAAGGACCCCTTCCCCCTTAAAGGGGTCGGCCACCCTAGGGGGTCGGCCACCCAAAGGGGTCGGCCACGTACCTTGACGATCGACTACCGTCGCTCACGATCGCACGCAGTAGTCGCAGCGACCTTCGCTCGCCGCCGCACTTCAACTCCGCGACTCTCGTCCGCAGCGCAACATCTTCGCGACCTTCGTCGCCCGCGTTCCAACTCCACGACTTTAGTCGCTCGCGCACCATCTCCACGACTCTCGTCGCCCGTGCGCCAACTCCGCGACCTTCGTCGCCCACGTCCACGCAACAGCTCCGCGACTCCTGTCGCCTACGCTCCGACTTCCCAACTC
Organism: Escallonia herrerae; assembly: GCA_033070095.1. Lineage (NCBI taxonomy): Eukaryota > Viridiplantae > Streptophyta > Magnoliopsida > Escalloniales > Escalloniaceae > Escallonia > Escallonia herrerae. The sequence goes on from JAVXUP010000829.1 coordinate 95,245, forward strand.
TCGTCGCCCGCAAGCCATCTTTGCGACCTTCGTCCCCCGCATCCGCATGACAACTCGGCGACTCACGTAGCGGCGCGCCATCTCTACAACCCTCATCGCCGGTGCCCGCTCATCGCGCTCTCTACAATGCTCGCTCAAGACCAATTACTCTGCGACGTTCGTTGCTGTGCCCTTGCGCCATTCTTATGATACGTGTCCCCGACACCAAGTATTGCTCCGAGACAGTCATCGCTGCACCCTTGTGCCATTCTTATGATGCGTGCCCCCGGCACCAAGTATACATCCGCGACGTTCGTCGCTGCGCCCATGCGCCATTCTTATGATACGTGCCCCCGGCACCAAGTATTGCTCCGTGACAGTCATCGATATGCCCTTGCACCATGCTTATGATGCGTGCCCCCGGCACCAAGTAAACCTTCGTGACGTTTGTCGCTGCGCCCTTGCGCCATTCTTATGATGTGTGCCCACGACACCAAGTATATGTCCGCGACATTCATCGCTGCACTATTGTGCCATTCTTATGATACGTGCCCCTGGCACCAAGTATTGCTCTGCAACAGTCGTCGCCGCGCCCATGCACCACAATCATGTTACAGACCTCCAGGCATCACACTTATACACCACACCATGCGCCCCTGCCATGGACGTGGAACATGCTTCGACCCACTCTGCGGAGTGTGCAGCATTCTGGGGGCTCCGCTCATAGTGCCCCAGCACGAGGACCCCTAACTGCTGCGTGGGCTTAGGGCCATCACGGGCTTAGCTCCATCGCCGGCTAAATCAACTGCGACACGGGCTTCGTGCGTTCGCCGGCTTAATCAAACAGAGGCATAGGCTTAGCGCCATCACGAGCTTAGCGCCATCGCCGGCTCAATCAAACTGTGGGACGGGCTTCGTGCCGTCGCCAGCTCAATCAAACAGCAGCATGGGCTTTTCGCCATCACAGACTTAGCGCCATCGCCTGCTCAATCAGCTACGGGACGGGCTTCGTGCCGTCACCGGCTCAATCAAACTATGGCATGGGCTTAGCGTCATCATGGGCTAACCGCCATAGCCAGCTCAATCAAACTGCAGGATGGGCTTCGTACCGTCGCCGGCTCAATCAAACTGCAGCACGGGCTTAGCGCCATCGCCGGCTCAATCAAACTGCGGGGCGGGCTTCGTGTCATCGCTGGCTCAATCAAACTGCAGCACTGGCTTAGCGCCGTCACAGGCTTAGCTCCATCCCCGGCTTAATCAAACTACGGCATGGGCTTAGCGCCATCACGGGCTTAGCACCATCGCCGGCTCAATCAAACTGCGGGACAGGCTTTGTGCCATCGCCGGCTCAATCAAACTGCGGCATGGGCTTAGCGCCCTCACAAGCTTAGCGCCATCGCCGGTTCAATCAAACTGCGGCATGGGCTTAGCGCCATCGCCGGCTCAATCAAACTGCGAGATAGGCTTCTTGCCATCGCCGACTCAATCAAACTGCGGCATGGGCTTAGCGCCGTCACGGGCTTAGCTCCATCGCCGGCTCAATCAAACTGCGGGACGGGCTTCGTGCCGTCGCCGGCTCAATCAAACTACGGCATGGGCTTAGCGCCATCACGAGCTTAGTGCCATCACCGGCTCAATCAAATTGCAGGACGGGCTTCGTGCCGTCACCGGCTCAATCAAACTGCGGCATGGGCTTGGCGCAGTCATGGGCTTGGCGCAGTCACGGGCTTAGCACCATCGCCGACTCAATCAAACTGCGGGACGGGCTTCATGCTGTCGCCGACTCAATCAAACTGCAGCATGGGCTTAGCGCCGTCACGGGCTTAGTGCCATCGCCCGCTCAATCAAACTGCAGAACGGCTTCATGCCGTCGCCGGCTCAATCAACTACGGCACGGGCTTAGCGCCATCGCCTGCTCAATCACCGGGGCTCTGGTCCTTATAGCAGGATGTTCTCGCAACCCTGAAGCCATCGGCGGCACAACCTTAAAGCCACTGACATCACACTTGTCGGGAACTCTGACGTGAAGACTTCCCCGTAGTGGACTCTAAGCACCAAGCGGCGACCATGGCCACTCATGTTACTCATATTGTTGTTGATCGTCGACACCACCATGGCAATGACCCACGGGTCACTCCGGGACGGGAGCAGGTCTTTGGAGGGCATCGCACCTAATCCGCCTGGCAGTTGGCTACAGAGGCAACCCTCACCGCTATCAGGTTCTCTGCACATCTCTTGACTCACCTTGTGGGATTCAGTAAGGGCTTGAACTGGTGGCTGGGGCAACGGGCTACTCTGACCATTCTACCGCAGCATGATCAGTCTCTTCAGACTGGCAGAGAGATGTTGCAAGGGCAGGGCAGCACGAACTTGGGGACCGGCAATCCAACAGAGAATCATTACTTTGGACCCCCTTGGCGACGTGTCGTTCCCAGGGGGTGACGCATGTCAACTTATGACACATGCATTTTTTTCCTATAAATAGTGGACTTTGAGGCTTATTCAAGGATCTTTCTCTCATTTGGACATTTCACTCTCTCTCTAAAAAGACATTCTCTCTGAATTCTAGTAAGAGAAACACATTTGAACCTTGGTCACCAGACCCTTGACGCTGCACTCTTGACACGGACTGTCGACCGTCTGCCCTCTTCGTCGTCGCCCTACCTACGCGGCTCTGCCTGCCCTCGCGACCTGTCTGGGAGCCTTGCTCTCAGCCCTTACTCCATCCTTCTTGTCTCCCACTTTGCCTATCTGGAAGCTGACTTAGACTGCATCCTTTGTGGCGCCTCCGCGTAGCAGCGAACCCCTTTCAGTATCAACATTTTGGCCACTCCGCTGGGGAGGTGAGCATCGTGTTGTAGTCTGCATATCTTCTAGACTCAGGCACCATGCATGTGCAACGGAGAGCTACGAGGACTACCAACAGTGTAGTTCATTCCTTGCCTGACACACCCAAGCAACCATGCTTCAGCAACGTATGGCTACCAGAACTACCAGTCACATCCTCTACCCAGCCATCCAAGAGACCGTCATTTTCAGACTTGGAGAATTTTCAAGCTAACATTGTTCTACTAACACCACCCTTGGTGCTATGTCCCACTTCATTGGGGGCTTCACCCCTTGCATACCCCAAGCAAGCCAAGTTCCCTACCCCTTCTGCAGGCCTCTCATTGCAGTGACTTGATACGTGGTCCACGGGGTGGCTCAAGCCACGCTACTAAGTCTCAACTTCATCAGCCGACATCCCCCTCAGGCTGTGCGACCTCACGGGCATGCACACAACACGTCTTGCCAACCCTCTCTGCCTCTGTCACTCAGCCGGTCGTCGATGTTGACCCATCGCTGAGCTCCACTCTCCACCTTCAACACTTAGAAAAATTTCTTCATTTTTCGCGGTCGGGTCATCACCCCCGCGACTTCACTCAGCACCCTCTTCACTCTTCAACACTTAGAAAAATTTCTTCAGTTTTCGAGGTCGGGGTCACCACCCCTTACGACTTCATTCGGCACACTTGCTCCAGTTCAACATTTAGAAAACTTTTCAACACTTTGAAAAAAAAAATTCAACACTTAGAATTTTTTTCGAACCCCCTCGCACCCTACCTGCTCGCGGTCGAGTCATCACCCTCTCATCCACATTCTACACTTAGAAAAATTTTCACAAAAATTTTTCACCCTCTGGTGCTCTCTTTAACACTTAGAAAAATTTTCAACGCCCCAACCTCCCTCTTTCTCTCCCTTTCCCCTCAAAATTATTCTTCCTCAAAATTTTACATCCCTTCCATGCTCCTTTTATAGGCTCCAAAAAAAATCGCATTTAAATGTCAATTTCAAAGTCCATAAGCAATAGTAGGCCAGGTGGGCAGAACACACCCGCGAGGGCCCCGACCCGCGCCTGACCCAACCCGTTTCCCTTCTTTACATTCAACTCCCAGCGGGTCAACCCGCCCAACCATTTCCCAAAAAAAACCCTAATTTTCCTTCCCCATCTTCTCCTAGTGCCGCACCTACCTCGCGCCGCCGCTGACCGTTCAGCCACCCTGCCACGACTAGTCACCGTGGCAGCCCCTCCCCGGCGTCTCCTTCTCCCGTCGAGCCCCCTCCTCCCAAGCCCACACCCCACTGACCTCCCCCCGGCAGCCCACGCCGCCGCCGACGGCCTCTTCCTCCTTTTTTCTCTTATTCTTCCGCTTCAGCCGGTCTCCTCGTCGACCACCCTGCTGCCCCGACCCCCCCGGCCTCTCTCTCTCTCTCCCTCTTCCTTGAACCCGCAAGCCCCACGACGCCATGGCAGGCCATTGTCGCCGCCGACCCCTCTGCCCCTTCGTATTTTCTTGCTTCGGCCCTTCTCCCCGTGACCCTTTGGCCAACCCCACCACCCCGCCGACCCCTCACCCCGCTGACCCCCCACCTCGGCCTCTCTCTCTCTCCCTCTTCCCCACCCCATAAGCCACAAGCTCGCGACAGCCACCGGCGCTTCCCGCCTCCACCCTTCTTCTTTCATCACCTCCAGCCTCGCCGACCCCCTACCCCGCCGACTCCCACAGGTACTCATTCCATTCTTTAGGGTCTTACCCTTTCTGCTTTATCATGTGACTCCCACTTTTTTTCCATACTTAGAAATTTTCTCGCAAATCTGGATACACTCGCATCAACCACGAGTCTGCGCCCATCACCACAACCTTATCGCACCACCATCGCGCTCTCATCGCCCGGGGGCTATCTCCGTGACCCTCGTCGCCCGTCGTTCGGACGTCCTCTTCCCGTCGCCCGTCACCCGGGCACCGTCTCTGCGACCCACATCTCCAGCGCCGTGAGCGTCTTCCGTGACGCTCGTCGCCCGGGCGCCGTCTCCGCAACCCACGTTGTCAACACCGTTCGCATCTTCTGTGACTATCGTTGCCCATCGCCCGGGGGGCTGTCTCCGTGACCCTCGTAGCTCGTCGTCCGGACGTCCTCTTCGAGACCTTTATCGCCCGTCATCCGAATGTCCTCTTCGCGACCCCAGTCGTCCGGCGCTGTCTCCGTGACCCTCGTCACCCATCGCCCGGCGCTAGTCGCTCGAGCCGCCAGCTCTTCACCTTCGTCACTCAAAGACGATAACAACAACTTTTCGGCCAAATGACATCAACATCTTACTACGTGTTTATGAGTGCGGTGCCCGCTCGGGTTGCCCCTCTGCGCACACCACACGCAGGGGGCTATGTTCATACCCTATTCCGGTCGCACCCTAGGGCCCGCTAAAGGACCCATATTGTGCGACACATCACCAATCAACGATTAACTTTTCAATGCTCACATGCCAGTCAAAGCATCATGTGATCAAGTCATCATGCTTTTTTTCCTTTGTGAAGCAACCTTGGTGTGCCTTCCCCCTTTAGGGGGTTGGCCACCCAAGGGGGTCAGCCACCCGAAAGGGTCGGCTACCCGAGGGGGTCAGCCACCCAAGGGTGTCGGCCACCTACCTTGACTACCGATGACTGTCGCACGCCGTAGTCGCAACTACCGTCGCCGTGATGACCATTCGCTAGTCCTCGTCCACCTTCTCCACGACCTTCGTTGCCCGCGTCCGCGCGATAGCTCAGCGACTCTCGTCGCCCACACTCCAACTCCGTGACTCTCGTTGCCCGCACACCATCTCCGCGACCTTCGTCGCCAACGTTTGCATGCTTGCTCCATGACTTTTGTCGCCCGCGCGCCATCTCCGCGACCTTTGTTGCTCGCGTCCGACAGCTCGGTGACTCTCGTCGCCCGCACACCATCTCCCCGATCTTCGTCGCTCGCGTCTGAACGCTTGCTGCGTGACTCTTGTCTCCTGCGCGCCATCTCCGCGACCTTCGTCGCCCGCGTCCGACAGCTTCGCAACTCTCGTCGCCTGCGTGCCATCTCTACGACCTTCGTTGCACGCGACAGCTCCGCGACTTTCGTCGCCCGTGCTCTAACTCCGTGACCCTCGTCGCCCGCCTTCGTCACTCAACGACGATGTCAACAACCCGACAAAATAACATCACAATCTAGCCACATCGTTTATGCTTGCGGCGTTTGCTTGGGTTGCCCCTCCGCGCACACCACACGCAGGGGGCAATGTTCATACCCTATTCCGGTCAGACCAGCAGGGCCCACTAGGGGACCCACTTTGCACGACACATCACCCAGTCAATGGTCAACTTTTCAACGCTCACAAGCCGGTCAAAGCGTCACATAATCAAGTCATCATGCATTTTCCCTTTGAGAAGCAACCTTGATGTGCCTTCCCCTTTAAAGGGGTCGGCCACCCGAGGGGGTCGGCCACCTACCTTGACGACCGAAGACTGTCGCTCACAGTTGCGTGCTGTAATCGCAACGACTGCTGCTCATCGCTGCGCTCCAACTCCGTGACTCTCGTCGCTAGCGCACCATCTTCGCGACTCTCGTCGCCCTAGCGCCAACTACGCAACCTTCGTCGCCCACGTTCGTGCAATAACTCCGTGACTCCCTTTGCCTGCGCTTTGACTTCGCGATTCTCGTCGCCCGCACGCCATCTCTGCGACATTCGTCGCCCGCATCCACATGACAACTTCATGACTCCCGTCGTCGCGCGCCATCTCTGCAACCCCTATCGCCAGCAGCCGCTCATAGCGCTCTCTACAATGCTCTCTCAACACCAATTACTCAGCGACGTTCATCGCTGCGCCCTTGTGCCATTTTTATGATACGTGCCCCCGGCACCAAGTATTGCTCCGCGACAGTGGTCGCTGCGCCCTTGTGCCATTCTTATGATGCGTGCCCCCGGCACCAAGTAAACCTCCGCGACGTTTGTCACTGCGCCGTTGCCCCAAGCTTATGATGCAAGCCCCCGGCACCAAGTATACCTCCACGATGTTCGTCACTGCGCCCTTGCGCCATTCTTATGATACGTGCCCCCGACACCAAGTATTGCTCCGTGACAGTCCTCGCTGCGCCCTTGTGCCATTCTTATGATGCGTGCCCCTGGCACCAAGTATACCTCCGCAACGTTCGTCGTTGTGCCCTTGCGCCATTCTTATGATGCGTGCCCCCGGCACCAAGTATACCTCCGACGTTCGTCGCTGCGCCCTTGCGCCATTCTTATGATGCGTGCCCCCGGCACCAAGTATATCTCCGTGACGTTCGTCGTTGTGCCATTGCGCCATTCTTGTGATGTGTGCCCCTGGCACCAAGTATTGCTCTGCGACAGTCGTCACGAGCCCATGCGCCACAATCATGTTACAGGCCTCCGAGCATCACACTTATTCACCACACCATGCGCCCCAGCCATGGACGTGGAACATGCTTCGACCCATTCTGCGGAGTGTGCAGCATTCTGGGGGCTCTACTCGTAGTGCCTCGGCACGAGGACACCTAACTGCGGCATGGGCTTAGGGCCATCACGGGCTTAGCGCCATCACCGGCTTAATCAAAACTGCAGGACGGGCTTCGTGCGGTCGCTGGCTCAATCAAACTGCGGCATGGGCTTGGCGCCATCACTGGCCTAATGCCATCGCCGGCTCAATCAAACTGCGGGATGGGCTTCGTGCCGTCGCCAGCTCAATCAAACTACGGCATGGGCTTAGCACCATCACGGGCTTAGCGCCATCGCCGGCTCAATCAAATTGCGGGACGGGCTTCGTGCCGTCGCCTGCTCAATCAAACTGCGGCATGGGCTTAGCGCCATCACGGGCTTAGCACCATCACTGGCTCAATCAAACTGCGGGACGGGCTTTGTGCCGTCGCCGGCTCAATCAAACTGCGGCATGGGCTTAGCGCCGCCCTCAATCAAACTACGGGACGGGCTTCGTGCCATTGCCGGCTCAATCAAACTGCGGCATGGGCTTAGCGCCATCACGGGATCAATCAAATTGCGGGACGGGCTTTGTGCTGTCACCGGCTCAATCAAACTGAGGCATGGGCTTAGCGCCATCACGAGCTTAGCGCCATCGCCGGCTCAATCAAACTTTTGTACGGGCTTAGCGCTGTCACGGGCTTAGGTCCATCGCCAGCTCAATTAAACTGCGGGATGGGCATCGTGCCGTCGCCGGCTTAATCAAACTGCGGCATGGGCTTAGCGCCATCACGGGCTTAGTGCCATCACCGGCTCAATCACCGGGGGCTCTAGCCCTCGTAGCAGGATGGTCTCGCAACATTAAAGCCATCGACGGCACAACCTTAAAGCCACTGACATCACACTTACAGGGAACTCTGACGTGAAGACTTCCCCGCAACAGACTCTAATCACCAAGCGGCGACCATGGCGACTCATGTTACTCATATAGATGTTGATCGTTGACACCACCAGGGCAATGACCCACGGGTCACTCCGAGACGGGAGCAGGTCCTTGGAGGTCATTGTGCCTAGTCTACCTAACAGTTGGCTACAGGGGCAACCCTCATCGCTGTCAGGTTCTCTACGCGTCTCTTGACGCACCTTGTGGGATTCAGTAAGGACTTGGACTGGTGGTTGGGGCAACGGGCTACTCTGACCATGCTACCGCAGCATGATTAGTCTCCTCAGACAGGCAGAGAGATGTTGCAAGGGCATGGCAGCACGAACTTGGGGACCGACAGTCCAACGAAGAAGCAGTACTTTGGACCCCCCTGACGACGTGTCGTTCCCAGGGGGTGACACATGTCAACTTATGACACATGCACTTTTTACCTATAAATAGTGGACTTTGGGGCTTATTCAAGGATCTTTCTCTCATTTGGACTTTTCACTCTCTCTAAAAATACATTCTCTCTGGAATTCTAGTGAGAGAAACACATTTGAACCTTGGTCACCAGACCCTTGACGCTGCACCCTTGACACGGACTGTCGACCGTCGACCCTGTTCGTCGTCGCCCTGCTACGCGGCTCTGCCAGCCCTCATGACCTGTCTGGGGAGCATTGCTCTCAGCCCTTACTCCGTCCTTACTGTCTCCCACTTTGCCTATCTAGAAGCTGACTCAGACTGCATCTTTTGTGGCACCTCCGCGTAGCAGCGAACCCCTTTCAGTATCAACACACATCATTAGTATATTATATGTTAAATTAAATAGGCTCATAATGTTATTTAGCTAATTTAATTAATTAAAGTCTAAGTCAAATAAATAGTCAACAATAGTATGACCGTTTGGCCACCTAATTAGATTGGACCGATCAAATTCAATACGCAAAAACTTCGTGCCGTTGTGTATAGCTAGAAAGATTACCCACCATCCGGCAAGCGTGAATTATTCCTTTAGTCATGTTCTTACGTAAATTATTAAACCTAGTTTAATTCCATAGGTGGACAAAGAAAAGTATAAATCATTATTAGGAAGAATTCATTCAATGGGATCAGCTTGTAAACAAACTTGTTACAAAGTCATAAATCCTTCACCAGTGAGCAAAAAACAAAAACTTAGTCACAAAGCATGCTTCACTATGTAGGAGATGGATCTAGACTTCTCAAAAAACTGGAACTTCACGAGTGTCTTTGATGAACGCTTTCCTCCGTTTCCTCCTTACTTGATCAATAGTCGGGCTTGCTAGCAGGGCATGATCCGTCGAAGCCGTCCCTCCATTTCCGGGATACTTTGCCGTTTCGTATGACGAGTGTGAAAGGGAGAACAGCCGACTGCTTCACTTCCTGATGAGAGGGCTTCTCTATCTCCAATGGTTTTTCTTCGTCGGAATCGGCACGCAGGTGATTGAAGAAAGCAGCAACCCGACTCTTCAACTTGGCTTCTATCTCCTCGCGAGAGATGTTCTTCTCCTTGCCATTGTTGTTGCAAACGAAAAGCTCATAGAGGACAGAGTCGAGGCGTTGATTCAGTATCCTTTCTTTCTCCTCTGCGCTCGTGAACAACACATTCGATGAGGACGAAGAGCAAGTTGACATTTTCTTCTTCCTGATCTGCTTTTTCTTGAAAACTGTGGAAGGGAATCTGGAACTTTAGGAGATTATGAGAAAAAATGGGTCGGAATTAGCCTGTGGGTGCCCCAGGCAGGCTTCTATAGATAGGTTGCATGGCTTTCCTTGCAAGCTTAGGGTTCAAGCGAAGGCTAGAGACAAATTCCAATAAGGATTTGGGTTAATGGTTTCTAGCAGCTTTGATAGGTCGTTGTGATTAGGTTGAACCTTATATATTTTGGAATAGTTGTTTTCCTTTAATTAATAAAGAGAGATTAATTTTACATTCAACCTATTTTACCACGCACAGTAAAAAGTCCCCGGTGACAATGATTTTTTTAACTGCTTGGAAATTATAACTGACATTTGGACCTGGAATAAAAGATGTACTTGTTAGATGTTCAGTCATATGATGTTAAAACAAAAAGAAGCAAGCGAACAAAAGTTAAAACAACACAGCGGCCCTTAACCTTTATCCCACATCGTATTTAAACGTACCCTCTCAGCTTTCATCCCACATCCAGGATATCTTGTTGCCCTCTCAGGGAATATGGAGCACTCTCACTCAACAGGGGAGTGGAGGAAACCCCACCGGGGAACCACCTCCTCACAGTGACACCCATCTTACTCCATCCTTCAAAGACACACTGCTGAGATTGCCTCACCATGAAGCTTCTGAGATGGACCTCGAAAAGGACCTACCAAGCGATGATGACGACGAAGACAACCTCCCTGAAGAAAACAAGCCAGAAACATCCCAAAAATCTCTCTACCCACATCGCTCAAAGCTTGGACCCGACAACCATGGCAACGCACTATCATCGTTAAAGAGGTAGGTTCCATGTATACCCAGTTCACTCACCTCCAGCGACGAAATGGGTTCTGGCACCCTCATGATCTTATGCAACCAATTGACCTGTCAAATGGTTTCCACTCAATCAAGTTTGACTCCAACATCGGCTACACCAAATTCACCCTAAGAAAAACAGTTTTCAGTGATGAATTTTTAGCAATGGACTTTAACCAAAGTCCTAGCTAAAAGTCATAGTTAGTGACGGAATCACCCGACATTAAATAACATTTGGAGATGGTAATGGTTTTTTACCGACGGAATGGCCCGTCGGTAAAAACCTTACCAATGGATATAACAATGGACTTTTACCAACAGAATATTCATCGGTAAAAAAATTTTCAATTTTTTAGATTCGGTCAAATTTTCTAAATATTTTTAAAATAATTTAAGCAACAAAGTATTAGCGAAAAGTACAATTTATAATAGTTTAATGGCTCTAAGAGACGGAATACGTCCGTCAATAGAAAACCATCGCTAAAAGTCATTAAATAATTTAAAAATACAACTTTTAGCGACGGATTGTTCTGTCGTTAAAAGTCATTTAAAAAATTTAAAAACATGACTTTTAGCGATAGACCTTAGCGACGGGCTATGTGTTCTTAAGCTCCTAGGGCATGTGCATGAGCACGAATATGACATTATTGTCCCTTATTGGCATGTGCATGAAGAACGTGTTTTTGTCGTTACTTATTACAAGCCCAAAAAGACTTGGTGATGATATAAATGTATATTTAAGGCCGTTGACTGATGAGCTCAAAGAACTATTGGATCATCGAATAGAAACTTATGATGCATTCTTTAAACAAAATTTTCAGATGAGATAGCTTTGTTGTGACTATACACGATTTTTTCGCATTGAGAATGATGTGTGGCTGGAGCATACATGAAAAGTTAGCATGCCTTACTTGTATGGGCGCGAGCCCTGGTCATACGTTAAAGCACGGCGAAAAGCCCTCGTGGTTCGGATGTCACCATAGACTTTTGCCACCAGACCATCAATTCCATAGATAAAAAAATTAATTCGATGAAAAAATAGAGCATGAAGATGTCACACTGGATTATCCATCTAGTGATGAAGTAGTCTAACACATGTAGGCATTTGATACTAACATACCAGACAGCAAGAGTGTGTTAGACCAAAAGATTCTAGGATATGAGAAAGAGCATAACTGGAGGAAACATGTATATTTGAAAGTTAGACTACTGGAGAACACTCATCATTTGAAACAACGTCAAGGGAAAATCGAATGGTCACCTTAAAGCGATAAAAGATCTGCAACAGTTGGGTATACGCCATAAATGGCATCCTCAGACAATTAGTGGGAGAACGATACTTTTGAGCACCATACTGTCTAGATAATAAACAAGTGGAGAATTTCTGTCAGTGGGTTAAGAATTTGAAGCTTTCGGATAGGCATGCATCTAATATATCTTGTTACTGCAATGTATCAGAGAGCAAGTTCTAAGGGATGAAGAGTCATGACTGTCACATATTCATGAAAATATTCATTCCAATTGCCTTATGGGGATTGTTGCCAAAGATTGTATGCAAGATTTTGACAAATTTATCTCATTTCTTTCAAGATATATGTTCTTCTACACTCCAGGTAAATAATATGGAGGTATTTGAGAAGAACATTATGGTGACAATTTGCAAACTTGAGAAAATCTTCCCACAGTCGGTCTTTGATTAAATTGAGCATTTTTTGGTTCACTTGGCGTATGAAACTAAGATGGGTGAACCTATGCAGTATCGGTGGACGTATCCATTTGAGAGGTAATCCTTTAACTCTTGTTGTTCATTTACATATAATGCAAACCATGTTATCATTGATATTTCACTTAACTCTATTCACTAAACTTTTAGGTTCATGTATTATCTAAAGAGAAAAGTCCGTAATAAAGTCGTGTTGAGGCTCAATTGATGTGGCTTACGTAATGGAAGAGCTTTCAAATTTTTTAGTCAACATTTTGAGCCTAATGTTGATACACGGTTAAATCAACTAGGCCGAAATAATCACGGAGCCAGCACACATTTAGAAGGGCATTCATCAATATTCAAGCAGTTAGCCAGTTTGTTCAGATGAACTTATACTTGGTGGCCAACCGATGAAGAGTATAACGCTGCAACAATATATACCCTTCTAAATTGTTAAGAAGTTTGAGCTTTCATTGAATAAGTTACTGTCTTCAAATAATTACTGTAAAGATTTGAAAAATATGTGATCAACGGGTTAACTATATCAGTTTGCTGTGAGTTCGATGCGGAATCTCAAATTACTGATCCCACTAGACTTGAATTTCATTGAAAATCACAATTTTTTTATGGTTCAAAAGATGTACGTATAAGTCTTTAACCAAACTTTACTATGTGTTATATATAATTATGTGGTTTATTCGTATGTTGATTTATCCTTAAAGGTTGAATTGGTCGACAAACCAATAGCCTCCCGCTTAAAAGCACACTAGCTCACGACTCTAGTAAACAAGCATCTTGTCATGGAGGCTATATTGTCAACGGGTTTAGGTTTAACACAAAAGATGACGACCGAACTAAACAAACCTGAAACAGTGGAGTCTTGATTAACAATGACAATTATGACAAGAATTGCATGGACTTTTATGGAAAACTGGATGAGATTGTTATACAAACATATTTGGGTAGCCAAAATCGCTTGGTAATGTTCAAGTGTACTTAATTTGATATTACATGCAGTAGAAGAATGCGTGTTAGCTCGCAAGGAATTGTAGAAGTCAATGTTAAGACAAGACTTACGTCTGACGAACCGTTTGTGTTTGCTAGTCAAGCTGCACAAGTATTCTGCACTACGCAGAAGATGTCGCAAATCCTAAATCTCATTGGTATACTGTTATCAAGTCTAAAAAATTGCCAGTCGCATATGACAGTGAGGTGGGCCCCTATCAAGCCGGCCAAGCACCTGTCTTGGTACCCGTTGAGGTGAACAATGAGGAGGACGATCTTCCTCTTCAACTAACACGTCATTTAGGAGAAAAATTCGTGGATGGCGACATGGAAGATTTAAAAAGTGTTGAAGATGATGAGGTTGAGTCTACTGACGAGGAGGATGGATTACAAGATGAAAAGGACAACAGGCCTCAAGAAGAAGAGGATGATGAGTCTGAAGATCAAGATGATGATGACTCTCAAAATGAAGATTATTGACTTACAATATTGTAATATGCAAGTTCTTGCTCTATGTAACTTGAATGTTATACTAAATAGTACGACATAACAAAGTCATCTATTTCCAGTGTGATGTGTACTTGATTACTCCGTATCAATATGTTAACTTACTCATTCATCCAGTTCATATAATGTTTTTACAGTTTTAGTGTAGTAGTTTCCTGTTGTCATTTTAATGTATTAATTTCTTGCACTCTGTTGGATGGATTATGGGTCATTCGTGGTCTCGGAGGACGCCGAGCAGCATCCACTCTGGTGGCTCCCACCTCGCATTGCCCGCTGAACATAGCGTGAGCATCTAGTAGGTGGGGCCCCAACCCCAGCCTTTGCCACAGCCCCAGCTCCAGGCCAAGTCCTCCCACCTGCATGCTAATTCTCCTTCCTATCTGGGTTCGACGACTTCAAGTATATTTGATATTAGCATTAGTCATATGTAAGAATTATATTTAAATTTTATTAATGCTGGTGTTTATAAGATCCCGTCGAGGTCGTGGACCGACACGAGGGTGCGCACATTGATCTCCAGTGGAAATAGAGAGTTACTATCACCGAGGAAGGCCAGTAAGTAAAAAACTTTGATTTAATGCAATACTTATCACTTTAATTTTGATAGTTATTAAGGTTCACTTATTTAATGATATTAATGTATTTCTTTATTAGGATCCTAGAATGTCCGACGAAAATGAAGATCGGCATCCTTGTGAAGGAGCCACTGCTATAGTGGAAGGACTCGAATGCCAAGATGAGGGAGGCCTTGTAGGAGGAGTGGCTGGTATGGTTTCCTTTTTGTCAGGTATTATTTGTTTAATTCGTACCTAATATTTAAATAATCATACTGATTGTGTAATTAGATGCCTTATAGGAGGGGTCCGAGTTTGAGTCACCTGAGCAGCAGGCATTTAACGGTGATGGCTAAATGATGCACATGAGCGGGCGAGGAAAATGCTGCCCGAGGGTGCCCCGATGGAGGAGCGGAAGGTGTATCCCCCTCATTGGATCTCACCATCTATATGGGGACAGATGATTGATAAGTGATCACTAATCTAACTTGGAAGGTGAAGAGTAAAAGTGTGAAGGAGAACATACAGGACAAAGATCCTACGCACACGGGGGGCGTCGGTGCCTCACGACGTTGTCCGACACAAGAATATGGCTGAGCACCCGAACCTGGAAGGAATAAGGTTTGTGCTCTGACGTACACGATGATGCATGTGAGGAAGAAGGACAATAACGATGCACATCGGGCGAGGGCTTCGTTTCAGATATTTTTCGACAGATCGATGTAAGTTACAGATTAATTTTTATGCTAAAATTTTGACTATGTATTCGATATCCGTTGCCTTAATTTCTTCAATGTCAAATCACTATTTTGTAGACCTTGTATGAACAAATTAGGGGGTCTGGATGTCAGTCTGGATAGCCATCAGCGTCCATAAATATGCGTACAAGTATCGGGGGATTGAAGCGGTGGCTGGATATACCAGAGGTCGTCATTAGGCCCAAAGGGCGCGATGCAGCCTACCCAGCACGACTGCATATGCCGTGATGGGAACGTCCCCACCCACTACTGCCCCTCCACAGATGCAGACACTGACCGCGGAGCGGTAGTTACACAAGGACAATATATGTTGCATTGCTGAGGAGGTTTTCAGGATGATCATGGCACATGACGATCAGGAACAAAATAATTATTTTATGTAGTCAATATATACATGAACTAAACATGACTTACAATTATTATCGAGATTAATGTGTTCATACCTTTACCTACAGGACACTGTTGCTGGACATATCGAGCAGATCCGAATGACGATACCCCAGTGGACGAGGACGATCGGCAAAATCCAGATCCCGGTCTCGCTGACCCCTGAGCCTTTCCCCTCTCGTGCCCTCCTAAACTTGTGGGGATCCTTCTCCTATTTGTATCCCTCTCATGTGCCCTCCCGAACTCTCTATACAATTTATTTTTTGATTGATATAGAATTTGTAAATTTATATATATGTACTGTGTTTGTTTTAGGGTTAAATAATTGCTGATGGATCAGTAATTATTTAACTCGAATGTGGATTGAGAATTGATTGTTTGATTAAGAATTTGAATTATAGGTTGGATATTCAAAAAATAATAAAAATTTTAAAAATTAATTTGACTTTTAGCGACGGATTATATTCCGTCACTAAAAGTCTTTAAACGGACTTTTAGCGACGAATATTCCGTCATTAAAAGTCCCTTATTTTTGCCGAGGGATTTTAGCGATGGATATTCAGTCGCTAAAAGTCCGTCCGTAATACCTTTAGCGACGGACTTTTTCATCGCTAAATATTTTACGAAATTAATAATTTTTAAAAAACTAAAATAAACTAAAATACGGAAATCATATTTAGCAACAGAAGTTTCGTTGCTAATTTAATTTATCAGCCCGTCGGTAAAAGTCAATCTTTTGGCGACAGATTTACAAATTATGTCGCCAAACTTTTGGCGATGTGGTTAGAGGCAACGGACTTTAGCGACGGAACATCTGTCACTAAAAGTCTTTGTGATGGATCCAGGTCTTTTAGCGATGGAATTGTATGTCGCTAAAAGGCCAGTTTCTTTTCATGAAAGGAATCGAAGAACGCCCATGATTCATAGGCACAAGCTACCTTGCAATTCAACCATGTTCGCCAAATTTTGATCCAAAATCAAACAGCGTCTCAACAATAGCAGTGTGGCTACAACTCAACAATCTACCGGTGGAATATTTTGAAAGGGAAGTACTTTGCTAGTGGGGTAAAAAATTGGCATACCTTTGCATATAGATTCCATCACTTGGGCGATTACGCGTGGCCGATTTGCTCGTATCTACGTGCAAATTGATACACACAAACCTCTGATTCGTCAACTGCAAATCGGTCAACACATCCAAAGCATTCGATATGAAAACATACATACTCTATGTAGAAGACACACACATAGGCCATAGATCCGACAGACGTATTACAACCACTGCTCTAGCGGACACGACTTCGAAGGAACGTTCAGATTATAGAAGCAAGGCACTAACAGGGCCATCAGTGATGCTAACAGAGGAAACAGATGATAATCAATCTGAAACCCCTACCAAGCCATCACCAGCGTAAAGCCAGTAGTGCGATTGGTCATCGGAGACGACGACTCCCCATGGACGATCATCACTCAATGCCGAGGGAATCATCGAACAACCTACCTGTCAAAACCACCAGTCATGGACCGAATATCCCAAAAAACGACGGCTGCAGCACCCCTCCCCCGCCTGAAGCCCATCCCCAGAGAAGAAAATCGAAAGACAAATGGCTACTCACGCTCGTCTCTCTCCAAACCAGCAGGGTCCACTATCAAAACCAAATAGGTAAAAATGTAAAGGCTGCTCCACCATCACCTTTATATGATAAACAAATCATGTTATCATTATCCCTACAAAAACCACTTTACTACTGCAGACTATCGAGGACGCCAATCCAACTAAAACCATGTGGCATCCTCTAAACTCGATTGACCGCCCTGTTTGGCTAATAGGCATCTGTAAACCTTATTGGGAACAACACCCAATTTGACTTTCTTCCTCTCCAGTGGCCTGTACCTCTGCCAAATCTGTCAGCCTTCTTCATGCCTCACTCAACCGGTCAGCCTTCTTCATGCCTACCACCGCAGACCCATATCCCACTGCCTTTTCCCCCTTAAACACCAGTTATTTAGTGGAACTGCTAGTCGTATTTATGGCATAAGCATCACCACCGAACTACTAGCTCTACATCAGCAACTTCAACACCATGCTTCAGCACCAGCTTCTTCACCAACAGCCACCAATTCCGAGTCATTCTCAAAAATTGTCACCCCCAAGCCAGGAAGCCACCTCTCAAAGCTACAATCCCATGTCTCCCCACTAGCAGACCCTTGCCACAACACCCTTACACACCCTCTGACCCCCATAATCCACCATCGCCATATCCTCAAAATGAACATCACTATAGCATTCTTAACAGTTCCACTCCATCCCTTGTCCCCATGTTTAAGGACCACCTTAAAAACATCTTTAATGTCCAACATCACATTGAGGCAACCCATGATTGCAGCTGTCCAGATAGTTATAGAGGAAACTCTTGAATTCAAACACCTTAATGACATCTACTCGACAGTGAAATCCAAAATGCTCTCTTTGACATAGGACCTTCCAAAGCACCGGGTCCTGATGGTCACCACCTGGGGATTTTTCGAAAATATTGATTTTTCGATCCAACATCACACGGTTTGCCATACTCGTTTTCACTCTCAAAACATTCTGGAGAGCATAGATAAAACTCATATCTCCCTGATCCCCAAAATCTAGCATCCTGAATTCATGTCCCACTTCTGCCCTTATAAGCCTCTGAAACACTAATTATAAAATCGTCTCTCGAATTCTGGTCAACCGCCTCTAACGTATTATCGATGCCATAATCCACCCAAATCAAACCAGTTTCCTAAAGGAAGGCACCCCACGGATAACATAATAATTGCAAAATGAAATCCTTCTTTGTATCCATAAAAAAAGGAAACAGCGGTCTTTTTATGGCAAAGCTTGATCTGGAAAAAGCTCACGACCACCTCTCCTGGCAGTTCATCTTCACTACCCTCCAAAAGCATGGTCTCCCGGGAGGGGGTGGGGGACTATAAAGTTAATCATGAATCGTCTGTCAAATCTCTCTTATACGCTGTTCTCTGGCATGGTAAAACGATAGAATTTTTAAGACCTTACTGTGATATTCGACAGGGGACCTCTGTCTCTATACCTCTTTATACGATGCTTAAATGAGTTATCTTGTGATTTGATTTAAGTGGAGGATACAAACATCATCCGTCGAATCAAAGTGGCCCTCTCAAGAATAGGTATTTCGCACCTCTTGTTTGCTGATGACATTCTGTTGTTTGGCAAAGCGACTAAAGAAAATTGTTGACAATTCACGCTCATGTTAAGTTCTTTCAGTGCTGCGGTGAATCGTTGTATCAATGTCAATAAGGTAAAAAATATTTTTTTCTTCAAATAATGCAACTTGTGACATTCGCCTCTTTTTCAAATCTACTGTCACCATCCCGTTTATTGAAAAGTTTTACACTTAGGGTCCTCCTTACTCAAGGCCGAATTCTGAAGGAGCAGTTCTCCCTTGTTCTGACTGAACAAAATTAGACATAAATTTGTTGCCTGGGAAACAAATTTTCTCTCCTTCACTGGGAGGATCACCCATGTCAAGATGGTCCTAAACTCCATTCCGATCTACACGATGCAAGCGTAGATGCTCCCCCAGACTGTTTTAATCATATTGACAGATTAAGTAAACATTTTCTTTAGGGTCACTCCAAAAATGACCACTAATGGCACAATATAAATTGGAGCAGTGTCATTCGCCCAAAAACTCTGTTGGGGCTAGGAATAAGGCAAACAAACAATATGAAACTCGCTATGCTTATGAATCTGGGCAGGTGCCTATGGACCCATAAGGACACTCTCTGGGCCAAAGTGCTCAAAAGACAAGTACTTCCCTCGTGACTCCATCTGAACTGCTAAAAGAAAAAGCACCAGATCAAACCTTTGGAACCAGCTCATCCGTTCTAGAGATCGTGTGGCAGACACAATTTGATAGAGGGTGGGCAATGGAGCCAATCTCTCCTTCTTGTATGATAGATGGTTACCCGTTGGTATCTTTAGTTATCAGATAACCAGGCCCCTC
This sequence comes from Escallonia herrerae, assembly GCA_033070095.1. Classification (NCBI taxonomy): domain Eukaryota; kingdom Viridiplantae; phylum Streptophyta; class Magnoliopsida; order Escalloniales; family Escalloniaceae; genus Escallonia; species Escallonia herrerae. The sequence goes on from JAVXUP010000829.1 coordinate 114,875, forward strand.
CTACGCGATGCTCACTCTTTGAAAGTTTGTGAGGTCATCAAAGACAATTCTTCGGATCACCAACGCCTTCACTCCCTCGTTCCTCTGCACATTATAAATCAGGTCCTTGACATTCTTCTCCCTATGCATCATGACGCGACTGATACTCTTGTATGCTCGCTAGATAGAGAAGATTGTACAGTCACTTCTACTTACAACTCTATGCTTACGACGAAAAACATCACGTCTACCGATTGGACGTGGATCTGGCACCTTCAACTCCCCCCTCGGATCCAAACTTTAGTTTAGAAGTGTGCTCATTTCGCGCTCCCTATTAGGTCAAAACTTATGTGGCTCACTAAAACTCTTTGCCCCCATAATTGCGAACATATCGAGACCCTAGACCACGCTTTACGAAGTTGCCCTCGTGTTCAAGGGATCTAGAAGAAAATAACACCCAGTAAGGCCTGCTTTTGCTGATGTAACCTTACTTTCAACCATTGGGGTCGATAACTCTTAACTCACTACAAAAAAAAAAACTTTTAGCGACGGAAAAATTCGTCACTAAAAGCCTAAAATCCGTCGCTAAAAGTCCTTCTTATAAAAGTCCGTCACTAATAGTTTGGCGACGGAATTTTCAAATTCGTGGTGTAATATTTAAGTTTTTGCGACGAATTTATTTATTAATTAGCGACGGAATATCCGTCTCTAATTATATTTTAAGTATTTTAATTTAATTTTTTTTATTAAATTAGTGACGGAATAAATATTTTAGTTACGGAATATTCGGCCGCGAAATGTCTTATTTAGCGACGGAATAATCTGTCGCTAAACACGGATAGTAATAAAAAACTTTTAGCGACGGATATAATCCGTCTCCAAAAGTCAATTTTTTTTTTGAAATATTTTTTTTATTTTTTTAATGCACAAACCTGTAATAAAAAAATCAATCCTCAACAACAACGCGCAATAATCAATACACAAAGAAATATGTAAAATTAATCATAAAAAAGACTCATTATGTACAAGTTGGGAACCGGATACAGCTGGTTAGGGGAAGGGAGAAGAGTACAAGCCAGGGGGGAAGCTGGGACCGGGCACGGGAAGAGGCTCATCAGGGGTTGCCGAGTCTCGGATCTGGATCCTGCTGATTCGGGGCCGACTCGGCATGTCCAGCTGCGGTACCCTACCGATCCTACTCCTTGATCATCCTCAACACCACCGTAGCAATGCGCGCGATCTCCTCGTCGTCCAACGGATACCGAGGAGCCGGTGTCTGTGGAGGGGCATGGGGGGGTGAGGATGCTTCTATCACGGCACGAGCAGTCTGACTAGGCAGGCCGCGTATGCGGCCTTTCGGCCGATTGACGACCTCTGGCGTATCCAGCCATCGCTTCAACGCCCCAGTACTCGCACCCGTACTAGTGGACGCTGATGGCTGTCCGGACTGCTCCTCGGACCCCCTAAGCTGTTCATACGAGGCCTGCAAAAAACAGTGATATAAAGATATGTTAGGGCATTAATTAACGCAACAGACATTGAGGATAGAAAGACAAAAAATTAACAACTTAAATAAATTGACTCACATCGATCCGCTGGGCAATATCTGAAATATAGTCGCCCGCTCGGTGCGCCTCGTCCTTGTCCTTCTTCCGCACGTGCGTCTGATTATACGTCAGAGCTACGACCTCATCGCCCTCCAGATCCGGGTGCTCGACCGCATTCTTGTGTCGGACGATGTCGTGTGGCACCGACCCCCCCGTGTGCGTCGGATCTTTGTTCTGTCTGTTCTCAGCCCCGCACTTACTCTTGGCGTCCCAACCTGGATCCGCAGCCCACCGATCTATCATCTCCGTCCATACAGTCGGAGATATCCAATGTGGGGGATATCTCGTCATCTCCGTCATTGGGGCACCCTCGGGCAGCATCTTCTTCGCCTGGTCCCTTGCGTCGTGGAGCCATCGGCGGTAATTTTTGCCGATGTAAGCAAAGAAGGCCTGCTGCCCCAGTGCCTGCTGCTCAGGCGAGTCAAACGTGAACCCCTCCTGTAAGGCATTCAATAACACAAATTAACTACATAAAACAAACTCTAATTAAACAAATACTATAGCTGAAAAAAATACTTCACCGTACCAGCCACTCCTCCCATAGGGACTCCCTCGCAGCGACATCCCAGTCCTTCCAGTACAGGCGTGGCTCGAAGAATCGGCCCTTCACAAGAACGCCGATCTTCGTCCTCGCCTGATTCTCCAGGATCCTGCCAAAGAAGTAAATAAATAAATTAATACAGTTCAAATATAAATTAACACCCCAAAATTTTAAATATAAGGCATGATGTGATATTTTTTTTACTTACAGGCCCTCCTGGGTGAGCGTAACTCTCTGTTTACGCTGGGGGTCGATGCGTACCCCGCGTGTCGGACCACGGCCTCGTCGAGATCCTACAAAACACCAACATTAATACAATTCAAATATACTTTAAATATAAGGCTAGCGAAAATGTACTAAACACCGTTATCAACTATACCTGTGGTAGAACCCACGGAAGAAGGAGAATCAACGCGCGTGTGGGATGAATCTGCGTCGGGCTGGGGCGACGGCGACGGCTGGGGTTGGGGTTGGGGCTGGCGCTAGGGCTGGGGCTGGGGCTGGAGCTGGGGCCCTATCTGCTGTACACGATCACTCTGTGCCTCGTCATCAGTGGGCAATGACGAGGTGGGACCCACCGGGAAGGAAGCAGCTCGGCGTCCAACCCGGCCATGAATAGCCCGTATCCTATCCATATCTAACTTCGTATAGATAAATTACAAATACATGAACACAATAAAAATAATAATTTGACAGAAATCATCTTCGGCACTATATATATATATATATATATATATATATATATATATATATATATATATATATATATATATATATATATATATATATATAGGGGACCGATCCACATCTACCGGTGGAGAAATAACAATTTTTCCACCGAACCGCAGGTAAGAGCAGCGGTTGGGCCACGTGGCGCAAAAGGGACGAAAAAGGACGAAAATATTATGAGAAATTCACGAAAATATCACGAGAAAATGATAAACTCGTGAGAAAATGGTGGCATTAATGCCCAACCGCAACTCCTACATGCGGTTGGCATTATTGCCTTCCGTGACCCCCACCCCCTTGCCCCCCACCCGTCACCCCCTTGCCCCCCACCCCGTGGCCCCCACCCTATGTCCTTTTCCCCCACCCGTGAACCCCCCTTCCCCCACCCGTGAACCCCCTCTTCCCCCACGTGTCATTACCACCCTACCCCCCACCCCCACGTGTCATTCCCCCCTCCCTCTCCCTGCTGTTCACTCACGGTTCTTCTCTTCCTCTCTCACTTTTCTCTCTATAAAATCCCTCCTCCCCGAATCATTTCTTCCACTCTCCTCATTCTCCCTATCTCACCTACATACAAACAAAAAAAATTTACGCTAGAAGATCGGTGGATAACCGCTAGAAGATCGGTGGATTTTTCTTGAAATATATCAAGTTAAAACAAGTAAGTATTTTTCAATTTGTTCTTACCAATTGATTGTTTAAATTGTGTTACGCTTAAATTGTTCTTACAATAGTCTAAAATTCGTGTTTAGGGCGTCAAAATTACGTTTTGACAAATCGGGGTATTACATTCGAAAAATTCCAAAATAGCGATTTTTTAGGGCGTCAAAAATAGAATTTTTCACGAATTTATAAAAAATAGCTAGAGCTAGATTTTGCCAAAGTACAAAACAGAGACCCTAGTTATTTTCAAAAGATCTGTATCAGGTAAAAATTTCAGATTTTTCCAAAGACTGGAAAGGGGTTAACTGATACGCGCAACCTTGTAACTTTGCAGTGTAATTTAAAATATCAAGCCAGCGCGATTTCGCGCGAAACTTTTATGAGAACCCTAGGGTGTTGGGAAGTTCCATTCCCCAGGAATTCGGGCCATTCCGAAGCCGTTAGCTAATTTTTTGGCCGAACGGGCTTTTAAGCGCTCGATCCGGACACCGGTTCGGGATTTTTAGGCGAAAAATCCGTAAAATACTTTTTAGATCAAGAATGAACTCAGGAAGCTTAAAATAGCATTTTAAAGCACTTTTGATATTTTCTGAAGCCAGGGGGTATTTTGGTAATTTGCCACCCCGAGAGGGGTATTTTGGTAATTTTCCTGAAAAAGTTTTCCAACGGACTTTTAAGTCCAGAAATGTAAGTAAAACGCCTGAAATGTTGTTTTGCAGCTGATTGCGGGGCGTAATTGTCGCTAAAGGTGAAAACTTAATTAGACAGTTTTTTCACGAATTTATAAAAAATAGCTAGAGCTAGATTTTGCCAAAGTACAAAACAGAGACCCTAGTTATTTTCAAAAGATCTGTATCAGGTAAAAATTTCAGATTTTTTCAAAGACTAGAAAGGGGTTAACTGATACGCGCAACCTTGTAACTTTGCAGTGTAATTTAAAATATCAAGACAGCGCGATTTCGCGCGAAACTTTTATGAGAACCCTAGGGTGTTGGGAAGTTCCATTCCCCAGGAATTCGGGCCATTCCGAAGCCGTTAGCTAATTTTTTGGCCGAACGGGCTTTTAAGCGCTCGATCCGGACACCGGTTCGGGATTTTTAGGCGAAAAATCCGTAAAATACTTTTTAGATCAAGAATGAACTCAGGAAGCTTAAAATAGCATTTTAAAGCACTTTTGATATTTTCTGAAGCCAGGGGGCATTTTGGTAATTTGCCACCCCGCGAGGGGTGTTTTGGTAATTTTCCCGAAAAAAAGTTTTTCGGTCCAGAAATGTAAGTAAAACACCTGAAAGGTTGTTTTGAAGCTGGTTTGATGGGCGTTAGGGTGACAATGAACCCCCGGGGGCTATTTTGCTAATTTTACATTACACAAATTTGTGCTTAAAATAACTTTTAGTTCAGGAAAGGGTGTGAGACACCTGAAAAGTTATTTTAAAGAGTGAATTCAGGAAGCTTAAAATCCCGTTTCAAAGCACTTTTCAGATTTTTTTTGTCATGGGGCATTTTGGTAATTCGCATCCCCGATAGGGGAATTTTCGTAATTTTGCAGCGTTAAGTTTTTCAAAGGATTTGGGGCGTTAGGGTGATAATGAACCCCCGGGGCATTTCGGTAATTTGCCGCTCATCGGGGGCTATTTTGCTAATTTTACATTATACCAAATTTCCCAAAAGACGGTGGTTTAAATAAATTTTATTCTTCTTTTATTTAAATCTATGACTTGTTGAGAATGATATAATTTTTATTTTTTAGATTCCAGTATAAATATGGATGCAACTGGAGGAAATAATTTTTGTGAAGGTTCTGATCCACCTTACGTTGGTCAAGTTTTTCAAACACTGGACGAAGTTGAAGCATACTATAGAGCATATTCGAAAACGATAGGTTTCGGTATTAGAACTAAGACGACTAGAAAACGGGCGAATACAGATCAAATTTGTGCAAGACTATTTGAGTGTCATAGAGGAGCACCGCATGTACCCCCGGTCGTTCGGATCAGTGACGAAGGGACAACAAGACAAAGAAAACGGGACACATTTCCGGGTACCGGCTGCAAGGCCCATGTGTATGCAGTACACCGAAAAAATGAAAACCATTGGGTTGTGACAGGAGTGGAGTTGAGCCATAATCATCAGTTGATGACCCCTAGTAAGATTGGTCAAATTCATCAACACCGAGAAATAAGCGCGGCACACAGACAACTGATTTTTACAATGGCCGAGGCTAAAATTCCACCTTCTAAGATGATGGGGGTTTTCTCAAGCCAGGCTGGGGGGATTGACAAGTTGAGTTTCAACGAAGTAGACCTTCGAAATGAACTTCGTGCTCAGAGGAGAGAGTCTTTCGGTAAGAGTGATTCTCAAACTACACTTGATCTCTTCAGGTGCCTTCAGAGTGAGAATTCTGGATTTTTCTACAGTCTCCAACTGGATGATGAGAACCGCATTAGTACTATATTTTGGGCGGACCCCCGTTCTAGAGCTGCTTACCAAAATTTTGGGGATGTTGTGACGTTTGACACCACATACCGCACCAATAAGTACTCTATGCCTTTTGCTCCGTTCACCGGGGTGAACCACCACTATCAGTCAATCTCGTTTGGCTTTGCCCTGCTTAGGGATGAGACGGAGGAGTCATTTACGTGGTTATTTGAAACGTGGCTTCAAGCAATGTATCATATTCCTCCAAAGACCATCATCACCGACCAAGATCTGGCAATGAAAAATGCAATCGCTAAGGTCCTTCCAGATACTCACCATGGCCTGTGCACATGGCACATAAGCAACAAATATCCCGAACGGCTTCACAATGTATATGCAAACCATCCGTCATTCAAGACTGACTTTAATACATGTGTGAAGAAATCGTTGACGGTAGACGTGTTCGAGGAGAGGTGGGCCACGTTAATGGATACTTACTATTTGCACAATCATGAATGGTTACAATCGTTGTATGAGATCAAGACACAGTGGGTCGGTGCCTACACCAAGAAGTTTTTTGCAGCCGGAATGACTACGACCTCGAGAAGCGAAGCTATGAATTCATTCTTTGATGGGTACGTAGGCCAGTCTTCAAGTATAGCGGAGTTCGTACTAGAGATGCAGAAAGCCGTTGACAGGCAATTGTACCGTGAGAGAGAAGCCGACGCGGCTACAGTTTGCAAAGAAAGAGCTATACTAGTTTATTCACCTTTAGAGGCTCATGCGGCTCAAGTCTATACCAAGGAAATGTTTCGACAGTTTCAAGAGGAACTACTAAAGTCGAATCAATATGGCATGACAAAGTTGCACGAGTATTCCACCAGAGATATCAAGGTTTATGCTTTGACAAATGTGACGAATTTCGCCAATCCGTGCTCTTCGTCGGCTCCGAGGAACAGACGACATTTTACCGTAGCAGTTTGTAAGGACACCGGGTTGGTTAATTGCAACTGTCAACTGTTTGAGCATAAAGGTATACTTTGTCGACACGCGTTGAGGGTTTTGAGCGCCAAGAATGCTAGTGAAATCCCTCCACAGTATATCTTGGAACGGTGGACGAAGGAAGCCAATAGAGTCCACGGTCACATTCCTTACGTGCCCAATGTTTCAGTTGATTTCGAGCAATCTGAGTCGCTGCGATATAATCACCTTTGTAACATCATGCACGGTTTATCAATGGATGCAGCGTCGACATTTGATGGGTACAGGTATCAAGTTGAAGCAGCCGCACGGGATAAGGCTAAGCATGCACAGTTTAGGATGGCATTACCAGAAACTGTGGACACTCCGACTACTCGGACGACTCCAGCCGGTAGATTCAATCGAGCCAAACAGCCAGTCATTGACGGCACTGACCTACAAGGTGAGGAGGACGACATTTTTGATCCAATTATTTCTCAAACAAAAGGGCGAAAACGAGCAATACGCATGAAGAATCCGATTGAAGAAGCAACGGGTCAAAAAAAATTACGAAAGTGTGCGTTGTGTAATAAGATGACTGATCATGACAAGAGAAACCATTATAAAGTGTTAGGTATCGAACCTGGCAGTATGGTCGAGGAGGACGATGATGAGGAAGAGTGTTAGGGTTAATGTTTCAGTTGTATAAATTGAACTTTTATAATGTTTAAATTTGTGATTTGGTTTGTGGAATCTTTAATTTGTGATTTGGTTTGTGGATTATTGATATTTTTGGTAACTCCGTTTTCGGGCACACTTTAGGCCCCAATTGATAGCTTCCGAAAAAAGTTGTAATTTTTTTTGTCACTTTTTTTTCGCTCATTGCACCTCAGGCACGCTAGTTAGCCCATTTGTAAGAATTTCGGCGAAAAACGAGACACATTATTTTTTGGGTTTTCCTAGGAAGGGCCTATTCGGGCACACTTTAAGGCCCAATTGATAGCTTCCGAAAAAAGTTACAATTTTTTTTGTCACTTTTTTTTCGCTCATTGCACCTCAGGCACGCTAGTTAGCCCATTTGTAAGAATTTCGGCGAAAAACGAGACACATTAATTTTTGAGTTTTCCTAGGAAGGGCCTATTCGGGCACACTTTAGGCCCCTATTGATAGCTTCTGAAAAAAGTTGTAATGAAGGCGAAAAATTATGTACATTTCTTTTTGGTACAGTTTTTTGTAACATCACAGCAGCTAGCCACGCACGTCAGGATAATGGTAATGAAGGCGTCTAGCTTCATTCTTTTTCAGCTCCCAGGCTATCCTATACCTAAACGTCAAGGCATCCTTCCTAGTCCACGAGGAGTGTTTGAGCACTTCCGAGCGAGCAATGTAGTCCATGTACTTGAGGACGTAAATCCCGCAATCGTGACCGTTATATTGCTTTGGTCGGTCCTTTATCATCACGACCGTCCAAGGGTCACCCTGTGGCCGTCCGCATGCTAGCGAGAGGACAGTAGTCTGCATCCAACAATAAAAACGAGAATCAAGCCTATGAAACAAGAACAATATACTATGAGCCAAGGTCAAAAAATAAAAACTAACCACTAAAGTGATGTACTCGTTGTACATCTGTGCCAGCAGCTGTCCAGGCTCGTCCTCCCTTAGGCTATCGTATATGTGAACCGTTCTGAACGCTGGATGGAGAACTAATAGGAACCAGTGGTTTGCATGATGACAGGGTATCATGATAAGGTTCGCATCAGCAGCGGGACATTGATAGTCTGCGTTCATCATGCCTAACACGTTTCGACCTGGTTTCCACTTACTCCTGCCGCCCCCTCGCCTCCATTCTGTGAATTCTCTCACCGTTAATTCCACAAAATGAGTGGGATACATGTTAAGCTTCAAATATTCAGAACGGTTAAAATGTTGCTCTCTAATCCGGAGCAGTTCTATGTAAGCGTTCATGACAAAATTTGAAAGATCTGTCTCCGGCGCCAACGTTCTGATATCCTCATGACCTAGGAATGTCGCAAGGGGAAAGTCTGCTGAATTGACAGGCTCATGCCCGAAGTAGTGCCGGTCGATCCAAGCCATCTTGTCCGACCTCAATGGCTTCGTCGCTTGTCCTTTGTCCGACCGAAAGCTTGGGCGCGAGGCCTGGATTCCTACTTGGGGAACCTGACTCTGGCACTGAGAGTCGTATGCGTCAGGAGGCAAGCGACTATACGGCTCCCAGAATTCATAGCTATGCGATGAAGGCGCGTCAGGAGGCAAGCGACTAGACGGCTCCCACACCTGACTCTGGGGCTGATAGTCGTACGCGTCAGGAGGAGGGCGACCAGACGGCTCCCACACCTGACTCTGGGGCTGATAGTCGTACGCGTCAGGACGAGGGCGACTAGACGGCTCCCCTTGGTAACCCCGGTACGCAAGACTAAAGTTTTGAACTTCAGTCTTGTACTTCTCAATGGACCTCTTGAGATTGTCAGGAGCCTGCGCGACAAACCAGTCAAACGACTCCAGCTGCTTGAACACCTCAATGCCCTGGTCAACCTAAAAAACATGCATAGAAAATATGGCTAATCATATTTGACAAATGGTCGATAAGGTGCGCAAATAAATTATCAAACAACACTAGCATGACTTACAATGGCCAATGCCCAGAACTGGTCATAGACCTCACGTGGCGCATACGATGTCTTCTTCACCTGGGAAGGGCGATTCACCCTCGTGCGCGTCACCCTGAGAAACCACTGTAAGTATTCCTCAGTACTAATGCCGTCGTGCTTCAGCGATACAAGGCTATCATACGTTTCCTGCCAGGTATTCCACTGGTGCACCTCGTCACCCAACAAAATCAAGGCATCAGCCACCTCGAAGTTCGGCCCTCGACCACCCCTGTATGGCCGCATGTCTACAGCGGGTTTTGGTATCCCTTGTGGACAGCCAGCTTGCTTCATAGCTCGATCGGGCATCTGAAACTCACATTCTTCGAAGTGAATGAGCGGCACCCGAACCAAACCTGCCAGCACGTACGACACCGGAAGTTGCCAACACCACTCATCCAACAGATGCATCACCTTGCCATATGGCTGCCACGTCACCTGGGATGCATCTAGTATCTCTAGTTCCCCCCGATAGAACTTTAGATGGTGGTGAGGGTCTACCCGTCTCCTCCTCCGGTTGGTCGTAGGCCCCCAGGCCCACACCCTAGGCCACGTCTCATCGGAATCTACCAACGGTTGTGGACGACCCATGGGTAGCCTCTCGTAAGACCAAACCTGTGAATGCAAACATTATATGGAATTAGTAATTAATCCCGAATATATTGACTAAGGATCCTACCAAGAAAATAAATGCTCATACCTGTAATAGAGTCAGGCAGGCGGCAATGGACTTGGCACCGTTTCTCGTAGCCTTATGCAGTGCTCGATATAGGTGCGCAAGGACAGCTGAACCCCACGAATAGGAGTATACCTCCTCAAGATCCTCCAAGAACACCATATACTTCGGATGCACCGTGTTTTTCGAATGCGTCGGAAGTAATATAGCTCCAATAATATACAGAAGGAATGCCTTCGTATACGTCACGAAATCTTGAGGAGTGTATTCATCCGGTAGCACGCCGTACTGCTCTCTCAGCCATTTAAGCTTGACGCCGTTTGTTGTAAGCGCTGCCCTTGGAATTCCCGGAAAATACTGCATAGCCATATTCGCTATGGATGCAGACGGCACGTTCAAAGTAACGGGTCTGCCGTGACATGGGATTCCAAGTATAAATCCGACGTCCTCTAACGTAACAGTCATTTCACCAAACCGGAAGTGAAATGAGTTCGTCTCGCTCCTCCATCGTTCAACTAGAGCGGATATAAGGCAATCGTCGTGTCGAGACCATTTCCCGCAATCGGTGAACAGGGTTAAATTTTGACGGTGTAATAGCTGTATTTGTTCCTTGTTTAGTACCCACTCTTCAAGGTGCCTTGTGCTTTGAATTGTTTCCAAAACACCCCTATCGACACCGTCAAATACGTGCCTCGCGACGTGGTCATCGTCATCGTATAGGATTGATGTATCATGAGGTCCAGAGCTGAAATTCATACCTTTAAGAACAAAATATAATTATAAACCAACTTAGCGTCCATAATATTTACATTCCAAAACTATAACTGGATCTTTAACCTAGCTTACCAACACATTAGCAATAGTCATTATTTCAATGTATTAAAACAAATCCTCACTTCCCACCACTCCGAACGCTTAATTACGCTAGTTCCCACTGAATTTAGCGCCAACGTGGTTATATAGCAATATACCCCCCGATGGCCCCTACACCCCCAACACCTCAAAACCGCTTTAAAGTCAAGTTTTTAAATGTATTACGTCAATTATATACCAAAAAGTCCGTCGAAAAACTTAACACTGTAAAATTACCGAAATACCCCTCTTGGGGCGGCGAATTACCGAAATGCCCCCTGGCATCGAAAAATATCAAAAGTGCTTCGAAATGCTACTTGAGGCTCCCTGAATTCATTCTTAACATAAAAAGTATTTTACGGAGGTTTCGCCCAAAAATCCCGAACCGGTATCCGGATCAAGCGCTTAAAGGGCCGTTCGGCCAAAAAAATAGGTAACGGCTTCGGAATGGCCCGAATTCCTGGGGAATGGAACTTCCCAGGGTTCTCATAAAATTTTCGCGCGAAATCGCGCTAGCTTGATATTTTAAAATACACTGCAGAGTTACAAGGTTCCCCGTATCAGTTAACCCCTTTCCAGTCTTTGGAAAAATCTGAAATTTTAACCTGAGACAGATCCTTTAAGAATAACTAGGGTCTCTTTTTTGCATTTTGGCAAAATCTAGCTCTAGCTATTTTTTATAAATTCGTGAAAAACTGTCTATATTTGGCGCCCTAAAAAATCGCTATTTTGGAATCTATAAATGTAATACGCTGATTTGTATAAACCTAACATTGAATTATAAGGAAATTCAAAATACTTACTTGTTGTGACTTGATGTATTTAAAGAAAAATCTACCGATCTTCTAGCGTAAAATTTTTTGGTTTGTATTGTTATGGAGATTATGTAGGTGAGATATGAAGTACGAAGGAAGTTGGTAAAAGACGACAGAGTGCAGAAGAAGGGTTCGGGGGAGGGGATTATAAAGAGAGAAAAGTGAGGAAGAGAGAAGAAAAAAGACAGAAAAAAGTGAGGAAGGGTGGTTGTTTATGCGGTCAAAGGCTGCGGCAAAAAAAAAATTTCGGCAGAAGGACACCACGTGGGGGGCATCATGGGGGAGGGAAGGACGACACGTGGCATCGAGGGAAGGACACCAGGTGGGGCATCACCCGGGGACGCCACGTGGCAGGGGGAGGGGACGCCACGTGGCAGGGGAGGACCAACCGCGGGTGGTATGAGCGGTTGGGCCACGTGGCAGGGGAGGGGACCAACCGCGGGTTGTATGAGCGGTTGGGCCCTGCGGATGAGGGGAGGGGACGCCACGTGGCAGGGGGAGGGGACCAACCGCGGGTGGTATGAGCGGTTGGGCCACGTGGCAGGGGGAGGGGACGCCACGTGGCAGGGCCATCGCCCCAACCGCTGGTTGTTCGTGCGGTTGGGCCACGTGGCAGGGGGAGGTGACGCCACGTGGCAGGGCCATCGCCCCAACCGCTGGTTGTTCGTGCGGTTGGGCCACGTGGCAGGGGGGAGGTGACGCCACGTGGCAGGGCCATCGCCCCAACCGCTGGTTGTTCGTGCGGTTGGGCCACGTGGCAGGGGGAGGTGACGCCACGTGGCAGGGCCATCGCCCCAACCGCTGGTTGTTCATGCTGTTGGGCCACGTGGCAGGGGGAGGGGATGCCACGTGGCAAGGTCGTCGCCCCAACCGCCGGTTGTCCATGCTGTTGGGCCACGTGGCGTGGGGAGGGGACGCCACGTGGCAGGGGCCATGGGGTTGGGCCACGTGGCAGGGGTGGGGGACGGCACGTGGCAGGGCATATTAATGCCAACCGCTGGTTGTGCATGCGGTTGGTGTCCTTTTTCTCCTTCTCGCCATTTTCTCACTATTTCTCGTGCCATTTTCGCCATTAATGTAGTGACCGTACGCCTTTTTCGCCTTTTTCGTCCACGTGGCCCAACCGTTGCTCTTACCTGCGGTTCGGTGGAGAAATTGTTATTTCTCCACCGGTGGGTGTGGTTCGGTGGAGAAATTGTTATTTGTCTATATATATATAAACAGAGGTGCAAAAACACATAAATATGAACCAAGTTCTAAAATGTGACTACATTTTTTCCCCAGCTTGTTACAACATTACAACTCAATCATTTTCAGTTTGAGAATCATCATCATCTTCGTCACTTTTCTCGTCGTCCTCTTCATCTTCTAATTCATCCTCTTCATCAGTAGACTCGGTCACATCATCTCCAACACTTTCCACGTCTTCCGCATCATCATCTACGACTTCTTCTCCTACATGAAGTGTTGTTGGAAGAGGAAGATCGTCCTCCTCGTTGTTGACCTCAACAGGGAACAAGACAGGAGGTTGTTCGGCTTGAAAGGAGTCTAACTCACTGTCATATGTCACGGGCAATTTCTTGGACTTAATAATTGTATACCATTGAGATTTGGGATTGGCGACGTCCTCCGCGTAAAAGACTTGTACAACTTGACTAGCAAACACAAAGGGCTGTAATCAGAGTTTAGTTAGGTTTTAGGGTTTAATTAATCTAATCACGGGTCTACAAGATATGAGTAATTAGCGATAATTAGGGTTTAATTTGGACTGATTGGTGTTAATTAGGATCAATTTTGAGTAATTACAGCTGATTTAATTTTCATTGGGTTCTTAGGGTAAATTAAAACTAATTAGGCTCGTTAGAGCTAATTAGGGTTAATTGGGTTCATTAGGGTTAATCGGGACTAATTAGGGCTAATTATAGCCAGTGCTAGAGCCACGATGAGATTCTAAGGGGTGCTAAAAATGTCACATTAACCTAATTAACCTAAATTCAACAACCAACCATTCAACAAATTCACAGATATCTCAATCCAATTGGGTCACATCCTTCGTTAACAATCTCAATTCTCAATGCACAATCAACAATCTCAATTCCCAATACCTCATATAGGGTGTCGATATGGTGTCCGACATCTCCGGACACGTCTGAAGACATTGATTTATTTTTTAAATGCCGGACACCTCTTCAAGAGGTGTCCACAAGTATAAAGCCAAATTGTGACATTTCGGTGTCGGTGTCGATCGGACACGGTGTCCGTGACCTACCGACACCTTGACACGTCAGCGACATATTCAGAAACATGTCGAACACCTCTGGAAACGTGTCGGACACCTCCGGACACATGTCCGACACCTATCAACACGTACCGACACCTCCAGACACGTCTAAAGTCATTGATTTATTTTTTAAATGCCGGACAACGTGTCCGTCACCCCCTTCAAGAGGTGTCCACACATATAAAGCAAAAATGTAACATTTTTCGGTGTCGGTGTCGATCGGAAGGGGTGTCCGTGACCTACCGACACCTCGACACCTCATTGACATATCCGGACATGTGTCAAACATCTCTGGACACGTGTCCGACACCTAATATAGGGTGTTCGAAGATATTGATTTATTTTTTAATTGCCGGACAGTCAGACACGGTGCCGGACACCCATTGAAGAGGTGTCCACAAGTATAAAGCTAAAATATGTTATTTCGGTGTCAGCGTGGATCGAACGCGGTGTCCGTGTCTGTGCTACCTAATGGGGATCTCAATCCAATTGGGTCCCATCCTATGTCAACAATCTCAATTCTCAATTCTCAAATGCCCAATGCAATAAAAATTAATAAAAATCACACATTCAATTCAATTGGGTCCCATCCTCTGTCAACAATCTCAATTCTCAATTCTCAAATGTTCAATGCAATAAAAATCACGCATTCAATCCAATTGGGTCCCATCCTCCGTCAACAATCTCAATATCTCAAATGCTCAATGCACAATTAACAATCTAAAATCATCAATTAACAACCTAAAATCATCAATTAATAATCTCATTTACTTCAAATGCACAGTTAATAACCTAAAATCATCAATTAACAACCTAAAATCATCTATCGATTGGATTAGGCCATTCAATTTAGGGTTCAATTAGGTGTTCAAATAGTTTAATTTGGGGTTCGGTTCAATTAGAGGTTTAAGTAGTTTAATTCGGGTTCGATTACATCAATTTAGGGTTCAATTATAGTTCAATTTAGTGGTCGGTTGAATTGGGGCATTCAATTAGGGTGTTCAATAAGTTCAATTTAGGGTTGGGTTGGATTAGGACATTCAATTTAAGGTTCAATTAGTTTAATTTAGGGTTTAATTCGATTAAGGCATTCAATTTAGGGTTTAATTAGGATTCATTTACTTCAATTTAGGGTTCAATTAGGAGGTTCTATTAGTTCAATTTAGGGTTCAATTAATTCAATTTAGGGTTCAATTGGATTAGGGCATTCAATTTAGGGTTCAATTTCAGGTTCGACCCCGGATTAGGGCATTCAATTTAGGGTTTAATTAGGATTCAATTACTTCAATTTAGGGTTCAATTATGGTTCAATTAGTTCAATTTAGGGGACGGTTGAATTGGGACATTCAATTTAGGGTTCAATTAGGGTTTCAATAAGTTCAATTTAGGGTTCGGTAGAATTAGGGCATTCAATTTAGGGGTTCAATTTAGGGTTCAGTTGGATTAGGGCATTCAATTTAGGGTTCGGTTGGATTAGGGCATTCAATTTAGGGTTCCGTTAGGGGTTCAATTTAGGGTTCGGTTGGATTAAGGCATTCAAGTTAGGGTTCAATTAGTTTAATTTAGGATTTGATTCGATTAGGGCATTCAATTTAGGGTTTAATTAGGGTTCAATTAGGCCAAATGTTTCGTAATCAACAAATTCAGAAGATAAAATAATGGCCAAACGTCCAAATTAACAACAACATAAGATTATACATGGCAGAGAAGACAAATTTGAATATGGTCAAATGCTTGATAATCAACTTTGAAAAATAAACAACAGGATTAATTTATGGCAATTAACATACAGATCTCGAGGTGGGTACGACGACGGCAGCGTTGGTGGTGCGTTGGCAGTGGTGGGCTTCGTCGCACGGCGCAAGTGGAGGGCTTTGTGGCACGACGGTAGTGGAAGGCTTGGTGGCGCGGCGTCGGGTGGGAGACGAGGGTGTCGCCGGAGGTGAGTCGCCGTAGAGAAGGGTCGTTGGAGGTGGGTCGCCGTAGAGAGGGGTGAGAGAAGAATTTCAGAGAGAGAAACAAACCCGATGAGGGTTTATATCGAAGATCTTTAGCGACGGAATAATACCGTCGCTAAAATCCGTCGGTGAAGGTTTGACTTTTACCGACGGACTTTCTAGCGACAGTTTTATTCCGTCGTTTAAACAATTTAAAAAACCTTTTAAAAATACTAATTTTCTAAAAAAAATTTGGCGACGATAACTCCGTCGCTAAAAGTCCGCCGTTAAAAATCAGTATGCAAATACTTTTACAGACGGTGGCTTCCGTCGGTAATAGTATTAAACGACGGATTTTTAATAACGGGATATTCCGTCGCTTAAAGGCCTTTTTAGCGACGGAATACCTTTTGTCGCTAAAAATTCATTGTAAAATACATATTTTCTTGTGGTGACTCTTCCTACCACATACGGATCTCATCTCATTCCTTTGGTGGTACTCTTCGGCTTCCAACTTGCGGTACGATCGAACCAAGCTTGCTATCTTCCTGACCCCCTTTCCCATCACATGCAAAAATATGTTGGGAGAGGCTATTTCTATGGTAAGAGATTGCCTATTTTTTATAAACCGACCAAACACCGCAACTCCCCACGTCTCAGTACGACACATTAAATGGCTTCCCCTTCTGAACAAATGGATAAGAATTAACATGGACAATAACGTCAACAAACACATCGCCCGGACAGGTGGCTCGACGGATGCTCGTGGAAACTTCATTCCCTGGATAACCACACAGTTGAATGGTGGGCTGTACACGATGGGCTGCAGCTAGCTTGCAATTGATATCACAGGAAAATTTTGCTTGCAATTGATGACATAAGTATGGTTCACCGATTAATCAATGATATCCCCGAGCCCCTTTATTTGACACTCTCGTTACTGCAGCAGGGCTCTATTTAGGCTTACTTTACAAGTGCATGTTCCCACGTCTACAAGGAAGCAAACTTTTATGCGGATCAAATGGTAAAGAAAGGAAACAATTAGTAGAGTGCTTACAGATATTATAAGTCGCAACGTGACTCAGTATACATGACCGCAAAGGTCAAAAAGTAACAATAAACCAATACACATTACAATTGAATTAAGCAGATATCATACACTTGAACTCAGTTTAAAGTAACATTCACAGTCTATAGGTTATGGAAACCAAAAGAACAAAAACTAAATATTAACAAGCAACAAGCCGACAATGTGAATCGCACAAAGTGACTCAAGCTTTTGTGATTTAGATAAAATATCTCCTGTTTCTTTAAAAAAGATATGGAATAAAAAAATTCTTCCTGAATGCTCTCCGCGCGGGTAAATTTTTCCTCCCATTTAGCAACTAATGACTATTAATTAGTGACCACGCAAACAGCTTCATTGGCAAATTTTAGCTGCTCGTTGCTAAATGGCAAGAAGTACAACATAGTCTGCTGCTTAAGTTTTTCACTTCTATAGTGTCGATCTTTTTGCAACACTTGAAAACCTGTAATGCTAATGTATTTGGCAATAACGGTGGCTTTATCATTGTCCACAAACATCTATTTTGAGACAAGAATTATGTGTCGCTATGTATCCGGGCAACCCGGTGCTAACTTTGCCTTGTTGTACATAGTGTTCTACTCTGTTTTGTGGATAATCAATCTTCATTTCCTTATTGTATCTTTCCACTTGACTTTTTACAAAGGCGTATGATAAATTAGATTTTGGCATATGTAAACATTCAATTGCACACAAATACGAATTATAAATTAGTTAAGTATCGTCTGAAAAGTCAAGTTAAGATCAAGATAATAAGTATTATAAATTTAGCAACTATTAATTACCGCTATAAGGAGGGTAGGAGGAATATTCTTCTATGAAAGATCAATAATTTCTTGTTGACTAACCTTATCAAGTTAAATAAATCACTATCAATAGTAAAATTATATGATTAGTAGTCAAATTAAGCAATCTGTTTTATATTTAACGTATTCAATATATATATATTTTATGTGAACTTCAACCTTCTAAATTTTTTTATACTAGCTATCAATTGTTTTTATGGCTTTTTGCCCCCCCCCCCCCCCCCCCCCATTAGACTTTCTAGGTCCGTCCCTGTCTACAAAAGATGTGCATATTATGGCTACTGAAAAAACAACCCAATTTTTCCATCAGAAGCAAAAATAGTCCCAGAATAATGGACAATGCATCAGATCTAAAAATACAAAGCAAATAAACCTCTAAGTAGAGTGTGAGTAATGCAATGAGAAACAAACCACGTCATTAAATAAGATGGAAAATAATAATTTATAAACAGAGTGTCCTGGTGTAAACATGTGTAGTAGTATTTCTCAATGCAAATACTGCCGCTAGAACTGTTTCTCCATTTCATATCCTCCCCAATTGACTCTCCAGTGCTTTGGCGTGCTCTTTATATCCATCTTCCTGTTGTTGTAGTCTTGAACTGATGCAGTTATCTCCTGGAAATATGAACGAGTTCTGATTATGAGTTGATTGACTTCAACTCATAAATTGTTGGGGACTTGGACTTTAATTTTGACAAAATTTATAACTGTTGGATGCTTCCGTTAGTTATAAGTTCCTTTACTTTTATTATTTTTTCGTATAGGGAACAACACGCAAAGAGTTACTATTTAGTGACCTCTCAAAGAAATTATGTCATAAATACTTGGGCAATACTTGTTGGGAAATTGTTGAAAATCTCCTTATGGGCAACATTCTTTGTATGACCATCATCTTCTTGTCTTGCATCTTGGATTATGATTTTTGAATCACCTGGTGTTGTCACTCTAGAAGCAATTAAATATAATTGAGCGTGGCTGAAGACCACTTTAAGTAGATATAAGCTTATTGTGCTCAACGTCTGACCTTGGCTTTCATTAATTGTCATTGCACTGCAGACAGCTCGGGGAATTGTGGTCATTTCACATCAAAAGGTAGGCCAGTATTGGATTGATAATTATGCTTGGAATGAAAACATTCTCGCCAATTCTTTCTTTAGAAATCATCCTTCCTTTGATGACCCATTTTTTTGTATAACAATCAATATAGATAGTTCCATTAAGAAACCATGTTCCATTGCACAACCCTTTACTAGGATGATATTTCTCGTGAACATAATAGGAGCTCTGATCTTAAGATCAAGATCCCGATTAGGAGTACCTCAGTGCTTCAAAGAATTTAGAAACTCGATGGGATATAACAATTCTCATTTTTCCGGTTGAGTAACAATTAATCTCGTTCCATTACACAACCCTTTACTTGGATTGATGTATCTCATTAGCATTCTAAGAGCACTCTAATCCTAAGATCAAGATCATGATTAGGGATATCTCTGAGGTTTAAAGAATTCAAAAACTTGATGGGATATAAAAGTTCATGATCTTCAAGAGTTGTGGACGCCTATCAAGTTGCATCGTTCTTATAGCTAGTAACCTCACCAAGTAAGTAAGAATGCAAGAGTTAATCTTCTCAACTTCTTCATCCTTTGGTCTCAATGTTGTTATGTTACGTAGCCATACTGCCCATCCCTCCCACTTTCCATTTTCATGCCTTGTTATGAGATTTGGATATGTTACATCGACAATTTTTCATATCGGATTTTCACCGGGCTTGATAAGAAGTTCCGGCTGCAGTTTTATACAACACGGATCCGTTTTCATCGTCAAGATCAACTATTGGCATATTTCCATCTCCAAGATCCAATATACATTTACAAAATTCCAAGGTAGAAGCATCTTGGTCAAGTCACATTATATTAATCCTATGATAGTAAAAGCACCTGTAACTGTCCGGCAAAGGTGACTTTTTAATTGAAGTCATTACAATGTCCTCCCTTCCTTTCTTTGGAACAACAGGTAATATTCGACAGAAATCACTTACAAGTATGACTGATATCCCTTCACATGAGTTTAGATTCTATATCCGGAGCCACTTTCGAGAATTCCTCCTAAATTTCAATCAATGTTCTCTAAAGTATGATGATGGCTTTATCCCAAATGACTAAAATTGCTTTAGATATAAGTTCGGCTAACATCGTCCTTTGCTTTATATCATAACAATTATACTCAACAGGATTTAATGGTATTTTTTGACATTGAGTCTCGCATAAGGTGTCATGATCCAAACCCACGGGTGAGCTCTCGTGACCGGCCGCAGGCCCATTAGGCCTACACTCAGGGCTCTACCAGGCCATACTACAACGTCTACTCATAATTCAATCCAACTACTAAATTCAACCCAATAAATTTGATTACTAATAGCCTCACTTAGAAATCTCTCAATGATTAAATCAAAAGTTTTAATTACATGTCGCATTGTCGTTGACAATTATGAATAATTTGAAGAGGCTTAGGCTCATAACATAAATCCATCCATGACAAACTACCACAAGACTAAAATTCTAAGCCAATAAATATTTCATTAAATTTGATAATTCTCTTCCGGCGCCCCTCCCTCATGTGGCTCATAGGAATCTGCCTCTCTTAGACCGTCACCTGAAACATAAAAGAATAAGCGAGAGCCCAACAAGTATGCAAACAATGTTCCTAAAATATGTTTTGAAGTTTAATAAATATGTCATGGATTCTTCGTTTTAAAAACTGACAACGATTTCATAGGAGTTACACCATACACACACACACACAGAGGAAACTCATCCAAAAATGATTGTATAACAATGGTATTTAAACATCGGATGAACCCTGACTCACTTTTCCATGGTATGCTGGTCAGCGTATGGTCCCACTGATTAGGACCCAAAATCCCTTCTTCACCCGGTATAAATAATATTGAGAACACAGGGACGAACCACGATGCAATAGTACTGTGTGCCAACGTATGGTTCCGTTAACCAGGACTTGGTTTCTCCTGTGGATATGGGACACAACAACCAATATTAACCCTTCAATAAATTCACACAACGTTCTCAAAACAATACAACACATACCATGGCCATTTTAATTCTATTTCTCATCAACCAATTTCACAAAGCAAAAGTATAACAAATACTTTTAAACTTCCATTTGATAACGTCACGTATATACATACACCTATATTAGAAAATAGGTTGTACGGAGGAACATGAGAGGAGTACTTACCTGACTTGACAACTAGTTCTACTACTTGCTCAAAAGTTGGTCCTAACTTTTATCTATCGAAACCTAAACAATCAACCATACGGGTGTTAAATCTCGATGCTCAATCAATGCCCGACTGTTAAATTTCTCCCCAAGTGAATGAATTACCAAAATACCTCTAGGCTTGTGTAAAATCAAAACTACCCCTCTCGTACTTAAATCACCAAAATAGTATTCCTGTAAGTAAAATCACTAATATAACCGTATGTGAATTTACTCAAAAATACCTTTTGTAGGTAAAATTACCAAAATACCCCCAGGGTGTTCCCGGCACCGAAAAATCTAAAAAAAATAAAATCTTAAAACACTATTTTAAGCATCCCAAAGTCATTTATGGGCTAAAAAGTATTTTAAAAAAAATTTGCCCTAAAATTCCGAACTGGCGTCCGGACCGAGCGCTTAAACGCTGGTTCTGCTAAAAATAACTATTGACCTCAGAATGGTACAAAATTCTAGATAATGAAACATATCAATAAAATAAGGTTCTCCTAAAATTTTCAGATTAAAAAAACTCAATTAGCTATGCCGAATAATTCGATAACTTTGATTAACAGATACCTTAATTTAGCACCTTTTGTGGATCCCGAAAGTTTTCAAAAAAATTTGAAGCATACGTCTAGTAAAAATAATGGGGGTTACCATTTCCAACTTTGTCTAATTTTTGTCCAAATTACTTATAAAAAAATATGTAAAAACTGCCTAATAATGTTTCTACCTTTAGCGACAAAAATAAATACTATTCAAATTTAACACACTGTCTCACCTAAATACATCATCTCATCTTCTTCAACCTCACTGCACAACACCAAACTTCTCACAGAACCTCCATCTTTCACACTAACGTACACCTAGTTTTATACATACACACATTGCACTCCTAAACACCTTCTAATCTCATCATTTCACACAAGATAACACCCATATACGCACACAATTACACACACTGCACAACCATGAACACACGCACACACTAAACCCACACTAAACCCACTGTCCACTCTGCTCCCATCTCTCGACTATAAATACAACCAAACCCAAAATCATTTCCCAATCCCCTTAACACTATATACCATTACATAGTCCATAATCGCACCTAAATCTTCCATGATTTCATATAAACCCACTGTCGCAACACACATCCAACTCACCTACACAGAGCTCACTTGCACTCACAACCCTCTCCCTTACCTCTACATGCTCACACATAATCTGATCCCCCATATATATGTAAAAATACACACAATTAAACTTATTAATCCCATACCCGAAGCCTGAAAATCCCAGAAAACACCTCCTCCCCACATGGCTTCACAGTCATGTTCATGGCTAAATTATACGCCCCACAGTAATCAAAAGCACACACAAGTTCCATTAACATACGCTAAAGTGTGCCTACTAGAGTTTTAGTGGGGTTTACTTGTTGGAAATGGCTTGAATCTTCCTCCTTCCTCTCTATTTTTTCCTCCCACCATGCTGCTCTGTTCTTCTACTCCTTCTCTCTCTTTGTTTCTTTTCTTGTTTTGGTCTGCTTTCTCTTCTCTTTTCTCTCTTCTTCTTTCTTTTTCTTTTCTTTCACCCGAGACTCATTATCCACATAGCCAATACTTTAAGATTTAATTTAGCTTAGTCATTAAAACCAAGGAGGAGATGTCATCAACTAAGAAAATTTCTCCAAAAATTTGACGCCTAGGTACAAATTTCTAAAACTTATAAAATACCCCATCAAATTTCCAAAATTACCAAATGACCCTGACAGTTTTAAATTTTACATTTTTGTCCCAAAAATCTTTTAAGCTTTCATTCTCCACTAATACCCAAACATTACTCAAATTTAATGCCCGTTTATTTTTCAGGTCTCCGATAGTAATTGTAAACCCTCACAAAGTTCGGGATATTACATAAGGCCTCCAGCTAATAGCAGGGCTGCGATACCAGATGATGCCATGGCTAAACAATATGCCCTTTGATCTAAGCTTACCAATGATAGTCTAGTACACAAATGTTTTTTCAGGTCACTGAGCCAACATGTAATCATATACATTACCTTTTTCAGTATTGAGGTTTGAAAATGACCTTTGTTCTCCTCTTAAAGGGCTTCACAATGATATGATAATTCTTTGTGTAATAATCTACTACTACATTGAACAATAAATGTGGGTTTTGCTTTTAGAAGTCAATTTTTTTTTCATGAAAGACCTTCCAATATGGTTTAAAAGCAATTCAATATCATAAAGTGCAAAAGTTTTTTTTTCTGCTCATATAATAGTCTTATGTTTGGGCAGTTGCATACGCGACGTTGGTGTACTTAGTGTCGTCTGACAGAACTTTCCAATGAATAGTCATCTGTAAGTCTCTTAATTGCCGCCACTTTGAAACCTTGTAGCGTGAATGAACATCATGCCACCCGCTATCATTATCAAAGAGGCCACTACGATAGCATGCTTGTCTATAATTCTTGTAAACTACGCAATTTACTATTCTCATCCTAATAACACTAAGCAACATTCTAAGGTTTAAGCTCACCAAATGTGGAATGCTTAAAAGCCATGCAGCCAATTGTATTCCCACATTTTATCGAAATCCACTCTAGTGCATCTTTATCCCACATGAAGAATTTTGAAAACTGACTGTAAGTTAGATTTCGAGCAAATTCCTATTTTTCATTTGCCTTCATCTAGTGCACAAACATTGTATTGGTGAATCTTTTTCTATTTAGAACTTATTGCATAGACTTTGATTCTCTGAGGACGATTGGTTGCTCATTTTTCAGATGGAAAGTAAGTCGTTGGACAACAAGATCCTTGAAATGAATAGGAAATTTCAAAAATTCTTCAGCAAGCTTTAGATTCCATAAACAACGATATTCGGGTATTATTTAATCTTATCAACAATTGTGGTGCTTTTTCCAATGTCAAGACCATCATGTTCTGTAATCATTGTAGTTTTTTGTTGGTCTTTTTTGTGATATATTTAAATAAGCTATGTCAAGACCAAAAATTGATCGACTTTGCTTTGTTTCACCACTCAATATTGATTTGCTTGAAACCTAACCTTTAGATTGCGACTAAATGGGGAAACATACCGTAAAATAATTTAAGATAGTAAATTGATGTAACGAGAAAACCTTGACATTGAACTGAAGCAAAAAAAAAAAACCTTGACTAAATAAATACTTCACACACATTTGAAACATTATAACTTGTATCTATTATCCAATGATGGGTATTTTGTTTTCACCATCCTTCCATCATTACGTACATCTCTTACACATAGGAACCTGTTATGATCTATGTACAATTATGAGCAGAAGTCTTTTGGAAAATATTTCATGCATTTCCCATATTTTGTACATTAATTCTTTATATTTGCAGCACCGCATGGTAAATTCATCATAGATTTGACAATAGTTTTGTAGCCATTCATATCTTCATCTTTATGTAGAATTTTTGGTGATACAATACGATCTATTTTCGTATGGATTATGACACAGACAACACGATCTATTTTAGATGGATTTCTACAAGGGCAAGACCCAAATCGTTATATTGAAACACTTATGTATCCATACGTTTGAGTGTTTGTACATTTTTGTAGTAATTAAGCCGAGTATTCAAGTGTTATGTTGATGGTTTGAACCACCTTTCGTTGTTTTAGTGTGAAAAGAATCATTAAATAAAAATATGTATCACATTTAAGCATTTCACATATAAGTAATGTTGTAATCAAGAGAAACTCAATAAGAGTATAATACTAAAATTATTCCAAAATAATTAATAATAGACCGATTTCATGTTTATTATCTATGTGATTTACCATACGATAGTTAGCGATAAACAAAATTTCCATAAGGTTACCTTTTTAGTGATTGTTATATAATTATGTGATTGAATAAATGATATGTTAAATGGATAAAAGTTATTCACGTCTACTTTATCATACTTATATATGTACGAAGAAACCAGTACAACTAATATTTTATTTCTTATTAATTTGACATTGATTTCGTGTTAAGATTTGTAAAATTGGGTGGGCAAGACATGAATTGAAAATTGCTCTTAAATCACACTTCTAAAGCCCCAGAAAACTAGAATGTTGGCCACTCACTCGATCATTTACACATAGACAATAATATCCTCACAACCAATGAACAACCATTATCAAAGTAGCTAAATCAATAATCAAACCATACTCTCTGAAGACTGTCATAAATGGAATACCAAGTTTAAGTCTTAAAATTTCAAAATGGTAATGTTCACCTAGGCAAGGGTTCTAATAGACAATACGACAACTTTAACCAAATTCTCTCGTCCTGCTCTAATCCATACCCAAGCAAGCTATTGTTGGTTATTACCTGCAGAAAGGAAGTCAAAGAGAGTGAGCTTTTGAGAGACCATAAAGGTCGATCAAAGACCAAACAGTACAAATCGAACGATTATATATAAGAAGTGGAATTACAGTTTGAAAAGGATTTTAAATAAGACCACAACATCTTAATGTAGATATAGGGAAGTGTGTCAACTCAATCCAATCAAAACAGTAGGCATTTTAAACATTTCAGATACAGTAAAACAAAAGCAGATTATAATGAACATGCGCAGTATAGATTAGCAAAGTCACCCTGACACTGCTCAGTAATACAGACTACAATGCATATGTATAAAAACTAGTCCATCTAGGTATTAGTATGCTCCCTAAACATTACAGACCAATCTTATAACACCCACAGTATAGACCAATCTTATAACGCCTCAAAATTACTATCTCATGTCAATGGTCAGAAGAAATACATATAATTGAACATGTTGAATTATGCTCAAATAACAAAACAGATAAGCATTAATAAAAGTTTCAAACAATCGCTTAAGTTTCAAGGTAGGATTTTATGGGCAAATAAAAAAAACCTTTTTTTATGACAATTTATAAAAGCAGAGTTTGATGTAATTCGTGAAACACTTTGAATAAAATATGTGAATTGAGAGTGATGGAGTAGGGTTAGGATAGAAAATTCTTACCTCGATCCAAGCTGGGTTATACTCTCAAGAGATCCTCAAAATTACCTAAGTTGGGACATCACAATTATTTGAACATAAAACACAATATGACTAGTGATAATTACTTATAAGGTTTTCAATCATAGTCTCGAAATAATTCAATTCACAACTGTTTCCATGAACGGCCAAAACTAGCTAGAAACCCTAAGACATCCACAAAGCTTAACCAGACCTCAAAATTTACAATAAAAATCTCATAAAATTCTTTTGTAGTTTAAAATAGAATATAAGATCTAAATACTAAATATTTGAATATTTTCTTTTTTAAAATTATTTCCCTAAATACAAAAAAAGCCCAAAAATAGCCATTAATATTTTTAGGTCAAAACAAAATTCCATAATTTTTATAATAGCTTTTCCAATACAAGTAAAATACAGAAACTCAAATCAGGTCATAAAAATTATTGAAACTACTATTAAATTATTCATATTGCTATAGCAAATGCGATACAGAATACATAGCAAATCAACTCTGAAAATTATGTAATCTGAATCGGAGTATCTCAAGAATACACAAAAATTTCAGAACTAAATAATGATTTTAAATAGTCCAAACAAATTTTAAAAATCTCATACTTACGCAAAATATAAAAAATATAAAAAGATTTCTAAAAATTTTGAAAATTTCTTAGAAATTCTAAAATTGAATTATCATTATGACTATACGTAAATTTGGTCATAAAGTGGCCAAAGGCCACCCCATGCACCCTCACGCATGTCGCGTGGGTTACTCTTCATCATCTTTAGTAGATTTCACAACAACCCTAATTTCGTTTTTTTTTGCTCCATTTTTGCTTCATTTTTTCTCTTTCTTCTTGCTCTAATTCCTCTCATCTAATAGCCTAATATAATCTATGACAACGTTACAAGTTTCACCATCAAATTCGTGGAGTTACGTTAAAAAAATAATGTATGTGTAGGTATATACACGTGTCTATATACATATATACACACAGAAATGGCACAGGTTTAGGGGATGATTACCTTATCAACACTCTCTAAAACAAAGCTCTCCATTCTAGATTTTGCCGCCAATCAAGCTCCCTCTGCACTTTCTTTCTTCATTATCTCTCTAATATTCTCCTCTTTCCCTCTCTCTCACTCTCTGTAACTGAAGTAATGTAATTAAGGTGAGAAAGGTTCGTGGGAAGTGATTAGGTGTTGCCAAAATGATAACATACAGGGTTGCAACTGCTGTCCAAATCCATTCAAAACCTAAAAATGGCATTCTGCCAAAACCCCCCAAAATGTTGACATTTTGTAATGTTCTCCCCAAAATTTATGAATATTATGAAAATGACCCAAACTATTTACCATTGTGTTATAGAAATTTCAGCGGGGTGTTACATTCTGCCTAACTTATAATAATTTTGTGCTTGAAATTTACGTACCTACAGCACCGAACAAAATGAGGATAAGAGCATCCCATGATATCCTCTGGTTCCGAGGTAATACTGCCCATACCAACCGTCGCTAAGGGTTCAATAATATCACTTAAAATAACCCCGCGAAAGTAATGAGTAATCAGCTAAACTTTACCACATATGCAACCCTAGGCCCGGGATAGGTACATTATCTTCCTCTTGAAGAAATTTCATCCTCAAAATTTGGTGTTCCTTAAACAACTGCTCTTAATCATGTCCATTCTCAGATATCCACTGAAATACACCTCAAGTGCTTATATAACTAGTTCCATTTAAATGAACCCAAATACATTTTCGAGCGACTTTACAAAGTATACGCACTAAAGGCCTCAAAGTATAAATTGCATTTAACACACATGACCCACCGATAAATATTACCTCAAGTAATCACAAGTTCCACCTCGGTGTAAGTGCTACCTTTACCTTTTAACTATGTCCATTTGTATCATTAAATCGTTGCTAAACTATAAGGTCTAACCAATTTCTAATGACAGTCAACAAATGCATGGTTAGATGACAACCAATCCATGCCCAAAGTAATATCAAAATCTCGCATGACTATTGAAATTAGATCAATATAATCGCAAGAAATGGAGGAAACTACTAAAGACTTTCCCATAAGTTTGCCTATCAGAATATCAGACTCTAAATGATGGGTTTTCTCTCTCAATTGTCATACAAAGCTAAGTAATAAAAACGAGCATGACGTTCTAAAATCAAATAATGTATGGGCATCTAAGAAATTAATAGGAAGTTTACCTGACATGAAGTCATTGGATGTTGCAGCATCTTGAGCTGACACACTAAAGAGTCTGGCCGAGATCCTGGGCATCTACTCCTACTAAGTATGTGCCTACTAAGTTTGCCCCTGATGACTCTGTCATTACTGGTATAGACTCCCTACCAAATGAGGAGTACTATGCACTGGTACACCGGCTGTAGGTGAAGGGTGAAAGCTAACTGATCCTCTGTAGTCAACGAGCGGTCTTGCACCTAATGATTTATGCTACAACACCTGTAGCATCCCTCAGTAACCTTGTAGCATGGTCTACCACCATGATTCCTCCTGCATGTAAAACATGGAATTGCTGAAAAGCTGTTTTGGTACTTTGACCAGTACTCTATGTAGCTCAAAAACCTGGGTCTTGTGGCTGTCAGGACTTAACACTCTGTACTGGTCTAGCCCTTACTCTCTGCGCTTCTATAAAACCCATGCTCTGACCTGGCCGACTCCCAGAACTCTGCCCAGGTCTAAATCTTAAACTTTGCCCCATCCACTAATTTTGAGCACCTTACTGTGCCAAAAAAGAGAACTGATGACACTTGTAAGCCTTTGAAATTGTATCCTCTTATCTTTTCGCTCTTCTGACCATCCTGTAATTGGTTAAATCTCTTTATGTTATCGAACCTGGATTACTCCAGAGCATGTATTAGATCAACATACTCCACATAGCTCGATAAACGAGCAGATATCACCCCATTTCTCAGCCCCAGCCTAAGTCCCAGCTCAAACTTCTGGCATCTGTAGCTACAAACCTTGCCAGACGTGAGGACCGTACCTCAAACTCGTCCACTGTCTCTCGATCTTACTGGGTCACATTGACAAATTCTCTAAACATTTGTTTAAGGTAGCTTATAGAGAAATACCGATCGAAGAACAGTTTCTTGAACCGTTCCTAAGTCATTTCAGCCTAATGCTGAGAAGTTCTATACCAGCCTCTACGAACATGCACCACTAGTCGGCTTCACCCCTCAGCTATATGCCCCAAATTTGACCATCTGCATCTTGGTGTAAAAAATGGCCCGGAATATCTTCTCCATTTTTGCAACCCAACCCTCTGCCTTTATAGGGTCCACCCGCTGAAGTTTGTCTCATTGGTGCTAATTAAACTTGCTCAGAGTACTCCCTCCCGAGGCTATAGCTGTAACCGAATAGGGTTTTGTATACCCTGCTATTGATTAACCAAATTCTAAGTCATAGATGCCAAAATCTGATTCATGGTGTTTAGATCTGCAACCATGGTTTCCCGGTTTTTCTGCTGCTACTTTACATGCGGTAGTCCCCTATCTTGGATCTCCTGATCTCCAGTAAGACCCTCAGTACAACCTCCCCGGCCCCTGGCTTGGCCTCTACGACCCCAGGCTCTACGAGTACGTGCCATTCCATAACAAGTAAACTACTATCAGAGTTCTGCAAACACGTTTCAGAAGAACGATGCCATGTAATGTTACCAATCATAGATAATATCAATTTAGCATTACGAGATTTTCCACTCCTACTGGTTACAAAAGATGCAAGTCTACTTATTTTACCATAAAGGGACTCTACGGTTACGCAAAACTCCTAGTCTACAAAAAACCAAAGTGTTCCCTAGACAATTCTATCTCCTAATGATCCTTATATAAGATTGTGTTGTGCTTATCATCAGGTATAGCCCGATCAAGAGGGCAATCACATACAATTTGTTGAATCAGCTAGATAACCCTCATGCTGGCATCCACTGTCTTTTCCAGGGTCTAACTCGAGAATTTCTTTTCATCCTCGTGTTCAGCCTCTAGCTTCTCTATCACTAGATTGGTGCTAAGCTTTAGAAATGTCAATTGGCTTGCCAACTCAACTCTCTTCGGGGTCATCTAAACGTACTTTCTCTTCCAAAGGTTCATCCGAACTCAACTCGTCCTACTCCACGGCTCGTTAGCTCTTGATTCAAGGTCTGCACGATAAAAATGCTCGACCTCATCCACTTCTTCTACAGGTCCTCCTAATTCTATTTCTATCGAACCTTGTTCCGGCTCTTCCATCTCATCTGGATTCTCATTGGGGTCCTCTTCAAGGCTTTCCTCAGGATCCTCCTCAGGATTCCACCCTACAGGCACACCATCAAAGTTGACTTCTCATTCCTCAGTCAAGTTCAAACTGTATTCCTACCATTCCTATAACAACAAAATACAGGCATCATAATAGTATGCCTTCGTTATCTTAGCCACTACTACAGTTTAACTAAGTTATTAATTTTTTTCCCTAATCCTCCTATCAAAAACCTAGGCATTCCATCACACACTTCTAAAAAGAATCATATACATATTCTCTGTTATCAACTGTAACGCCCAAGAAATTCAGAAAGTTAGTCACTCATTCGATCATTTACACAATGACAATAATACGCTCACAACCAACAGACAACTATTATCAGAGCAGTTAAACCATTAATAAAACCATACTTTCTGAAGACTATCATAAATGGAATGCCAAGTGTAAGTCTTAAAATTCAAAATTGGTAATGTTCACCCACCAAAAAACCTATCGTTGGTTATTACCTACAGAAAGGAAGTCAAACGAGAGTAAGCTATTAAGAGCCCAGTAAGGTCTATCAAAGACCAAACAATACAAATCGAACGATTATATATATGAAGGCGAATGATAGTTTGAAAAGGATTTTAAGTAAGACCACAACATCTTGATTTAGATATAGGGAAGAGTATCAACTCCTTCAAATTAGTAGACATTTCAAAACATTTCGGATACTATAAAATAAATGCAGATGATACTGAACATGTGCTATACAGATTAGCAAAGCCACCCCGACAATGCTGAGTAATATATTCTGCATATACATATGTATAAGAAAACTAGTCCGTCTAGGTACTAGTGTGGAACCCAAACAAAATAGACCAACCTTATAATACCTACAATACTACCATAACACTTCAGATTTACTATCTGATGACAATGTTCAGAACAAATATGCACAATTCAACATGTTGTATAATGCTCAAATAACAAAATAGATGAACATTAATAAGAGTTTCAAACGATCGCTTAAGGTTCAAGGTCCGTTCATGGAACATATGAATCCAGTGATGAAGTAGGGTTCGCATCGAAAATCCTTACCACAATTCAAACTAGGTTATACTCTCAACCAAAAGTCAAACATCCTCGTAATAACCTAAGTTGGGGCATCGCCGTTATTAGAAGGGTAAATTACACACGGCACCTCTGAGATTTGCCCTAAACAACACACAGCCCCCCTATCTTTTTTAATTACACTCCGCTCCTAAAATCTAGATTTCTTTGACAGTGTTAATGGCTGGACTGAAAAAGACATTTCTACCCTCGTATATAACCAGAGAGGGAAAAACAGGATTAAAATTGATCATAATTTTGATTCCGTTTCTTCAAGGTTGCGAAAGCGAACACGATGGCGACAGTGACTGAACGGTAATACTCGAATCAAGTTCATGGACCTTAGTCTCAAACATGAAGGTATGTTTTCATACTCGAGTCTGATCGCTATCGATTTCTTCTACCTTTTTTCATTATTTTGAAACTCGTGTGCATGATTTTCTACGACGAAGCCATGATTTGAGTTTCTGTTGTATTTAACTATGTGTATGTTGAGTGTAGGAGTCAAAGAAGTCCTAATACAACCCTAGCAGAAAACCCTAATTAGAGCCCTAATTGAATTCGTAAACTGAAAGGCCTAAATTGAAGCCCTAAACTGAAAGGCCTAAATTAAAGCCCTAAATCGAAAGCCCTAAACCGAAAGTCCTAAATTGCATGTAGCCATAATTGAAAACTAAGCCCTAATTGATAATTTAATTAAATTAAAGCCCTAATTGACACTGAAATTGAAGCCAAAAGCCCTAATTCATAGTTTAATCCTAATTGACAACTGAATTGAAGCCCTAATTGACACCAAAATTGAAGCCAAATGCCCTAATTCATAGATTAATCCCCAATTGACAACTGTATTGAAGCCTTACTTGATAACTTAATTAAATTAAAATCCTAATTAAGAACTTAATTAAAGCCTAATTGACACCCAAATTGAAGTTCTAATAGATAACTAATTAACATACCTAATTGACAGCTTTGTTAAAGCCCTAATTGATAAATAAATTAATATTATTTCTAATTGGCAATTTAATTAGAGCCATATTTGACAACTAGATTAACATCCCTAATTGAGAGCTTAATTGACATCCAAGTTAATTTTCTTTCTAATTACATTACAAAAATGCCTAGTGAAAGGAGACATACCCTGCTGGTCCACTACTGCAACACAGTCAAAGAGATTGAGAATGTAAATCTAGATAGATACAACTATATAGAGCTGCTAACTAATGCAACTGAGCTTAGTTTGAAAGACCTACCCCCTAGGCTAGGTTTATGTGTTGAGATGTACTTCATGTTGCCTGGAACTCAGGTCGGGGCTGAAATAAGTTTTGATAAAGCTTTGGTGGACATGTTTGTACTATATGAGAACTCTAGGGATATATATGTTTACTTAGAGACTAATAGGGCTGAACTTGGGGCTGTTTGTTATCATGAACCAAGGAGTTAGGTAGCTAGAAATGAGGACTTGAATGAAGAAAAAGAAGAAAGTGAGGGGGACAGCAGTTATGAAGTTGAAGATGAGGATATGCATCAGTTTAGTGATGTTTCTAAGGACTTTGATTGGCAAGGAGTAGGAGTGAGTGAGAGTGATGAAGACTCAGGGGCAAATGATGAAGACACTGAGACAGATGATGATAAGTTAACTGATGATAAGTTGTCAGAATGTGATGATAATGATGAAATCCCCTTGTACAACAGTGATGAGAATGTAGATGTGGTAACAGTAAATGTAGACAGATTTATGAGGGGGAAATTGTTTCAACATAAGGAAAGGGAAAAAAATTGAACTACATCAGGGTTTATTATTTGAAGATGTAGAGGGACTATACTATTGAGAATGGGTTTAAACTGGTGAGAGACAGGAATGAGAGGAGAAGAGTGGCTGCCCATTGTGACAGTCCTGGATGTGCCTGGAGAATACACGCATCCAGCATCCCTGATGGTATAACATTTAAAATTAAGAATTATGGCACTGAAGACTCTTGTATAATGGCCAGTATTATCAAGGAAGCCAATTCCACTTGGATCTCAAAGAAGCTGATTAAATACATTAGGGGAAATCCTGAGATCAATTTGGATGGCATGCAAGAATTGTTGGTTGAGAAGTTTGGTGTAAAGGTCCATAGAATGCAGCTCTATAGAGCCAAAAGGAAGGCACTAGAAAAAATTGAGGGGTCTCATGCTAAGTCATACAAGAAGTTATGGATATATGGGCATGAAGTGATGAAGACTAACCCTGGTAACTTGTTCAAGCTTGAAACTTAGAGACTTAGTCCTAACTTGGATTTGCCTCACTTCCATAGGCTCTTCTTTTCATTTGCAGCTATCTAAGATGGCTTTAGAAATGCTTGTAGTCCCTTTCTTGCAGTAGATGGATGTCATCTCAAGGGGCCTTATGGAGGTGTGTTACTGTCTGCTGTGGGTCTTGATGAGAATAATGGGTTGTTCCCTGTGGCATTTGTTGTGGTTGAGAGTGAGAACACACAAAGCTGGAAGTTTTTTCTACATCCTCTATTCAGCATCATTAGGGATGGTTCTGAGGTAAAGCCATGGTTGTTTATGTCTGTGGTCAAAAGGGTATTTAGAATGCCTTAGCTGAGATCATACCACAGGCAAGTCATAGAAGGTGCTGCAGATGTCTATAATATAACTTTTAAGTCTAAGTACCCTGGCATCAAGTTGAAAACATATTTTTGGGATGCTGTGAAGTCAACAATGTTGATGACTTTAACCATGCCATGAGTCAAATGAAGGACTGCTCACTAGAAACAACTGAGTGGTTGAGTGTGCATAGGTTAGAGAGTTGGGATAGGCATACTTTTGACCATACTGTTAAGAATAAGCATGTAACTAGCAACATTGTTGAGTCCTTCAATAATTGGCTACGGAACTTGAGGGGAAAACCTGTGTTGTCTTTGGTTGATACTATTAGAACTAGGTTGATGTCCAAGGTGCATGAAAGGTTTGAAAATGCTGCCTCTTGGGATGGTAAGGTAGCTCATAAGATAATGAAAAAATGCAACCAAGCAATTGCTCATTTTAGGCATTGTAACATAGTGATGTGTGCTGGGGGTACAGAATTTGAGGTGGTTGATCTTGGGAAGGTGCATGTCGTTGATCTTTAAAGGAGGAATTGTTGTTGTAGGGTTTGTAATATAACTGGCATACCTTGCAAGCATGCAGTAGCATGCATCTATTCCAGGAGAATGGATGTATTAGATTTTGTGGATGTATGCTATAGCAGGGACACATATTTAAATACCTATGGTGGGGTCATGCACCCATTGCATGATGAGTCCCAATGGCAGCCAACTCCAGGGGATCCCTTACAAACTCCACCATTAAGAAGGTTGCTTGGAAGGCTAGGAAAAGATAGGAAAAGGGTTACTAATGAACCTGCTAAGGAAGGCAAGAGGTCATACACTATAAAATGTGCAATTTCCAA
>JAVXUP010000829.1:155000-337628 GCA_033070095.1 Escallonia herrerae
CAGATTTTTTTAAAGACTGGAAAGGGGTTAACTGATACGGGGATCCTTGTAACTTTGCAGTGTAATTTAAAATATCAGGCCAGCGTGATTTCGCGCGAAACTTTTATGAGAACCCTAGGATGTTGGGAATTTCCATTCCCAAGGAATTCGGGCCATTCCGAAGCCGTTAGCTAATTTTTTGGCCGAACGGACTTTTAAGCGCTCGATCCGGACACCGGTTCGGGATTTTTAGGCGAAAAATCCGTAAAATACTTTTTAGATCAAGAATGAACTCAGGAAGCTTTAAAATAGCTTTTTAAAGCACTTTTGAAATTTTCTCATGCCAGGGGGCATTTTGGTAATTTGCCACCCCACGAGGGGTGTTTTGGTAATTTTACGGTGTCAAGTTTTTCAGTCCAGAAATGTAAGTAAAATATCTGAAAGGTTGTTTTGAAGCTGGTTTGATGGGCGTTAGGGTGACAATGAACCCCCGGGGGCATTTCGATAATTTGCCGCTCATCGGGGGCTATTTTGCTAACTGAACCAGCTTGAAAAATTTCCTGAATGATTTTTAGTTATAGGATAGGGGTGTAAGACACCCGGAAAGTTATTTTGTTCCAGTTGTTCTGAGATGTTTGTTGGGGCGATGGCTGTCAGGGGGTGTTTTGCATACGTAGCGAGGCAAAGGGGTTAACTGATACGGGGATCCTTGTAACTTTGCAGTGTAATTTAAAATATCAAGCCAGCGTGATTTCGCGCGAAACTTTTATGAGAACCCTAGGGTGTTGGGAAGTTCCATTCCCAATGAATTCGGGCCATTCCGAAGCCGTTAGCTAATTTTTTGGCCGAACGGGTTTTTAAGCGCTCGATTCGGACACCTTTTTTGCAATTTGGCAAAATCTAGCTCTAGCTATTTTTTATAAATTCGTTAAAAACTGTCTAATTAAGTTTTCACATTTAGCGACAGAAAAAAAATAAATTTGCAATGATACCAACCGCCACTAAGTGTGGCGGTTGGGTTTTCTCCATTTTCCTTCATGTCCTTTTTATTATTATTATAATATCCTTTCATGTCCTTTTTATTATTATTATAGAAGTTTTCATGAATTTATAAAAAATAGCTAGAACTAGATTTTGCCAAAGTGCGAAACAGAGACCCTAGTTATTTTCAAAAGATCTGTATCAGGTAAAAATTTCAGATTTTTTCAAAGACTGGAAAGGGGTTAACTGATACGCGCAACCTTGTAACTTTGCAGTGTAATTTAAAATATCAGGCCAGCGCGATTTCGCGCGAAACTTTTATGAGAACCCTAGGATGTTGGGAATTTCCATTCCCAAGGAATTCGGGCCATTCCGAAGCCGTTAGCTAATTTTTTTGGCCGAACGGACTTTTAAGCGCTCGATCCGGACACCGGTTCGGGATTTTTAGGCGAAAAATCCGTAAAATACTTTTTAGATCAAGAATGAACTCAGGAAGCTTTAAAATAGCTTTTTAAAGCACTTTTGAAATTTTCTCATGCCAGGGGGCATTTTGGTAATTTGCCACCCCATGAGGGGTGTTTTGGTAATTTTACGGTGTCAAGTTTTTCAGTCCAGAAATGTAAGTAAAATATCTGAAAGGTTGTTTTGAAGCTGGTTTGATGGGCGTTAGGGTGACAATGAACCCCCGGGGGCATTTCGGTAATTTGCCGCTCATCGGGGGCTATTTTGCTAACTGAACCAGCTTGAAAAATTTCCTGAATGATTTTTAGTTATAGGATAGGGGTGTAAGACACCCGGAAAGTTATTTTGTTCTAGTTGTTCTGAGCTGTTTGTTGGGGCGATGGCTGTCAGGGGGTGTTTTGCATACTTAGCGAGGCAAAGGGGTTAACTGATACGGGGATCCTTGTAACTTTGCAGTGTAATTTAAAATATCAAGCCAGCGCGATTTCGCGCGAAACTTTTATGAGAACCCTAGGGTGTTGGGAAGTTCCATTCCCAATGAATTCGGGCCATTCCGAAGCCGTTAGCTAATTTTTTGGCCGAACGGGCTTTTAAGCGCTCGATTCGGACACCGGTTCGGGATTTTTGGGCGAAAAGTCCGTAGAATACTTTTTAGATCAAGAATGAATTCGGGAAGCTTAAAATAACATTTCAATGCACTTTTGAGATCGTTCTGATGCCAGGGGCATTTTGGTAATTTGCCACCCCGCGAGGGGTGTTTTGGTAATTTTACGGTGTCAAGTTTTTCAGTCCAGAAATGTAAGTAAAACATCTGAAAGGTTGTTTTGAAGCTGGTTTGATGGGCGTTAGGGTGACAATGAACCCCCGGGGGCATTTCGGTAATTTGCCGCTCATCGGGGGCTATTTTGCTAACTGAACCAGCTTGAAAAATTTCCCGAATGATTTTTAGTTATAGGATAGGGGTGTAAGACACCCGGAAAGTTATTTTGTTCCAGTTGTTCTGAGATGTTTGTTGGGGCGATGGCTGCCAGGGGGTGTTTTGCATACGTAGCGGGGTAATTTTTGTTAACGCATCCCCTTTAAAATCTTCGGAGGAAATATTTGGTATATAATTGATGTGATACATTTAAAAAGTAGTAAGTAAGGCGGTTTTGAAACTGCCGGTGGTGTAGCCGCCATATGGGGCGTTGGGGTGATAATGAACCCCCAGGGGAATTTCGGTAATTTGCCGCTCATCGGGGGCTATTTTGCTAATTTTACATTATACAAATTTGTGCTTAAAATAACTTTTAGTTCATGAAAGGGTGTGAGACACCTGAAAAGTTATTTTAAAGAGTGAATTCAGGAAGCTTAAAATCCCGTTTCCGAAAAAAGTTGTAATTTTTTTTGTTACGTTTTTTTCGCTCATTGCACCTCAGGCACCCTAGTTAGCCCATTTGTAAGAATTTCGGCGAAAAACGAGACACATTATTTTTTGGGTTTTCCTAGGAAGGGACTATTCGGGCACACTTTAGGCCCCAATTGATAGCTTCCGAAAAAAGTTGTAATTCTTTTTGTCACTTTTTTTTTGCTCATTGCACCTCAGGCACGCTAGTTAGCCCATTTGTAAGAATTTCGGCGAAAAACAGGACACATTATTTTTTGGGTTTTCCTAGGAAGGGCCTATTCGGCCACACTTTAAGGCCCAATTGATAACTTTCGAAAAAAGTTACAATTTTTTTTGTCACTTTTTTTTCTCTCATGCACGCTAGTTAGCCCATTTCTATGAATTTCGGCGAAAAGCGAGACGCGTAATTTTTTCGAATGCGTCATATGAAAGGTATATTCGCGCACATTTTAGCGCCAAATTCATAGCATGCGAAAAATTATGTACATTTCTTTTTGGTACAGTTTTTTGTAACATCACAGCAGCTA
Source organism: Escallonia herrerae (assembly GCA_033070095.1). Taxonomy (NCBI): domain Eukaryota; kingdom Viridiplantae; phylum Streptophyta; class Magnoliopsida; order Escalloniales; family Escalloniaceae; genus Escallonia; species Escallonia herrerae. Next base: position 158,337 of record JAVXUP010000829.1, read on the forward strand.
GCCACGCACGTCAGGATAATGGTAATAAAGGCGTCTAGCTTCATTCTTTTTCAGCTCCCAGGCTATCCTATACCTAAACGTCAAGGCATCCTTCCTAGTCCACGAGGAGTGTTTGAGCACTTCCGAGCGAGCAATGTAGTCCATGTACTTGAGGACGTAAATCCCGCAATCGTGACCGTTATATTACTTTGGTCGGTCCTTTATCATCACGACCGTCCAAGGGTCCCCCTGTGGCCGTTCGCACGCTAGAGAGAGGACAGTAGTCTGCATCCAACAATAAAAACGAGAATCAAGCCTATGAAACAAGAACAATACGTGCCTCGCGACGTATTTGTTCCTCGTTTAGTACCCACTCTTCAAGGTGCCTTGTGCTTTGAATTGTTTCCAAAACACCCCTATCGACACCGTCAAATACGTGCCTCGCGACGTGGTCATCGTCATCGTATAGGATTGATGTATCATGAGGTCCACGGCTGAAATTCATACCTCTAAGAACAAAAAATAATTATAAACCAACTTAGCGTCCATAATATTTACATTCCATAACTATAACTGGATCTTTAACCTAGCTTACCAACACATTAGCAATAGTCATTATTTCAATGTATTAAAACAAATCCTCACTTCCCACCACTCCGAACGCTTAATTACGCTAGTTCCCACTGAATTTAGCGCCAACGTGGTTATATAGCAATATACCCCCCGATGGCCCCTACACCCCCAACACCTCAAAACCGCTTTAAAGTCAAGTTTTTAAATGGGTCACGTCAATTATATACCAAATATATCAGGAAAAATTTTAAAGGGGCAAAGTTACCAAAACACCCGCTACTTATGCAAAATACCCCCTGGCAGTCATCGCCGGTGCGTCACAAGGTTCAGAACATCCGGAACAAAATAAGTTTTCGGGTGTCTCACACCCTTTCCTGAACTAAAAGTTATTTTAAGGTATGAATTTTAAGCTGGATCCTTCCTAGCAAAATAGCCCCCGATGAGCGGTAAATTACCGAAATGCCCCTGGGGGTTCACTATCACCCCAACGCCCCCGAACCAGCTTCAAAACAACATTTCAGGTGGTTTACTTACATTTCTGGACTAAAAAGTCGTTTGAAAAACTTGGCGCGGGAAAATTACCAAAACACCCCTCGCGGGGTGGCAAATTACCAAAATTCCCCTGGCATCAGGAAAAATATCAAATAGCCTTAAAATGCTATTTTACCCCTCCTGAGTTAATTCTTGATCTAAAAAGTATTTTACGGATCTTTCGCGCAAAAATCGCGAACCGGTGTCCGGATCGAGCGCTTAAAGGCCCGTTCGGCCAAAAAAATAGCTAACGGCTTTGGAATGGCTCGAATTCCTGAGGAATGGAACTTCCCAACATCCTAGGGTTCTCATAAAAGTTTTGCACGAAATCGCGCTAGCTTGGTATTTTAAATTAGACTGCGAAGTTACACGATTCCCCATATCAACTAGCCCCTTTACAGTCTTTGGAAAAATCTGAAATTTTTACCTGATACAGATCTTTTGAAAATACCTAGGGTCTTTGTTTTGCACTTTGGCAAAATCACGCTTTAGCTATTTTTTATAAATTCGTGAAAAAACTGTCTAATTAAGTTTTCACCTTTAGCGACAATTACATTTCGTATTCACATTAAACACACATAGTCATAGTGTTACACCCTAGGAATACACATAGTGTTGAAAATTATTTCCTCCAGTTGTGTTACAACGTTCAGTTACCAAAATACCCTCGCTGAGCGACAAATTATCGAAATGCCCCCGGGGATTCATTATCACCCCTACACGTGCCAAATCAGCTTCAAAACAACATTTCAGTTTTGTAATTACATTTCTGGACTAAAAAGTCCGTCGAAAAACTTAGCACTGTAAAATTACCGAAATACCCCTCTCGGGGCGACGAATTACCGAAATGCCCCATGGCATCGAAAAATATCAAAAGTGCTTCGAAATGCTATTTTAGGCTCCCTGAATTCATTCTTGACCTAAAAAGTATTTTACGGAGGTTTCACCCAAAAATCCCGAACCGGTTCCGGATCAAGCGCTTAAAGGGCCGTTCGGTCAAAAAAATAGGTAACGACTTCGGAATGGCCCGAATTCCTGGGGAATGGAACTTCCCAACATCCTAGGGTTCTCATAAAATTTTCGCGCGAAATCGTGCTAGCTTGATATTTTAAAATACACTGCAGAATTACAAGGTTCCCTGTATCAGTTAACCCCTTTCTAGTCTTTGGAAAAATCTGAAATTTTTACCTGAGACAGATCCTTTAAGAATAACTAGGGTCTCTTTTTTGCATTTTGGCAAAATCTAGCTCTAGCTATTTTTTATAAATTCGTGAAAAACTGTCCATATTTAGCGCCCTAAAAAATTGCTATTTTGGAATCTATAAATGTAATACGCTGATTTGTATAAACCTAACATTGAATTATAAGGAAATTCAAAATACTTACTTGTTGTGACTTGATGTATTTAAAGAAAAATCTACCGATCTTCTAGCGGTTATCCACCGATTTTCTAGCGTAAAATTTTTTGGTTTGTATTGTTGTGGAGATTATGTAGGTGAGATATGAAGTACGAAGGAAGTTGGTAAAGATGATAGAGTGCAGAAGAAGGGTTCGGGGGAGGGGATTATAAAGAGAGAAAAGTGAGGAAGAGAGAAGAAAAAAGACAGAAAAAAGTGAGGAAGAGAGAAGAAAAAAGACAGAAAAAAAAACCCGTGATTGAGCGGTCAAAGGCTGCGGCAAAAAAAAAAATTTGGCAGAAGGACAACACGTGGGGCATCATGGGGGAGGGGGACATCACCCGGGGGCGCCACGTGGCAGGGCCATCGCCCCCAACCGCGGGTTGTTTATGCTGTTGGGCCACGTGGCAAAGGGAGGGGCCGCCACGTGCCCAACCGCGGGTTGTATAAGCGGTTGGGCCACGTGGCAGGGGTGGGGGGACGCCACGTGGCAGGGGCCATCGCCCCAACCGCGTATACAACCCCCGGTTGGGCCACGTGGCATGGGTGGGGGACGCCACGTGGTAGGGGCCATCGCCCCAACCGCGTATACAACCCGCGGTTGGGGCACGTGGCATGGGTGGGGGACGCCACGTGGCAGGGTCCATGCCCCAACCGCGGGTTGTATACGCGGTTGGGCCACGTGGCAAGGGTGGGGGGACGCCACGTGGCAGGGCCCATGGGGTTGGGCCACGTGGCAGGGGTGGGGGACGCCACGTGACAGGGGTATTAATGCCAACCGCTGCTTCTTCATGCGGTTGGTGTCCTTTTTCTCCTTTTCCTCATTTTCTCGCCATTTTCTCACCATTTTCTCATGCCTTTTTTGCCATTAATGCAGTGTCAGGACAACTTTTTCCCAACCGCTGCTCTTACCCGCGGTTCGGTGGAGAAATTGTTATTTCTCCACCGGTGGTTGTGGATCGGCCCCCATATATATATATATATATATATATATATATATATGGAGATGGACGGCTGAGATGATATCATTATATTTAGGGTTGGGATAAATTATATATAAGGCAGGTACGGGTCAGGGGCGAATAAGACTAAATACCATACCCAACCCGTACCCGTTGCGGGTTTAGATTTTGTTTACCGTACCCGCTCCATGACCCATTCAAAGTAAAAAAGACCCACTCCTATAGGACCGGGACGGAGCGAATATCCGCCGGGTGCATATCAAATTGCCATCCTTAATATCAAACGACTTCAGAAAATTACAAAACAAATCTTAGAAATTCTAATATTGAAATATCATGGAGACTGTATAACAATTCGGCAGGAAAAGTGGCAGAAGACCACGCCGCATGCCCGCCACTCGCGCCGCGTGGGTTACTGTTCATCGTCTTCAACTAATTTCACAACAACTCTAATTTCTTTTTTTTTTTCATTTTTGCTTCATCTCTCTCTCTCTCGCTCTAATTCTTTCCTCTAACAACCTAATACAATATATAATAACAATACGCTAAAAATGTTCTCTTAAAGAGTGTTAGTAAAATGTTATGGCAGTAGCTGCATTTAGCGATCGTAAGCGGTCACTGTGAAAGGGTTGCCTATTTTTCCTATAAAGGTAACTTCAAATTTATTCATACAAAAACTTCAAGCTTTAGTACAACTCATGTTCTCTTCTTTTTTACTGCAGCTAAAAAATACGTTCATAGACTATCAACAAAACTACAAATCATTGGGTGGACGGGGACTAAGGCTCTGTTGGACAACACTTTTTTTTTCAGTTTCCAAAAAAAAAAATTAAAGAGCAGTTTATTTATTTATTTATTACAAAAACAAATGTGTGTTTGATAACTCAGTTTTTATTTTGAGTTTTTTTTTTGTTTGATTACCCTGTTTTTATTTTGAGTTTTTTTTTGTGGTGGTTTGCGGTGGCGGTGGCCCACAATGGTGGTGGCCGGCGGTGGCTGGTGGCTGGTGGCTGCCATCATGGGTAGTGGTCGCCGGAGGTGGCCGCCGGCAGTCACCAGCGGGGTGGTAGCCGGAGATGGCTACCAGCGGTGGCTGCCGGCTGTGGGAGGGTGGTGATAGTGGTGGGTCTCAAAAAAAATTTCAAAACTGAAATCGAAACTCATTTTTTGAGTTTTCAAAAATAATCTTGATTTAAAAACTGATTTTTTTAACTGAAGAAAAAAAAATGATTACCAAACGTAACTATTTTTTTTCAGTTTTCAAAACTGAAAAAAAAAAAAAAAGTCCGGTCAAACGGGACTAAAAGACTATTGGATATACAGTAAGAATTATTTCATGTCTTTCTTTATCCCTCCTCTCACATCAGCCCCATCCTATTTAATGGTTCTTTCATTTCATTGAAGGGTCCTAAATAATCAAATCAATGATGTAAGACCTTAACACACCCAGGAACTTCCGCACAACGTTAGTCTTGTTCGTAGTGTTTGATTTTTAAGAACATACACATACACGTCCCCTCGTTTCCTTATTAGTCTTGCGCGCAGATGGTTTGTGTGTCACATCTTATTAAAGTGAGAATAAAAAAGTATCCATCGTTGAGTCTTAGCTTTTTTTCCCCACTGCCAAACTTAGAAGGGCAAAAGTATTTCAAACGTCTACATCACCACGTGCTTAAGCAGTCGCTGTGGAAAAACACTAGCTCAGTTGTAATGTAATTTACTAACTAAATTGACTGATTAAATGTTTTTATGTTTTAGCAACAAAAATAAATTGAAGTAACATTTCCTTGATGTCTTGTGTTCTAGTAGTCTCAAGTAATAAGACATGAAATGAACATTCATGGATGCAACAATCCAGTTTCCAAATTCTTTTGTACAACTTGTTTCATTCTTATATACTTTGATTTTTCACAATTTCTAGGATATATTTAGTATGTTTATACCTTATATTTTGCCGACTTGCCGAAACGATGCATATGTAAGCTAAAATTGTTACTTGATTACAGGCCTCCTTTGTTATTTCGGCCACAATTGAAAGGCAGCTTGGTTTTACTTGGGCCACACAATTGCAAGGCTGACATACAAGACTGGGCCAACGCCTGCGGGCTACAGGCTCAAATTTTCTTGGTTGCAAACTTGCATGTAAGGTTTCATTTGTCCCGATAATCAACACCTTTACAATAGCATAATCATAAGAAGAATAGTGCTTCGAAGTCATCGGAGCCGAAGGAAGCCATATATTACCAAATTTATTTTAATGACTAAAGAACGCGAAGATGCCAAAGCGAGCTTGTCCCCTTTGGTATTGATTTTCACCGCTCTTCGCTATTCTTGTTGATGGAATATAGCTGTCTATTTTTTTATTAGTCAACGTTATGATGCCCTGACCTACAAGAAAAGATATATCTATATATAGAGAAAATGAGCTCAATCCTACACTTGTCAAATCTCGACCGTCTACCTAAGTTAAGAAATTAGAGTCCATAAGCTTCTTATACACCATAAATAATTAGTGTATTTGATTGCAAATTTAAATAGGTCCATAATGTTATTTAATCAATTGAATTAACTAATGTTTAGGTTAAATAAATAGTCAACATTAGTTGACCCCGATAGACCACCTAGTTGGATTGGACCGTCCAATCCAACATTGCGTTTTAAGTATCTTTTAAATTTCATGTGCTATATTGTTATGCTTGCCTGTGATGTTTACCATGGATCTTCAGATATGATAAAGCAACTGGTTTCAGGCCAGGCTCATCATCTTATAGTTTGACATCTTTTTTAGATCTTCTGCTTAGTGCATTAACACTAAATAAGAAAATTATGCATACAATGTTCAGTTGTGTTGATCAAGCATCATGGTGCTCCGTGAGTAGTCTTACTAAAAGTGGACCATGGAACAAACAAGTGAAATGCGTTTCCCAGCTAAGGAATTAGGGTCGGTGGGTCACTATATAATTGTGTTGGTCTCACTTATTGTGACAATTCAAGTGGTGCCTTGCTTTTGCTTAGGCCATTTTTCTCTTTATGTTTCAATAGGTAATTAAGGTACACTGCCATTGTTTCAGAAAGGAGAGCATTAGTCACATAGTCACCTTCCTGGCAAATTTATAGTACGAGGATCAATGCTTACTTTTTTTAAATAGTTTTGCAGGAGACAGAGAGAATAGAAACGTCCTCGTATGGTCTTCAATTACATGGAGTAAGCCTTTGGAGGAGTTCTTTCAACTTTTTTTTTTTCTTTATAATTATACGGCAACAAGATGGTACATTAACATAAATGCAAGGCAAAGTAATTATTTTTTGTTGCTGTACATATGGGATCATGGGAGTTGAGAGATAGTCTAGTAATGAGAGCCTCTCACGGTTTTGTGCAAGGTTAATGATATTTGTTTGAATAAGAAACAACTTTTTTAAATTAAGCCTAGTGTCTGTACTAAGTCGTATTCGAATATATAGTTATACGGTGTTATTTTTTTGAGTATGGATAGATCTTCCGCTGCACAATTTTTTTACTGTTGTAAAACTTTATTGGTAAAATATTGTCTAGAAATGTTTTGTCGCTATTGCTAGAACATATAGTAACAATATTTTATTATTAAAATATATTAAGCGACACTTTCTTGTTTATTGAAAAGAGTATCCTAATGATGACCAAAAGAAAGGTAAGTACATAACCGTTATGATGATTGGTTCATAGGAAGTATGATGGTAGGCACAGCTGGTATTCAACTTTATGTGAGACACGAAGAAAATTTACTGATTAGAAACATTAGATTAGATAAGCTCCAATTCAAAAAAGTGTGCCATGAAAAATGTATTATCTTGTTAAGAGAAATGATCCAGAACTAGAACTTGAGTTTCATTTTTATCACTTGAACTCAACAAGTGTCGTTAACGTGATGATATAATCATATATGAGAGACCTTTAGCAACATAAGTGGAGCTCAAATGATTGAAGTTAGAGCTTTAATATCGATTTTTCGAAACAGTTTTAGTTGCAATTAACAGTGTTATATAAAAAGTTGTACCCTATTCTTGGTACCGAAGTTGCATTTTCAAACTTTGTCTTGTTACGGTCACAAAATGGTTATCCATTCATACATAATGTGGGGTGATTTTTTCAATAATTACTCGTCTTGCTTTTATAGTGGAAGTTGCATGGCTTGGCACGATCTGGTTAGTGCAAGATTACCAAACAAATCACCTTCTTAATAAGAGAGCACTGTATCATTTCACATCTGGATCATATAGTGACAATGATCTCATCCTGGGGGATCTCATCCTGGGTGTCTCTCTAGTCTCCCTTCTTTCTTTGAAGAAGGGCATGCCCCTTCTCTTTTCTACGGATTTGACCAACGGGCGTTGCGCTTTCACGCATAATTAAGAAGACAATAATAGCGTTTGAGAAAGTAATGCGTGATTTCCTAGTTACTGTAGGTTCACAAGAACTTCTATATCGTCTAGCTAGGCTACTGCTGAGTGTTGAGTGGATAACTGGATATGGTTATGTGGAACCTTTTGCCATCCACAGAACCAAGGAACCCACCAAAATTGGCTGCTAGCTTGTAGCTAGGTAGCCATTAAAGTCATTTTTTGATGACATACTTGTCCAAATGTGAAATGTGGACCTAAACAAGCTCCTATTACGCGTTTGATGTCAAGTTCTAATAACTGAATTTTGTATGCAAGTGCTTTCTGTGTACAGGTGAAAGCAACCCTCCAGTCACCTTGTGTCTGCATCCTTAAATCAATGACAAGCTGCACTAAATGAAGTTGTCTACAAGTTTCTCATGGAAGGCGTCCCCGTTCCAATGTCTGGTGGAAATATGCTTGGAGGTACGAGCATCGCATTTATGATGCAATTGGTATTCATTTCCTTAAGCTCCATGTGACTTCAGGAATTTGAATTTTAGAAATCTGACACTTTGACAAATTGAAAGTACATGATGCGCTTAATTAGGATAACGATTTTTTGGAATACTGTCGTAACAGTCTTAACGATACTTTTTATCGCTAACAGCGTTTGGTGTAGCAACAGTTTTTCCTAATTAAACACAATTGATGACACTATTTAGTTGCAGAACGGAGGATTTGCAAGTCTGTATGTTTATCATATTCGTTTTCTGTTTTTATTTTCATGATTTCCGTATTCAGTTAGAAAATATGTTGTACTTTTATCATTTTCATCAAAAATATTTAGCTACTTTTTCTTACATTGGGTTAAGTTTGGATGAAAAAAACAGCAAACACATCCTAAGTGTTTTCAGCTTGTTGTCACTGTTTGAGTAATTTTTTCCAAAACGAAAATAGAAAATGGTAAAATTACACCAAAAAAAATCTCTTTTATCATCGTTACAAAAAACAGAAAAAAGAAATATGATAAAGGTACCACATGTTTGATTTGTATATTGTTTTGTAAGAATTGGGAGGGGCTCGGGGTGGGGGGTTGTCTAGAACTTGCAAAATAGTTCCTTGAATATAAGACATACCCAAAAAGCAAAATAAAAAAAAAAATGGAAGGATGTGCGACTGGTATACGTACTCTTCTACTTCGCCAAATACATACTCTCCACGTTTCAACAAAAACATATACTTTAGATGCAATTCAGTCCTGTAGGAACATAATATTTGAGCATTTGCCAAAGGTGTAGTAGCACCAAAATCTCCACCACTTGGTAGCTTTACATTCTACGTGATGCCGGACACTTCCCCAAGCAATTTCTTAGCAATATCTTTGAGTTTAGCAACAAGTTTCTAGCCTGTCATTGTCTTCTGTTTTTGTTCCATTCTTATGAAACGATGGAGTTTGAAAACAATTCTTTACCTGACTTCTATTCTTTACACAAAATGTTTCACATGGGGTCAATGGGCACCCAATAATGTATGTTCGATCTCTGCAACTAACATGCCTCACGGAAACAACCAAGACCCACTGTTTGTTATAATGGAGAACATCCAAGACCAGATGATTAGATTATTTATTTGAGCTTGATACCTTGAAATTTTTTGAAGATTGCGGTTTGGTACTTGGAACTTTTCGGTCTCTAACTTACACACCCGCAAAATTTAGCGGCGCATGCTAAGAAATTCTTCCCTTTCGGTTTCGTGTTCATTGTCTTCGCTTCTTCCCATGTGTGTTCGTCATAGGTAACGGCACTTATACGTCAATTCTGACATGCTATCTATTTATCGTGTGTTTCCATTTGTAGAACAACATAGTTACGTTACATGTTGTCACTAATGAAACTAATGTTCATCACCCTAATTTATTAACTGTTTTATGTTGTCATTAAAATCACCAAGTCCAAAATCCTTAAACATGTTGCATATGTTGGAATACGACAAAATTAGACATGCCTACTTAAGACATTCAAATCACTAATCCTTAAAAATGTAGCATATGTCAGAATTCGACAAAATTACACATCCCTAAGAAGAGGGAGAAGAAAAGTGTATATAATACTCCCTCCGTTCCGTAAATTTTGATCATATTTTTTTTATTGGGATTTCCCATATTTGATTGCTTATTTTTCAAATCTAAAAAGAATTTTCGATTGGATTTTTGTTTTTGTCGCTTTCATTATTACTCTCTCTCTCTCTCTCTCTCTCTCTCTCTCTCTCTCTCTAGTGCCTAGGCACCTAAGATAAAGATGAGGCGCGCCTAGGCAAAACTCCCAAGCGAATGACAAGGTGGTGCCCTAGGGCAACATTACAGGCTAGGCGAACGACAAACGGAGATCTTATCTTCCGGCGAGGTTTTATCTTCTTCGTGGTGGCTACTTTCAACCTCAGGTTCAGCTCGTTTATCCGTAGCGTCATAGCAATCCCATGCCTATGGCCCACCACTAATGCCAATTTTAGCAAACCACTCTACATATATGGTGTTAGAAAATGGAGTCTAACAATCATGTTCAAGAATGAAAAGTTGCTTAAATGGAGAATAAGAATTTGTGACCAAAGTTGCTTAAAAGTTGCTTCAATAATGAAATGTTACTAGAATTTGTGACCAAAGATGATGATAAGACAGGAAAGAAGAATAGATAAGAGAGTACGTCTACGAGACAATGTGGGCCAATCATAGTTATAAATATCGTACCGGAGTGCGTACCGTTTTTTCATAAGATGGTACGTACCGGTACCGTCTTGGTATCATCTCAACTTTTTCATTAATAATATATATGATACATCTGTAATATTCATTCATTGGCTAACTAACAAAAAATAAATATATTTTTTTACTAACAACATTCTAGGATAAACTATTTGTCCTATAGAGTTTGAATTACATTAATTTTTAAATAAAATAAATAGTTTATTCAATTGAATTACTTATTCTAGGATTATTTCTTCTTCTCAACGATCTCATTGGCAAATTCTTATGTAAAAATAAGTTGTTTGTTAAATAATAACATCTTCAGTTTCAAGAATAAGCTATTTTTGTGTGTGTGCGTGTGCTCGCGCACAAGTATCTAAAGCAGTATATCATATAGATGAAGAAATATGATCAAAACTTTCAAGTATAAAGTAAATCAAAGCTAAGTGAATATTATGAGTAATAAGCTACATAGGCTTTGATAGGTATAAAAGAATTTCGAATATTTTTTTATTTAGTCTTTATATGGTCAATTTACAAAATTTCTAACAAAATTTATTACTTTTACATTTTTTAAGGAATCGCTACAAAACAGAATATTTCGGCCGGTACGTAATTCTCGGCCGGTATCACATGTACCGGCCGGTACAACCGGTACAGAGCGGTATTTTGACCGGTACAAAATGTAAAGGGTACCGTACCAGTAGAAGGTAAAAACTGTACGTATTGGCCGGTACGACCGGTACGGTATTGATAACTATGGGGTCAATTGTAACTGATTTTAAACGGAAAGGTAAAAATGGAAAGGAAAGACAACTGACCAATGTTCTTAACCTTTATATTCTTAACTTTTATGTCAGTCAAACATGAGCAATTATTTTGAAATGGAACACAATAAAACTCAACGATAACTTCTGAAGGCGACGTATCATTGTTTCTTTGCGTGGTACATCATCACATTATTCTTCCAAAGTATTTATGAACACTATCTAGTTAGTGTATAAGTGTCGTTCAAGTTCAGTAATATCATGGATGGGATCCTTATTTTTAGATAGTTAGTTTCAAGTCTACTTCTAAATATTAGAAAACTATTCCTAATTACTATATATTAATCTATTACTACTTTGAAAATTATATCCGTAAAAGGCGTTCTCTAATGTGAAGATAAAAATTCGCATGTCAAAAAAATATTTATAATTTATGAGATTGAGAATAGAAAAAGTAATTTACCTATTAAGAGAGGGTGCCTATTTCAAAATTTAGTTAATTTTACATGAATAATGAGGGTTGTATTCGCTAGCCTTATATGATCCAAAATAAATCCTAATCATTCAAGAACTCAACCTACTCAATATGTTAACTTGTTAGACTAAATTTTGGGTATTGCATCTTTAAAACTGCTCTCTCTCGTATGAATACAAATATTCATATATATGAAAAACAAAATGAAGATTAAACTTAATTAAAAGATAAAGTGATGATACTATTAAAATATACAGAACAAAACAAATAATATGACGATTGATTTTAATAAATATTAGTATGTTTATCACTAAACGTGAATGTTGTATGCTTGTTCAGGTCCTATCTGAGGTCTCCGAGGTGCTCCAAATACAAGGGTAGGTATAACCATGTTAGAAAATTTTCAATCAAAAAAGATCTTTTTTATTTATTTATTCTTGGATATTTGTCTTGGCTAAACAACATAACATTTCTTCTTCTTTTCCAATTTTCGGATACGAGCAAGGATTGGTCACATGTCACGTTAAAAAAGTTCAATCAAAAGATTAAGCTCTAATACATGTAATCAAAACATGTGCTATCAACCCAGTAAAACGTACACTTTGAACCTTAAGGATTATATCTTCAAATTCTTTTGAGGTTAAGGTGCAATTACACTCAAAACGTCTACTTTTTAAGTGTTTCATGCCGGATCATAATCTTAAAGATTCGTAACACATATACCCTTCAATTATAACAATGTATGTATGTATACGTCTTTGGCTTACCCATGTTTTAAATGTCAATACATCCATTTGTAATATAGACCTTACCTTTCAGCACACCCAACCACCTTTAACCTTCACCTTTTCAAACACTTTCCTCTTTTGTTTTATAGGTTCTCTTTGCCCGTCTCTGTTTTCAACCCTCTATCCCTATCCACTACCACCAAGTGCAGTCCATCAATAACCCAACCTTTTCGAAAACCATTTTTGTTGATCACATCCCCCTCTTCATCGCACTACCATTACTTCACACCACAACAACCACCACAGTAACAAACACACACATGCACACACCCAACGATGCTGCCGATAGTGGTGGCAGAATAGTGTCTCTGTGTGTGGGGAAAGGGAGGGAGGTCAGTGTGTGGGCGAGCATGCATGTATAGTTGTGTGTCAATCAAAACAGTGAGTGCGACAGTGTGATTGTGGGTGAATCGAGTCACTTACGGGTGTGTTTGTACACGTGTGTGAGTGGGTTAATTCAATCATTATGTGTGTGTATTGTGTATGTCAGCGCGGGTCTCATTTAGTAACATACAGAGAGAATGTGTGCGTGCATACTCCCATGCACGTGCTTTATTATGGGTGAATTGAATCGATTAGTTTGTTCTTATGGGTGTAGGTATGAATTAAATCGGTAGTGTATGTTTTTGTGTGTGTGCATGAGAGCACCCTTATGTGTGCGCATATTGGTGGTCGATGGTGGTCTCATTGTTGTGCTTGGTGGTTGGTCGTGCTGTTAGACTTGAAAGGAGAAGACTAACATGGGAAAAAGGGGGGGGGGGGGAGGAGACAAAAGGTGTTCACCCAAAACATTAAGCCCTTTTATTTCTACCCAATCAAATGACGTAATTGATATTTTCCATAGTTGATGGACATGCGTGTACCTACCCCCTAACCTCAAGTTGTTTACTCATATGATTCCTAAACCTTAGATATGGAATACGAGCAGTCAATATGGGAAGTGTTGCAAGAAATAGGCAAGAAATTCTCCCAAAAAATAAAGTAAAATAGCTGGCTGATGCGGGGATTAGGTGGCTCTCTTAAGGCGATTCGTGCCCCTTCGGATTATCACCAGTGCAACAAGGTTATCAATGCGTCGCCTTCAGGTTACAACAATCCAACTTTCATTATTGCTTCGCTCATATTTCTGTACAAATGAATGAAGTAGAAATTTTACTTGATAGCTTATCAAATTGCGCACAAGTCAAAGTGTATAGAAAAATCAGAAGAAGAGAGCAATAGAGAAAACATAAGTTGTGTGTGTCAAACAGTGTGGAGAAGTCTCCTTTTATAGGTGAAGAAAAATGACTGTTGAAAATCTGTTACAAAGAATTAAATCTAAAATTCATTTCAGAATAAAAAGTTAAAAATATGCCTTTTGGTGTAATAAAAGAAAATATAACTGTTGGTAATAAAATGTGCATTAAAATAGGTAGGCCAACAATTATATTTTTAGTGTAAATAGTATGCTATAGTCCCATATCAATTCCGGAAAGACGGCAAAATCCTGTCAAAGTGCATCCGTAAATTACAGAAACCTGTGTATCTTCCCTACTTGTCCTTCCCTCCTTTCGCGTGTGGGTCTTAGACTCAAACACACCTTATTGAGAGGCCATGGAGTGTCCTTTCATATACTCCTTAAAATTCTATACAATGGCCAATGTGGGACAAGTGTCTTTCAAAGCTTAAGTAAACTCTCAACTATTTCACTTACAAGCAATTTGGGACTAAAAGCATCTATGGTTTTTTCAAGGGAAAATTGCAGAAACCACCCTCGTGGTTTGGGTCAGTTGCAAAAGACCCCTGCAGTTTTAAAAGTTGCAAGAAGACACCTGAGGTTTAAAATGTGTTGTATCCGTCAAGAAACCCGTCTCTTTTAATAGCATTTGGGGTAAACGCGCCTGGATGACAAGTAGCACTGCCAAATACCCATTGGAAACCCGTTTTTGCCTTTGGACAGATCTTTTTGACCATTATAAGGTAGGTAACCTCTAAACCAGCCGTGAAGAGCTGGTAGAGAGGAAATTGGTGCAAATCAGCCCCCTTTAGCTTGAAGTTGAAGCTCAAATTGACACATTGAAGAGATTGAAGGTATGATATGTTGTTTTTTCTTTCAAACTGAATTTTTTCTTTCATTCTTCTGCTATTATTTTTTTGCACACCAAGTGTTTGATGAAATGTCAGACTGGCTAGGTAAATGTCTTCTTCAAGTACAAGTGGACAAGCCGTGAGAGCTGTGGTTGATGTAAGATATTCATGGAAGTTTTGTTTTTGTAATAAGAGAGCTAGGATAAAAGTTATTGAAGATGAGAAGAAAGCAAGCTATGGGAGGCTTTTTTATGTGTGTGACAAAGGAGAATGCAATTCCTGGGATTGGTGCCAACCCTATAATGCAAGCCAAGATGAGAAGAGAGGCATTGGGGGGGGGGGAATTGTATGGGTTTAAATGCTCAAAGTTGTGGTTGTAGGTGTGATAAATTGGCTGCCAAACTTGAAGGGATTGAAGCCATTGTGAAGTTTATGAAGTTATTTTTTCTTGGGGGATTTATGTGTACCTTTATTATGTTGTTCAAATGAATAATCACAATGATGTTTTTGTTTGCATTTCTCATGAAGGTGTTTAATGCAATTGATGTTTGAGATTTATCATGAAGGTGTTCAAATGATGTCCTAGCTAAACTAATAGCAAAACTGAAATCACAACACAAAAAATATTCCATCTGCTAATGTGAAAATATTCCAACACATATATTATATTCCAATAAAGATTGTATTCCAAAATATTCCTCAATTCCAGATTCTACTCCAAAATATTCCAGATTGCATTCCAATGGACAAATGTTATACACAAAACATTCTCAATTCTGTCCTAGCATAATACTCTAAAACATTCTCAATTCTGTCCTAGCTACACTAAATGATGTTTTGATACATAGACCACAATTCTGTACTGGGCAAACTGCTCCAAAATAGCCTCAATCCAATCACTTAGTTGTCCTTACTTCTGCCCCTTGTCTCTTCCAACATGTGGTTCAACCCTGTTCTTATCAACTTTGGCAGTTGATGCAGTACCCTTGGTAAATGTTGTCTTGCTAACTTTTGATCCCTTTCCCATAGTAGCAGCTAACATGGACTTTCCCCTTGTTGTGTCAGCCATCACAACTCCTCTAGTGCTACCTTGAGGCCTTAAAGTTTGCATGGGAGCTATTGGAGGCCTAGTTGCAGTAACTGTTTGCCATGATGTTGAATAGAGAGAAAATGTAATCGCAGTGCAACCGTGGATGATAACGGTTCGATGGACGGTGGACGGATGGAAGTGGTGAGGTCAGGGATGTGGTGTGGGTGGAAGGTAGAAGATGAAGGAGGTGACTGTTCTAGCGATGCGTCGCAGAGAAGAGCTGAAAGGTAAATGTAATGCGAAGGAAGAGAGAAGAAGAGAAAGTGTGGGTAGGGTTTTGTCCACATCTATATTACTAGACTAATTACCAAACCCGACCAACAGACTAATTACCAAACCCGACCAACACCTGGTGCGAGTTTAAAATTTTACTATCCCATGACAATATCAAAGTAAAAAATAGTCCGTTCATGTAAAATCAAGGCAGGTGATAGAGATGTCAATGGGCCGGGCTTGGGTCGGCCCAGCCTGGGCCCAGCAGGCCTCTAATGAAAACGGGCCAGGGCCGGGCCAGATGGATGGATGGAAAACGGGCCGGGCCAGATGGATGGATGGAAAACGGGCCAGGCCAGATGGATGGATGGAAAATGGGCCGGGCCAGAAATCTGGGGTATATAGGCCCAGTCCAAGCCCTAGCCCTAGGCCAAATATTTTTTTCTATTCCCATCTCCGTGTTATTCACCTGGATCGATGGCCAACAAGAATACATCAAATTTGCTTATTATATAGTAATGTAGTTCATGAAGCATATGAATAAAAGTTACTTACCACTTCTTTATTTCTATTTCTTACCCTGTCTAATGTATGCTTGAATCTTCAAGTGGATCACTTTTGTCTAGATTTTTAAGTTCTTTTCCTTTGTATTTTGTGGTAAGACAACTGACTGAAGTAATGTCAACGGAGCAACCTTGTGATTTGGCATACGAGTTTGGAAATGGATTGTTAAATCTCCATGACTATCCAAAAGGCTTCCCAAAACCAGGTGGGGAATTTTATTTAATAACTCATCTGTTATGGTCAATGCCAGACTTTCATATCAAAGTTGTGATTACTTTTGAATCAAGTACACTATCTCGTAAACTTATAATATATATCCTGCCATTGACCCCTTGTAGCTACTCTGCGTCTTTTGACTTGACTTTTCCATTTAAGCAAGTATTTGGGTGAACTAATGCAAATACATTGTTTCAAAAGATTGCGTGGTTCTTGCTTTATAAATCCGCCTATCGAGTTAGTTACTTGTTTGAATTGCCTAATTGGTATTAGTCCTTTTCACATGCAGCAAAACACCCTTGGCCTTTTAGTGATCCAGTTGTCATATACATTCGTCACGTTGGACCTGGGGTATTGGTGGGACAAGCATGGCAAGAAGGAGAAGCTTTGGAACAAATACCTAAGAAGTTATGTGGTGAAATCCTGATGGTGAAAGATCATGCTCTTTTAGGCAAAGATCAATAGAAGGGAGACTCTTGTATTTCAACATACTATACTGGCATTGTTGTACCAACTGCACAAATAGCTATGTAATCTATGTAATGAGGGAGTTTAATTTCTCAGCCACAAATTGTATCTGTTCGAAATGGCTATCTAGGAAATGAGTTTAATTTTTATGTGTTTGGCCAGAACCGGGCCATTTCTGGGCTTTTTTCGGGCTGGGCCATTTTCGGGCCTGGCTCAGGCATTTTCTTGAAAACCCCGGCCTGGTCCAAAGCCCTATTTTTGCGGGCCGCTACTGTTCACAAGAGGGCTGGGCCAGCCCGAGCCAAAAAAATAGGCCAGCTGACCCTTTTGACATCTCTAGCAGTTGATGCAGTACCCTTGGTAGATGTTGTCTTGCCAACTTTTGATCCCCTGCCCATAGCAGCAGTTAACATGGACTTTCCCCTTGTTGTGTCAGCCATCACAACTCTTCTAGTGCTACCTTGAGACCTTAAAGTTTGCATGGGAGCTATTGGAGGCCTAGTTGCAGTAACTGTTTGCCATGATGTTGAGGTTGGCCTCTGACTTGTAGCTCCAGGTGAAACCCAGGCAGCCCTTAGCTGTGTTCTTGTAACAGGTCTTGAAGCAGGAATTGGCTGTGAAGCAGTTTCCCTAGGTGGAGGTGTTGGCTGTGAAACAATTTTGGCAAACAACACAATCTCACTGTTTAAACAGAAGGGAAAATGAAAACAAGACAAACACACAATAACAGTTGCATCAATTTACCTGTTCATTTTGGCTAGCTGGCCTTGTGGGAGGAGATGGCTGTGTCTGTGGAGGAGTTGGCTGTGGACCTGATTGATTAGGGAGTCTTCTTCCCTAAAAAATGTAAATTTGAAGTGAGTACACTATAGTAAAATAAAAAAAAGACAAACATTTATTCCACTGCAACTATCATAACCACACACACTATGTGCAACTTTTCAAACTACAGGGGCCTTTTTGCAACTACCATAAACCACAAGGTTGTCTAATGTAATCTTCTCATAAACATATATTCCACAACAATTTGAACCTTTTCTCTTGATAAATCAAATAATGTCCAAATGAAAAAGAAAAAGACAGTACCCTTTTTCTTTTGGCTGGAGTCACAGTACTATCCACTGCCTTTTCCTTTCCCTTGCTTGTGTTGGCCTATAAGATCAGATTAAACTTAAAATCAACCATACAAGAATGATTAAACTAAGTTATAGAGATAAGTTATATCATGTGTACTGGGCCATACCTCATGGGATTGTCTTACAAGTCTGGATTGTGGATGGACTGGGCCTTTGCATGACCTTTTGTTGTGACCCCTTTCCAAACACCTTGCACATGTGACATACTTGTTGCTCCTGCCCACTGTAGAAGGATTTCTGGGCTCATCATCACATCTTCTCCTCACCTTTTTAGGCCTGCCAGCTGGTCTGCTATAGAAAGGTGGGGCTAAAGCATCCAAACCACTAACAACCATTGCATCCTCACTTGGAACAGGATGTATCATACTGCTATAAGCATCCAAATAAACATCTTTGCTATAACAGTTATCTACATATGTCTCAGGCCTATCTCTATTCACAAATGTAGCAGCCACAGCATGACAGCAGGGTATCCCAGTGAGATCCCACATCCTACAACTACATGTCCTTGCACCCAAGTTGACAACCCTGGTTTTGTTGAAATGCTCCACCTCAAACTCAAGTTGACCAGAACAACTTGCAAAACAATTCCTAGCCTCTACCACAATCTTGTCCAACTTTCTCACAATATTAGGACAGATTGCACCCTTAAATTTCTCCATCTCTTTCTTCTTAATTTGTATCTTGTTCATCAAATTTTTTCTAATCCACTCAAGCATACTGACAATAGGCATGTCCCTTGCTTCAATGATGTATGCATTAAATGACTCACTTACGTTATTAACCAGGGTATCACACTTAGAATGAGTACTGAAGTGAGATCTTGACCATTGAGTGGGGTGTATTTGTTCTAAGTACTTCATAATTTCACCATCTTTGTCTAAATTCCTGATTTTCCCAATCCAGTGATTGAATCATTAACAGTTCCTGCCCTGGCAGCATTCCATAAGTAGTCTTTCACATCTTTCCCACCCCATCTTTTTTTAAAGTTTGCATACATGTGTCTCATGCAAAATCTATGCTCTGTTGTAGGTAGGACATCCTTGAATGACTCCACCAACCCTTTCTGCCTATCAGAAATAAATACCAAGTTCTCCCTACCCCCAAGGTCATCAACCAGTTCTGTCAAAAACCAAGACCAACTATCCTTGGTTTCTGCTTCAACAACAGCTATAGCAACATGGAACATGTTGTCATTCTCATCTCTAGCCACATCAGACAACAACTGTCCCCTATAAAGGCCCTTCAGATGACAACCATCTAGTCCAATAAAGGGCCTGCATCCTTTTAAAAAGCCAATTTTGTATGCCTCAAACCTAACATAGACCCTCTTGAAAACAGGTGCCAACTCTGGACTTGGCCTTAGTATCTCAACCTTGAAGCATGTCCCAAGATTGTGCTTTTGCAGTGTTGCCCCATAATCCCACTGCCTTGCAAATTGTGCCTTGCTGTCCCCCTTTATTTGTTCTCTTGCTAATCTTTTTGCTATATATATTTTATGCTTGGTTGCATTAGCAAACATGTCTCGGTATATTTCTTTGTTCATAGCTCCCACCTTCCAATTAGGGTCATCTCTCAGCTTCTCCTTATACCTGTGTGCAATGTACTTAACACTAACCAAATGGTTATTATAGTCCCTCCCACAACTATGATCTGGTCTAAAGGTCTTGATTTGCCATGTAGTGGTCCCTTGTATGGGAGAAGCATGCACCCTAAAATCACAGTTTTCATACTTGTAAACACATGTAATCCTGTTGCTATCATTGTGTTGGTACTGAAAGTCATACCCCTGTCTAATGCTCCAATCCTTAAGAGCTGTTCTAAGCACCTCCCTAGTTGGAAACATCAAGCCAACCTTCAATGTTGGCCCATCCTTATAGTTTAAATCATCAGCACAAAATTCTGGCCACATGTTTGTCTCTTCATCCTCATCTGACCCATAAGCACTCCTCAGTTCATCATCTTCCTTCTCTTCAGAATACCATTCCACAGGGGGCTCTCAGATGTGACTCTTCCCCTTAGATTTAGGGTTAGTGTTAAAGATATCATCATCCCCTGGTAGGAATTGTAAGGTCATCTGGCTCTCTAGCTTCATCTTCATCATTTTCTTCACCTTCAGCTGCTTCACCCCCACATCAGTCATACAACCCTCATCTGCTTCACCACCAATAACTGAATCACCACCCTCAGCAGCTATTTCACCACCCCCAGCTGCTTCACCACCCACAGCTGCTTCACCACCCTCAGCAGCTTCACCACCAACAGTTGCTTCACCACCCCCAGCTGCTTCACCACCCCCAGCTGCTTCACCAACCTCAGCAGCTTCACCACCCACAACAGCTTCATCAATTTCATTAAGTCCTATTCCAGTATTATCAACATCACCATCTCCTATGGCCACATTAACTTCAACTACTGGAGTTGACCCATCTCCTATTGCAAGTTGGGGAGGATTGTTATCTACAACTGCTAGGGGATCCATGCCTCTTATGACATATATGACTACATTGTGACCTTGATAATGGTACAATACATCATTTAAACCCCTATCATCAAGCATAAGCATCAACCCATTGTTAAATGTCTTTCCAGGTATCCTATATGTCAAAGTACTAGTAGGAGGCAACCCTAAACCCATGCACATATCTAACAGCTCCCAATATGATAGGTAGTCAGGGTCACATTCAAAAGTTTCTACTTTATCTCTAGTCCAAGACCTATTGGGTGGATTTGTAAACCCCCCCCCCCTATAACGAATTTCAATAGTGACTTTGCCTGACATTCTGGCAATAGAAAAAAAAACAAAATTAATAATGGCCTAACCTAAAGCAGTCCTTTTTAACACATGCAATAATTGACATAAGATAAGGCTGCATATGGTGGGGGACAAAGGGGGTCCATAATCAAATTAACAATTGTCAACAAATTTTAGCACTATATAATGTCGGGGGAGGAGGAGGGAAGGGGAGTACATCAGTTGCATGGTTTTGAATTGAGAGAAAAAGTAGAATACAGAAAAGCCCTAGACTAGACAGAAACCCTAAATTTTAACAGATACCCTAGAATTTAGAGCCCTAAATATTAACAGAAACCACTTTCACAGACAAAAATTTCTAGGTCTACGAAAGCACGACGTGAACACAAACGTTATCCTATTGTCAAAATCAAAAAGTTACCTGGAATTGCTCTTCAATCAATGTAATGTCTTCTTGAGAGGTTGTAATGTCTTTTTTGATCTCTGCTCGTTCTAGTTTGATTTGATTTATCAGCCGTATGTTCGATTTTGTGCCTGATTTGTCCTCTTCTTTGTAGATTTCTTAATTTTTCCGTGATTTGTTGTTGGGTTTTTGTTGAAGGCGACGGGTTTTTTTTAGAGAGTTTGTAAATTTTGGATTGAATGTTAGGGTTTCAGAAACCATACAAGGTTGTTATATACAGGGGTAGTTTAGGCAATTCGTTGATTCCGTAACGTTTCTTGACGGATGCAACACATTTTAAACCTCAGGTGTCTTCTTGCAACTTTTGAAACTGCAGGGATTTTTTTGCAACTGACCCAAACCACGAGGGTGGTTTATGCAATTTTTCCTTTTTCCAATACTAAATGTTTTCTCAAAAACCATTCTCAAAAAGAAAAGGATTTTTTTTCTTAAAATACTCCAATAGTCACAACACTAAAAACATTTATGCCTTTTATATTTATTGGAATTTTAACACTATAGAATTCATATCTTTTTTCATACTCCTCTAACATCTAAATCAATAAGAAACAAAGATCAAGCCTTAATCCATAAAGCTCAAGCACAAGCCTTAAATCCATAAAGCTCACCCAAGACTTAACAAACTCAAGCCTTGATGACAGTTCTTTTACAAAGATCAAATAAAGCTTTAGTACAATAGAGAGATGAGAATTAAAGGACTTGAAGAATGCTCACTTTCGATCAAAGAATTGCTCATAAAGAAGCTCTTTAATGATGTAAAATCATGAAGATGAAGAGAGAAAAGGTTTAATCTAAGCCTTTGATGTTTCTCCAATGAATAGAAACTTAGAATGTAGTTTTCATGGTGTATGATGAAGCCAAAAAAAAAAATTGTAGGGTGGATATCAAATATAGTCGTTATTGGAAGTTTGGCATGATTTTGGACAATTTTAGCCGTTATTTTTTAACCAACGGTCAATAAAGTTGATTGCATTCCCAATGTAGTCAACTGCATTGCCTTAGTACCCATTTCTAGACTGCCTCGCAAAATCTCCTTTCTTACTTTGGACATAACTTTTTCTAGAAAAATTGGATTGATGTGTCATTTTTTTTTTGTTGGAAAGCTAATGAAATGTTTTATCATAATATAAAAAGTTTACTACCAAATTGTTTTTTGAGAAATCTGAGTAAGCTTCAAAGTTCACTCATTCTCATGAACTACACTTGTGAGAATGATTATGAACTCACATGCAATGCATAAGGTGCCTTGAGGTCATTCTAGACCATAGTCATCAATCCAAACATCAAACCACGATTACTTACATAATAGTAAAGATCAATCGTAGTTCATAGTAACTTAACCTATGCATTCTTATTACTCTTTAACATTGGACTTGAAGAAGCTTCCGTAGCATGTCCACTATAGATTTAAGTTTCTTTAGCATTAATCCATCAATCTAACTTCTCAAATGTGTCTTCGTGAGTGTGTATGTATATACTTACTAAGAATTCACTCAAAGCACAAATTAGAACATAATCAATGTTTAGTTATTATCAAAACAAGATGTCAGCTTAGGTTATTTAAACCATACGGCTAACAATCTCTCCCTTTTTAATGATGACAAACATTGATTTTATACAAGGTAAGATCTATCAAATCATAGTCAATTAAGTATAAAACTCACTTAGAACATTCAATCATCTCTAGCATACTCAAGATGTGTCGATTTATCTCATATAGGAATTAAACTCATTGTTAGCTTCCCCTAGGTAAAACAACATATGCTTCTCAGATAGCGATTAAACTCATAGCTAGCTCTCTATAGCTAAACAATATACGCCCCTTCTCTAATGTTCTCTCAAACACACAATCACATAACATATAGAATCAATATTATTTCTCCCCCTTTGTCATCAACAAAAAGACAAGGGTATGTGTGTGTGAAGAGAGAGCTATAAGCAAAATAAGCATATAACTCGTAAATTCAAGCGAATGACATCAAGAATTCCTTCATCTCCGTAGAAATGTATCTATCTCAATAATCTCATCTACTTCATGCATTTTTCAAGAGTAACAAAATAGTATGTGAGTTGAGCATGTAAGCTTCCCCTATCAAGTTACCATATGCATATTCCATCATAATGTATATTTGCCCTCGATCAATGCCAATAATATCCAACAAAATACAACTAAATCTAACTGAGTCATGCTCTTTTTAGCATTACCAAAAGGTGTGTGTGTAAGAATGACAATGAGAAGCCTTAAGACGATATAAGTTCAACAAGGAATTTCCACAAAGTGAATGATGGTCATCAACAATTAATGTTTTCCAATATAAGTGCAAGAGGACCATTTATCATCATCTAAATCCTATAACTACTTAAGATTATAATATATAGAAGTAAACAACTAAGGACTCCCAATTTAGACCATATTTCACATGAGTGCACATTAAACAAGCTATTTATATCATGAGAAATAAATGAGAATTTAAGCATGCTTTATGATGTATAAGTTTAGCATATAGCACAATGTTTTATAGAGTTGTTGAAGTTTCATGCTCTTTGACAAGCTTTGAGACTATCATCATTTAAAGTAGCATCTCCAATCTTAAAATTCTTACTTCCACTTAATATATAGCTTGTTACTCCTCCCTTCTCAATTTTTTCTTGGAGCCTTTTCCTTCTTGTTATATGCCTTTGCTTTCAACCTATAATTATAATTTAGGTCTAGTTTTTGGTACCCACATTTTCTTGGGTCCACATGTATTTTGATCTTTCTTGTTGCACCAACAAAAATATGTAGAAAATGAGCAATAGGTCTTCAGTTGTCTTGAATGAGCAATCTTTGAGCTTGGTTTTGAGAATTATTTCTCAGATGATTAATGTCTAATCTAGATTTGTCTAATGAAACATTTTGGTCACCAATATCATGATGTCCAAATTGGCTTTGCCATCTACAAATTCGGCAAGACACTTTTTCAATTCATCAACCTCAACTTTCAATATCTTGTTTTCTTTTTCTAAGTCGAACATATGACATAAGGTCTCACTTAAAGGGGTATTTCTAACTAAGCCAATCAAACTATCTTCCACATGCTTTACATAAAGTTGGCTAGATAGACATTCATATTTGGCATTCAACTTATGATCTTCACTTTTCAAGCCATCAAGATCTTTTAAAATTGCATGCATTTGTTCTCTCAAAGAACATTTTTTTTGTTAGCTTCATGGATTTTTATATAAAAGAGCATAAGCATCATAGATACCATCATTGGAGTAAATGCTAGCATTATCATTATATGAAGAATTTACCTCATCTTCTTTTTGAACCGTGAAGCATAGATTCGCACCTCTATCATGAAACTCACCAACTTCATCTCCACTTGAGTCATTATCTCTCCAAGTAGTGGCTTTAATTGATGTCTCTATGGAGTGCTTCTTACTTGACTCTTTCTTCTTCTTCTTTTTTTCTCCCATGAGGTACTCTCCATACTTGAATCATTTCTCTTATGTGAGTTTCCAACTTTCTTCATTATGAGAAACTCGTTGAATTCCTTTGCAAGTATGTCCCGCTCTTTGATATTCAAGTCTCCTCCTCTTCATGTGAAGATTGATCAATTGTTTATAAAACTATAAGAGCAATGCACTTCTCCTTCTTCGTTGGACCTTTTAGCTCGAATGATTCGAGTTGCATTTTATAGGTCATCAAGAAGCAAATTAATTCATTCAATGGGAGGTATTAAGATCCTTGATTCTTGAAATGCGGTGATTTTTGCATCCCATTCTCTAGGTAATGACCTAATCACATTTCTCACAAGATCACCGTTAGAGAAATCTTTTCCTAATTATTTCAAAATATTAACAATTTTAAGTGAAAAAAAAGTTCATTTCTGTAATAGATTCATCTGTCGGGAAACATTTGTTACAATTCATATTCTATATGCCATATATTCATCTTTGAATCTCTTAAAATAGAAGTCCTTTCTTGAGTGACTTGAAATGTATCCCACATACTCTTAGCCGAATCATACATAATAATTCGATTGAGTTGATTTGTGTTTAGAGCATGAACAAGACAATTCTTAGCTCTAAAATTCATGCAAAGCATATTTTTATCAGTCATTAAATTCAGATTTTTCCTTTAACACAAGCTTATTTTTAATCAACTTGGTGGGAACATTAGGGGCATCTTCAGTGATTCCCCACATTTCAAAATCTAAAGATTATAAAAAATACTTTGATCTTAGTTTTCCTTATACTATACGAAGACCGATCAAAAAGTAGAGGTCTAGTAATAGAACTCCTCTCAAGACTAGAAAATCACATGATCTTTTAACTATCTAGGTGTTAACTTAAAAATCAAGAGCCAAAGCTCTAATGCCACTTGAAACCAATAAAACAACCCTGTGGTAGGGGGAGGGGGAGAGATAGGGTTTTGAAAGTAAATGGGGAATTTAAACACAATCATGAATTTGAATCAAACCAAGCAATATTTTAATAAGGATGCTAACTGCATAATCTCAAGCAATTATGAAGTAATAAGTAAAGAGATTGAGTTAGACATACTTGACAAAGAGATTTATATAGTTTGGCTTGAACTACCCTCAAGTTTACAGCCACCTGTTCAAGAAAGTCCCTTGCAAGAGCATTAGAATCCACTAGCAACAATCTTCCTGCAGGTGAAGATCATAACCCTTACAACACTCGGTCATAGTTTCATACCAAGCACAAGCCTTAAATCCAAAAAGCTCACTTAAGACTTGACAAACCCAAGCCTTGATCACAATTTTTTACAAAGATCAAATGTATACAAAGAAACCCTCTTGAAAAGAAATAAGTGCATATAAAGCTCTGGTACAATAGAGAGATGATAGAATTGATGACTTGAAGAATGCTCACTTTCGATCAAAGAATTGCTCACAAAGATGCTCTCATTATGATGTAAAGTGAAGATGAAGAGAGAAAATTTTAATCTATGAACTTTGATTTTTCTCTAAAAAATGGAGGCTTAGAATATGATTGCAATGGTGTATGATGAAGCCCTCAATCATTTTTATAGGGTAGATATCAAATATTGTCATATTGATTTGGTATGATTTTGGCAAAACTAGCTATAATTTTTCAACCAACAATCAATAAAATTGACTGCATTCCCAATATTGTCGACTGCATTCCCAATGTAGTAGATTGCATTACATTATTGCCTATTTCTCGATCGCCTCATGAAGCCCTCTTTCTAACTTTGGGCATAATTTTCTCTAGAAAAATTAGATTGAGGTGTCGGTTTTTTGTATTGGAAAGCTAATTAAACGTTTTATCAAAATATGAAAAGTTTAGCAACAAAAATATTTTTGAGAAATCTGAGTAACCACTAAAGTTCACTCATTTTCAAGGACCACACTTGAGTTAATGATTATGAACTCACATGCAATGCACAAGATGCTCCAGCGTCATTCTAGGTCATAGTCATCGATCTGAGCATCAAACCAAGATTAGTTATGTAATACTAATGATCAATCATAGTTCATAACAACTTAGACTATCCATTCTTGTTGCTCTTTAACATCGGACTTGGTGAAGCTTCCATAGCATGTCCACTATAGCTTTAATCTTCTTTGGCTTAAATCCATTTATCTAACTTCTCAATGGGTGTTCATGAATGGGCATGTATATACCTGCTAAGAATGCACTCAAAGCACACATTAGAACATAGTCATTGTGTAGTTATCATTAAAACAAGATGTAAGTCTAGGTTATCCAATATAAGGCTAGCAGAAAGTTCACATGGCGAGCTAAGAGAATGTCCCCATAGAACATTCTCGCGGCTTCTGCTTATATATATTTTTGGCAGTTATATTTTGAATATGTTCCAGTAGGTCTTTTTCCCCCTACCATTGTGTCTATTCAAAAGCCACTCTTTCAGGTTTTACAAAAGCAAGGTGATTTTGTTCTCTTAGAAAACTTGCAATATCAACTCTCTCTCTCCTTTCTATAAAAACGTTTGCAAGCAAGACTTGCACCGAGTCAAAGAGAATTTCAAAAAGAATGTTTGAATTTGCTGTTTATATATTCTGATTGAGATTTTGTTATATCTTGGAGGATTATTTGTTTGCAACCCATTAGTAAACTTAACTTCGAATGAGGACAAGTAAAGCCTTAAAGAAAGTAACTATGTGTCTTAAAGTCCTTATTCAAGATTTTGCTTCCATTCAATGTCCAACACTTTTAAGTCTTTACTTTGTTCTGCTTCAATGAATTTGAAGTCAATCAAAGTGACTTAGTGAAATCAGATCGTTTTGATGACAATAGCTATGCTCATTCAAAGGACAAGATGATGTTTCTGCTCACTGCATTGAAAATCTCCTATATTTTGGATCCTAATTTATTGCCACCACCACCAAAAGAACCGAAGGCTTCTGCAGAATGTGTTCCACATATTGCCGAGGAAGTTGAGCATATTACAAGGACAAGAAGAAATGTGAAGATGATGAACTTCTGGCAGCATAGACATGTTTTGAATCAACAGTTGGATCATCTATATGATTTGTCCAACGAAATGAACTCTCCTCGTGATATTTAGAGTGTACTGAGCATATGAGGAAGGTATGAATAAATATCTTAATG
Source organism: Escallonia herrerae (assembly GCA_033070095.1). Taxonomy (NCBI): domain Eukaryota; kingdom Viridiplantae; phylum Streptophyta; class Magnoliopsida; order Escalloniales; family Escalloniaceae; genus Escallonia; species Escallonia herrerae. The sequence goes on from JAVXUP010000829.1 coordinate 186,486, forward strand.
CGTGTTATGGTTATTTAGAACATGTCCATGCCTTTCCAAGTGATTGTCAACAAGATTTGAGCTTTAAAATTAATTCTTCCAGAATCATTTATAAATGCAAAATTACCGCCTTCTTAGAAGGATTATTGAAAGAGGCTGTTACACAAGTTAAAGGACTTTATGTTGAAATAGTTTCAAAACACCTTTGTAGAGAAGAGAAGTCACGTAAACGTGACTGTAAGGTTACTGCTCTAATTGAGTCTAATGTGTACTATGTGGAAGAGAGCCGACCACAGTTCTAAAATCCGGCCTTGTAAGTAAGGATGAATAATGATCAATTTAAGAAGAAGTTGCCCAAGATGGAGGACAAAGGAAGAACAAACAAAGCCGTTATGTTTGCGGGAAAAAATGGTCACTACACCAACAAGTGTATGCATTGAAAAAGGAAAACCTGATAAAAAGGCAAACATGGTGGAAGACAATCTCGTTGTTATGATTTATAAAATCAACATGGCAATGGAGAAATCAAGAAGTAGTTTGATTATGGCGCCACAGTTCACTTCTGCAAAGACAAGCCCATGTTAAAATCGTACTAAGAGGTGACTAATGGCAAGAGGTGCAAATGAAAAACAATACTTGTTCCAAAATTCTCGGTAAAGGAGCTGTGGAAATTGACTTCACTTTTGAGAGGATACTCTATCTGTTGAATGTTCTCTATGTATCCGAAGTTAAGAAGAGCTTAGTTTCAATTAATTTGCTTTGTAAAAGGGGATTTAAGGTAACTTTTGAATCCTCACATGGTTATCTTGTCAAAGAATGGTAGCTTTGAGGGAAAGGGGTACTATTCTGATGGAATGTTAAGCATTAATAAAATCAACTTCTGCTTATAACGTCGAGTCTTCTTCCTTATTGCATGGTCAATTGGCTCATTTAAATCTTGGTTCTTTGAAAAACACGAGGAAGTTGGACTTGATAGATATTAATGATATTATGGATGAATGCAAAGTATGTATAAATGCAAAGTATGTACAAGATCTAAAATGTTTAAGAAACATTTTCCTAGCTGTCAAAAAGATTTTAATATTTCAAATTTATTACATTCTGATATATGAGAATTAAATAGGGTGCTAACTCACGGAGGGGAATGATACTTATAACCTTTATTGTTGATCACAATTGGTACTTATGCGTTTACCTATTAAGGACTAAAGATAAAGCATTTTCATGTTCAAGAAATATAGGATAGAAGTTGAAAATTAACTTGAAAAGAAAATTAGGATCTTACTTTTTGACAGAGGTGGGGAGTTTTTTCTTAATATTTTATAGTTTTGCGTGAAGAACATGGCTTGATTCATCAAAATTTGTTAGTCTACACAACTTAAATAAAATGGTCTGGCTAAAGGAAAAACATTCTTAATAGTTAATTATATGAGTTAATGGTAAACTACCTCTAAACCTGTGGGGAGAAGCTTTGCTCTCTATAGAATATATCTATAGGGTGCCTTCCAAAAGAAATAATGTAAGCCCTTATGACTTGTGGAAAGGTAAAAAAAAACAATGTTTTTTATATTTAAAAGTGTGGGGTGTTTAGCATACTATAGAATTCCAGTGCCTAAAAGGATTAAGCTTTTGGATGAAGGGCTATTAGAAGTTTATATGTTGGATGTGCCGAAGGTAGCAAGGCGGATAAGTCTGATGCAAAAGTAGAATATCGAGATGTAAAATTTTTTGAAAGTAAGTTTTCTAATGATTTTGAAATCATAAGGGATGAGTTTAAAAGAAATGGTTCAAATGAACCTTTCTGATTAGGAATGCAACAAAGGGATGAGCTTATTGATTTTACCATTCAACCTATGGAACCTAGAAGAAGCACTAGAGCAAAGAAATTAATAAATTCATATTTCGTTTCTTCTCAAAGTATTGTATTTCTTGTTGAAGGGCACTACTTAGAGAAGAAGGGCGTCAAGCAACTCGACCAAAGGGAGAGCTGACATAAATCATAACATAATTAGCAAGCAAGGCATCCTGTTAAATTTACATGATGACACTGAGTAATTTAGTGAGTCCATATATGTCATCGATAAATGCATCCTTATACAAGGAGGCATTAATGATTAAATGGACTCGATTACGTCTAACAACACATGGATAGTTGATTCATCCCAAGGTTCTAAATCTATAGGGTGTAAGTGGATTTTTAAAAGAAAATATAGTTATAGTGGTTTTGTTCAACCCTTCAAGGTTAGATTAATAGCCAAGGGGTTTAGCGAGAAAATTGAGAAAAAGAGAATCGATTTCTTTAACACTTATGCACCAGTGGCTTGTACATCTTCGATTGGATCGAATTCTCATGCCATTAGCTCCATGCGTCCATCGTCTACAAGTTCATGAAATGAATGTTAGGACTATCTTCTTAACGAGGGCCTCGAGTCAAAAAGTCAACATGGAGCAACCGAGTGTGTTTTACCTTGTAACCAGAAGCGGAGGCAGCCGGGGGCACATCCTCGCCTGTCCCTGGTTAGGAAATCAAAACACTCAAGAAACTACTTGGAGTAGCGAAAAAGATTTCCTTGAACAACCATGTATCACCTAAATAGTAAGAAGAGAAGCTAGGATCCTTGAACTGCTGCCCACCCCACTGCTCAATACATCATCATCTGCTGGCATACTCCAATTTGATCTTTCTATATCAGTCATGTCAACCCATTATTCCATCTCTTCTCTATCCACCTATGTTTTCCTTCTCTTCACCTTTCTTAGTTTTTCAGCTTTTCCAAATACAGATTTCGGAAAGGGGAGATAACATAGAACAAAGATCTAGACAGAGATAGATGGGTCACCGGCCTTGTTGTTTGTTTCATTGTCAAATTGACTTTGGTGCCGATGTTTATAATTAGAATTAACCATGGTAAAGAGTTCTGAAAATTTTTTGGATCTTTATAACGTATTTTTACAATTTGTCATTTATATACTGGTCTATTGGATATAATGGTGTTTCGGATAGAATTGGGTAGCAACAGAGAAGAGCCTAATCATCATGTAATCAAATTGATCCATTTTGTCTTTATTAATCGTAGTAATTTAAAAAATTTTAGTTTGTGAATTCTTACTTCTTAGTAGCCTAGGAAGTATCCAATACACTAAAAATAAAATGTGTTTTTTTTTTGTAAGTTCTTTAACTTATCTGTTGAATTTTTTTTTTTGTAAAAAGTAGGAATGATGGGATAATAAATTGACCTAAAAAATTAAGGATTCAGCCACGGGCTCGAAACGGTTCTATGAAATAGCTACCAATAACATTCCTCCTATGCTCATTTTATCATACCCATTTCAGGGATCAAGTGAGCAATTACATTTTTATTATTCAAGTTTAGTTTTTTAGTCTCTTAAGTGCCCCCCTTTGGCGACATTTCTAGCTACGCCACTGCTTGTAACAAAAAGAAGGTTTACAAATTAATGAAATTACTGCATAGGCTTAGACAAGCACCAAAGCAGCTTGAAATATTCTACGGTGCATTAAGTTATACTATTTTTTTTTTTTTTTTAATTTCAAGCACAAGAATACAGAGAGGTGTATTTATTCGTAGACTACGGCAACAGCACAGCTGAAAGGACAAAAAATGCAACTGTTTCAGTGGAGAAGTGGGAACGATACCCCCCACCCCCACCACCACAACACACACAGAACCCCTAAAACCCACCAAACTCCCCACATTCGTTTCGGTTATAGTACCACTACTGAATTTCCTAACCTACCCTTTGTGTGGTCTCACGAGCGAAATAGAAAGCGTCGGCAGTTTTTGTTGGCTTCTTGTGTTTGTCCACAGTCTGTACTCCATCTCTTATAAGCGCAGGAAATATTGTGGCTTGCCGCAGGTTAAGTTGACATTCGCTCCTCATGGTTCCAGTTTGAATCTTCCTCTGAGTGCTGCTTTCAGCCATATTTTGAAATCATAGCTTTGCATTCTAGCGCACCAAGATGAAGATGTTCTGTTGGATAGTATTGTACTTGTTCATGGCACCTCCATGTCATGCGGCCAGGTTGAGCTTCTCTCGCCATATGCGTGAGGTCCACAACCACTTGAATCGCTTAAACAAGCCTCCCGTTAAGACCATCAAGGTTCCTTCTATCTTCCATTCTATTTGTGTGTGTGTGTTTGTGTTTTCTTAACGTTTTACGAATGGTCTTTGCTGAAATAGCAGAGCCCAGATGGTGATTTGATTGACTGCGTCCATATCTCCCACCAACCAGCTTTTGATCACCCTTTACTCAAAAATCACACAATTCAGGTTACCCTCTCTCTTTCTCTCATTTTCTGTGCGCGTACGTGTGTGTGTGTGTGTGTTTTGGATTATTGAAGACGGGCTTTTGGGGGTTGATATAGATGAGGCCAAATTATCACCCAGAAGGGTTATATGATGAGAACCAAGTGTCCAAGTTGAAGTCCGATGAAGGGTCCAAGCCACTTACTCAGTTATGGCATTTAAGTGGGAGGTGCCCTGAAGGGACCATTCCTATAAGGAGAACAAAGAAAGAGGATGTTCTCAGAGCAAGCTCTGTCAAGAACTATGGGAAGAAGAAGAACACTGCCATTCCCCAGCCTAAGTCTGCTGATCCTGACCTCATTAATCAAAGTGGCCACCAGGTATACTTCCCAACAGTAATGAAAACATAGTCCATATATAGTTACGGAGCTGAATTGGCATCTCATATGTTGTCAATGAGCTTTAGCAGAAGTTAAACTCTCATGGTGGCAAATGGAAGGCAAAACAGTTAGCAAAATGTTCAAATCTAGCATTTTCGCATTGATAAATTTTAGCAGGAACACAAATAGTAATTGTCTTGTGCCTTTCTGAAAAGCATCTTCTCTTTTTGTTAAAGAATTTTGAGTGGCAGTAACTTTTATGGAATTGTGCTCCCCCTGATCTTTTCTGTTTTGGGGTTTTGTTATTTTGGAGTTTTTTTTTAGCATGCAATAGCTTATGTTGAAGGAGGTCAGTATTATGGAGCCAAGGCAACTATGAATGTTTGGACACCCAAAATTCAGCAGCCCAATGAGTTCAGCTTGTCACAGATTTGGATCTTGGGTGGTTCTTTCTCATCAGATCTCAACAGCATTGAAGCTGGTTGGCAGGTAAAGTCTTTATAGCTGTGACTTCTTGAAACTAGACCCCAATAATTGAAATGTGACTGTACCAGTTGACTTCCCGATTCCTGATTTGTCTTCCCAAACAGGTCAGCCCAGATTTATATGGGGATAGCAACACCAGGCTTTTTACCTACTGGACTGTAAGTTACCATGCTTCCATCTCCTTTTCGATCGGGTTAACTTTTTCTTATGCAGTTTACCAAAGAAATTTGTGCATGAAAATGTTGCAAAATGACAGGGTGATTCTTATCAAGCCACAGGCTGCTACAACTTGCTCTGCTCGGGATTTGTTCAAATCAACAATGAGATAGCTATGGGGGCCAGCATATACCCAATTTCTGGTTATCGTGGCTCCCAATATGATATCAGCATACTTGTCTGGAAGGTGAGCTTAAACTTAAGATATTGGACTCATCACATTGTTCTGGTAGCAACTTACTAAGAATCTTGTCAGACTAGCATGGTTCGTTCAAATTTTAAATACAAGGTTAAAGGCCTGTACTGTCCCTGAATTATTAGTATTTTGTCACCTAGGTCCCAGCAGTACATTTTCAATTTCTTTGTTCAAACATCCCAAATTATATTTCAGACACAACTTTTAGCTTCAAATGAATACACGTGAAACGTTAACTGTTATGCTTGGTTTAAGATTTGCTAGCTGAAACATTAGATTGGTCAATAATGCTGCGGTATTAAGAAAATAGAGTAAAGATACCCTTTTTTTTTTTTTAACAAAAAGTGTAACTCAATGTAAAAAGTGAACTTTTACTTGGTTCAAAAAAATTGGGTAGTTTAGAGACCAGATGGGCTGAGAATGTAGCTTGGAAAGTAAACTGATGGAAGCTAGAAATTATGAGACAAATTTGACAGTGGGAACTGCAATGTCTTATTCATTGAATACAAAATATTGAAGGAAGGTGCAGAGAATCTATGACCTGTATGATTTGTTCTTGTCTTCATATTCTTCTTTTTCTGTGTCCTTATGATTGTTTACTACGATAATTTCAAAGCATAATTTGAGTTTTATATTGGGTTATGAACTTGGTAGGACCCAAATGAGGGAAACTGGTGGATGCAATTTGGGAATGGCAATGTGTTGGGTTACTGGCCAGCCTCTTTGTTCTCGTACCTGACTGACAGTGCTTCAATGATTGAATGGGGAGGGGAGGTTGTCAACTCAGAAGCTGATGGGCAGCACACCACCACTCAGATGGGTAGTGGCCATTTCCCTGACGAAGGGTTTGGCAAGGCAAGTTACTTCAGGAACATTCAGATAGTAGATGGCTCCAACAATTTGAAGGTCCCTAAAGACATTGCCACTTTCACTGAGCAATCCAACTGTTATGATGTCCAAACTGGCAAGAATGATGACTGGGGCAACTACTTTTACTATGGTGGACCTGGCAGAAACCCTAATTGTGCATGATTAAATTCATATGGTCTTCTCTCGGGCTGCACCGAGGAATTCTTACATGGTTCTTTTCACCGCCGTTTCAAGGGATATGGGGGCCAATGGAGGGAACCACCACCTCATTGGCCCATGTCGGAAGTAGGGGCCGTCCTGCAACTTAGGGTCATTTGGTCTTCTTTCACTGGTCGTCGATCATTTCGGTCTTAGATGGTGATGAACCGCCTAAGAATCTCTCCTTGACCACCATCATGTACATTTTTATTCGGGAATTTTGATTGTCAAGAGACTCCACGCAACTGCTGGAGATGTGAGGGAGATGTCAAGTTTCTTAAACCTCAAAGAAACAATAGTCTCGTGTCTTCTCTATTAATTGTTTGTTTGCTCCTGCCTTGGGAGTAGTAGATTATGTATTGGTGTTCTCTTCTGTTGCGTATTTGAGTACATTGTTATGAAGTTTTGGATAGACTTTAACTTGGTTCTGGAATAGAAATGCCTGGCTAAAACTAACCGGACATTCAAGTTATCCAACAACAGATTTTTGAAGAACAACTAGTATAGCTTGTGAATGAATAGAACTTCTACTTTCTAACAAGTTGCTATTGGACGCTATTAGGCAACAGGAACTCATCCTCATTATTAGCTTTACTCATGAGCCTCTCTTTCCACTTTTCACCTTTAAAAGATGCATCTTATATTTGCTTTGGCCTAGCCTGGACCACGGTAACGCAATACCAACTTTAAAGTGACCAGAAATAGAAGAGTGGCGGTAGTGTGCTATAGATAAGAGTCCACCCATGGGAACCTGCTTGCATAACCGTTGATAAGCAGTATTTATATAAGATTAATGATTTGTCTTTTACTAAATGTCACTAGTGACATTGCAATTTTTGTTATTATTTACAAAAAGGAGACGAGGACGATTAGTTCAAGTCTGAAAGTTACTTTTTCATGGGAAACAGCTATTAGATGTAAAATCTGTTCCTATTTGTTAGAGGATAGTAAGCCATTTGTTATGGCAGAAGTTATTTTCTAAGAGAAGTTAACTTTTAGGAGTAGCTATTTGATAGTTACTTTCTATAATTTTTTGTACTAGTTGAAAGATTCATAGTAAGGAAACAATTCAACACCCCAAGCAAATCATGGCTTAGATTTAAGTCCTTTGCCTTATAGTATATTGACTTCACTGTCAAGCGTTTGTAATTGCGAATTTCGGTCATAGACCCGAGTCTTGGTACTATGTAAATTCTCATCATCAATCAAATCTAGATTTTTTGCCGTTATTGGAAGTTTGGCATGATTTTCATTTTTAGAAAAGTCTTCAGTAAGAGGCAAAAAATGAATCCACATAGTGAATCAATTATAACAATATGACTACAAATTGATTGTGAGTTTGCTAATCGAGCACAACATTGGCACGTCCAATGGGACGCTTTTAATCTGAAAGTGAAAATGTCAAGTGCTAAAATTTCAAGTGTTTGAAAATATGCTTCCAAGTAATTTCTTCAGGCCCAAGAAATGATAAACTTTTCGTAATTTCATCTTATGTAATGTTAGCCCGATTTAGAAATTTTCTATGATGATTTCTTGAGACTCGCGTGAATGCAAATCATGACCAATTTATTGTATCAACTATTTTGATAACAACTTCTAATGAACTATAGAAATTTGTAGATGAAATCAAGAGCAGTATGGGTCTAGATTTCTACCAATTTTGTTTAGGAATATTCTAGATCAAGAAGGAGAATGCTTGAACATGATATTTAAAATTAGATTGATGAAAGTGGAGGTCGAACGACTCATGTCGTCAATAGCTTGGCTGGTATGCTTATAGTTACTGAACCTGTTGACTGTACGCACTCGTTATATATGGATGAATCCCAAGTGAATGAAGTTTAGTTTGTCAAAAAAAAAAACCTTTTCTACCATATGAGGCATAAACTTCCAAAAATAAAACTAGTTGCACACTCCTATTTTATCAATAAACTTGGTTCATAAACCAGCATATGAAAGGAGTGACATTATTTGGAGGCACACTGATACACCACAAGACTATGAAATGGACTCTACGCCAAAGGAAAAGATAAACTGCGTTGCCGGGGCCATATTAATTTTCACAAGACCATGAAATATTGAAATGCTTTACACACCAAAGAGAGAGAGAGAGAGAGAGAGAGAGAGAGAGCTCCTGGGGCAAAAGTTGTAAGCCATGTACGACCCAATGTAAAAAACAAACCGTTACATCAAATGTTGCAATCGATGTGCCTGAAAATGACGAAAATAGTATCAGTGTAGACCAAGTTGTCTTACCTGTAGTGGCTGACAACGTTAAGCAGGTCTTTTTAAAATCCTAGTACTAGTACTAGAAAGTATTGTGATGTATAACCAAGGAAGCGAGGACTTCAACAAGTCATTTTATAGAGAATAACAATTTTTTGCAGCGGAGAAGTCTAATATAATTCATGAGTGATGGCGGCCAAAAGATGTTATACTAGAGGTGTGGAATAGGCCAGGGGTCAATGGGCTAGCCCGATCTAGCCCAGAAAGGACCTGGGCCAGCTTGGTCCGTTCCCAAAGAGCCAAGGGCTTGGACGGGGGTTGGACACCCTTTTTCCCCCCAAAACAACCCAGCCCGGCTTGTTTTAATTCCATATCCAGCCCGGTCAGTTAATAAGCCCAAATTATGGCCCATTTTAGTCCAAGCCCATATCAAGCCCTCCCGGCTTAAATTAAAAATATCCAGATACACCCCCCCCCCCCCCCCCCCAACACACACACAAAAGGCCAGATTCTTAAAACTACACTTTCAACACCCAACAGCTATATAAAGGCTACTTTGAATGGTATTTTCGTCTGACTTTATTTAAACAATTCTTTTATATATTTTCACATATTTATCATCACAACAACTATAAACGACTAATTTTTATGATATTTTTGTCTTTTGTGAGCCTTAAAAAATTTATAAATTGATTCATTCTCTTCACATTTTTCACACTAATTCGCAACACTCTCTTGTCTCTATTCTATAAGTTTTCTTGTACATTCTTATTTATTACCAAGGACTAACCCGCTCAACTTTTCAGCAATTTGCATTCTTTAATTATTAGTTGATACATTTTGGCCAAACAATATTATTTAGTACTTTTATTCTTTTACAAATTAGTTAGTCTTACCAGTTTTGTTTCTCATTACTCTCAGACATTTTAAAAAATATGTCTTGTTCAAGAATATCAAAATCATGTTGCCGAAAATGTCAACCACCACGAGCAACACAACATCAAGAGCAATCAGTAGTGTGTATAGACATTCAAAATTTCTTGGCTTTTAATCAAAACATTCATGATTTTCTATATACACCTTCATAAGATCAATAGCGTTCGAGTCAAGAACGCAGCTTGGCTGGCGACACTAATACTCCTATGCTCATATTTCACCCGATAAGTGCTCATGGAGAGGAAGGACCAAGCAAACCTGCCTCAAGTTCGCCAGAAGTCTAAAAGACTGATAGGAAGCTCAAAGCTAAGTGTTAGGAGCAGTTTACAAGGGTTACGTTGATGGCATATCCAGAGCTCAATGTAAGTATTGTTTAAAATACTTATGGTAAAAGTAATTCATATCTTAATAGGCATTAGATGGACGGTGCATCTTCACAAGGCCATCTTGATCAAGCCAAATACAATTATCTTTTAAAGGTAAGTTACTTATTTATAACTAGCAACAACAAAGAAAGGATCTTGCTGAATTTGCTGTGCACCATGAAGAACCAGTTAGTTTTGCTAATAATGAAAAGTATACTAGATATATGAATACTTATTTTTCAATCTTTGTATAAAAAGATTCATAAAATTACTACTAGGTCTGATACACTTAAACAATATACTGCTACTGAAAAATGCTTAGTTGATTATTTTGAAAATTTTGATGATAAAGTTAGTCTTACATCTGATGTTTGAAGATCTCCTTATAAATGCTTAATTATTCTTGTCTATGACGGCACATTGGATTGATTCTTAATGGGTTATGTACAAGAAAATCATCGCTTTTAAAAGACATTGGATTACATATATGTTGTTGACATTGTAATCGTAGCATGTAACACTTTTAATAACACTAATAATATTTTTGTTGAACTTTTTAAGACGAACAAAAGACCTGAACTAAATGGGAAACTTTTTCATATTTAATGTGTTTGCCATGTTATTAATTTAGTTGTTCAAGATTGTTTAGCTGCGACAAGACCAATTATTTCTAAATTAAGGGGTATGGATATGTTTGTTAGTTATTTGGGACCAAGAGTACAAGAATTTAAAGGTTTGTATACTTAATATAATCTATCTTGCACGAGACCTAATACAAATGTCCACCACAAGGGGAACTCCATCTATCACATACTTTTGTATATTATAAAAAGGACATTAAATTTCATAATTTGCTATTGCTACAACTTTGGATCTCAGGTTCAAGTTGTGTAGTGTAAATATTAAATTTCAGAAGTAGGTACAAAAATAGGTTATAGGTCAACTGCAGCAAACATGCTTACAACTTCAGTGAGTATATCGTTTGAACAACTTCATAACCACTATCGAAACTCCACTGACATGCGAGTCTGTGCTACATCATTGAGCGGTCAGATATATTGTGGGAAGTATTAGAAGGGTATACAAAACAAGTAAGAGTAGAAACTTGTACAGGTTCTTCTTTAATTTCCTTTTATTTCTTATGAAAATTTTCATATGCAAATACTAACCATTATGTTTCATTGTCATTAGATGCACAAAAGGATTTATTAATTAACAGTTTGGGAACAAAATGAAAAATTGTATCGTGTTTTACCCCAAGTTGCCCGTGATCTACTACCATTACAAGCATCCACGATTACATCTATAGATACCCTATTTTTGTATTATTATTAGGCCTAATCTCAAAACTGTACCCTCAAGTTTACCCTCAGTACAGCTTTAGTACCCAAGTTTAAAGGTGTGTCAAAGAAGTACCCAATTTTGAAAAAATGTACCAAATCAGTACCTCGGCTGACGAAAGACAGATGCCGTTAAAAAATTCACGGGACAGGACCGTCAATAGCAGAAAAATAGATCTAAAAAATATGTCAATTTTCAAATAAGTGCCTAACTTTGAAGAGTTAACCAAATCAGTACCTTAATTTTTTGTCTTTCTTACATTAATCAAAACAAAAATAAAAAAATATATTAAAAAATTATTGAGAAATTTTCAACAATTTTTCTCTTCTTTAATATAATCCTTAAAAAGAAACCCGCTCGCACTTTTTCTCTCAAAAACTCCTCTGTAGAAAAAAAAAAACTCTCTCTCTCTCTCTCTCTCTCTCTCCAGCTATAATGCATGTGGTACAAAAAAAAAAAGTTCATACTGGACAACCATTAAAGAAGGAATAAATGTGGTAGCTACGAGCTGCTCTCACGTCACGCATTACCATCCACCACCGCCGGCAACACTCTCCCGCGACACCATCTGGCAACATCGGCAACAATGTCGACAACAAACTCTCAGGCTCTTCCAGAGCCACCAACCGACCACTCAGCCCAACAAACTCTCAGGCTTTTCCTCGTCGGCTCTTCCAACAGCCACCAACCGCCCGCCGCAACCCACCATAACTGGCCACTACCGACACCGACCGATCATTCGGTTGGTTGGTCAACACTACCGCTCCGCTCCAATGACGCGCTCTTCCAGAACCTCCAGCAATCTGCTGCCGACCGCGACATCTCCGTCATCACCAAATCTGCTGTCGAGGAGATCATCGCCTCCCCCGCCTCTGCTATGTCCAAGAAGGTCGCCTTTGACCTAATCTGCTCCACTCGCTTCGCCACCGTCTTGTGGGAGACCGTCTGCACTGGAATCCGCACCGATCTCGCCTTCCCAGATCCCGATTTTACCACACCTGCCCTCTCATTCGGTTGGTGGTCAACACCACCGCCGTCCACCAATACCGGCCAAACAACAGCCACCAACCGCCCACCGCAACCCACCATAACTTGTCAACACCATCGCCGGCCACCATTACCGGCCGAACAACTAACAGCCAGAACACTGCCGCCAAAAGCCACCCACTGCCCGTCAAAGTAACGCACCATACGCCGCAACCAATCCCATACCAGATCTGTTGCCAATCTTGAAATTGGGCCACCCCACTGCCGTCGATAGCCACCCATCGATCGTCGCCGCAAGTAACTAACCCCGCACCACAAAAGTCGGCCGCTTGATGGCCGACAAACCCACAGCCGCGAACAGCCACGAGTCGCCTAACCACTGCCAATTTACCACTCTCCCTCAACCCAACTGCAGCCGTCGCTGCAACCCAACTACCAAAGAAGAGTTTTTTTAAAGAGAATATTTTTTTTAGGAGAGAAGAGTTTTTCTCTACAGAGAAAGTTTTTTTTTAGAAAGAGAGTGCGAGAAAGTTTTTTTTAATTTATTTAAGGAAGAGAAAATTTGTTGAAATATTCTCAATAATTTTTAATGTATTTTCTATTTTTGTTTTGATTAAATTAAGGAAGACAGAAAATTGAGGTGATTTGATACGCTTTTTTTAAGTTAGGTACTTCTTTAAAAATCGACGTGCTTTTTATATTTATTTTTTCTGTTATTGACGGTCCTATCCTTAGGACTTTTTAACGGCATTCGTCATCAGTCAGTCGAGGTATTGATTTGGTATGTTTTTTTAAAGTTGGGTATTTCTTTGACACACCTTCAAACTTGCATACTAAAGTTGTACTGGGGTAAACTGAGGGTACAGTTTTGAGATTAGGCCTTATTATTAAATAAATAAATAATGGACTTTATTATTAATTAGAGATTATTATTGAGTGTAGGCCTAGTAATGTGATTTATTTAATTAACTTAGTCCAATTTAAGTCTCCAAGTTCATTTGTCAAGACTATTTGTCTTGTTGTCCAGACCAACAGTCCAGTCGAATATACTAGTCTAGTTAGTAATTGGTCTAGGCCAGTCCAATTTTTTCAGTCTAGATTATTTATTTGTGTAGTTAGTTTGTCTAGATATATAAATCAGGGAAATAATATGTGAATTATCTCTGATGCAAAGATTAAATCCATGATTTATATGGTTAGAGGTGATAAATCCTGACTGGTACACCCCATTTGCAAAATCAAAGATAATTACAGAATTGAGGGTCATGTAATGCCTCAAAATTCGAGATCATTTCTAAATTATGGGATGAACTAACCGATTTTTGACTAATAGACCGGCTAATTAATATTCTGACTAAACTCAAGTATTGTAGATAGCCAATCTTATCAGATTCTGCAACCCTGAGCTCTATAATAGGCCCCTGACCTTCATTTTTAAAAATAGAAGCTTATTCTCATTGAAGCTTGTGTACTTCTCCTTGAAGTGATAGTATAGCTTTCTGGGGAACTTTAGCCATTCATATTCTCTCTAAAAAGTCTTTTAATCTCTTTACATCGTGAATCATTGGGAGAGCGTTCACGAGTCTTCCAGACAAGCTAATCACTTAGACTGCCTCTCATCTCCCATAGTCACATTTTTATCATAAAAATAAAAAAAAGTCTTTTACTTTTCAAGCAAGACCATAATCGAACTACGACGATTTTGATTCCGGTTAGTTCGATGAGATACGTAGGTCGTTTGACTCCCGATGTCGTCTCCAAGCCAAAAACATAAAAATAAATTTAAGATTAGTTTTATTGTATTCTGCACGTTATATATTTGTAAGTTCAAAAATTAATAAAAATGTAATATCCCAAACTTTGAGAGTAGTTTAAAATAATCATCGGTGTTGTGAAAAATAAACAGACGATAATTTTAGGCAATGCTTGGGTATTAGTAGTGCATGAGAGCTTAAAAAGAATTTTAGGATAAAAATATAATTTTGAAATTTTTTTGGGCATTTTGTAATTTTGGAGGATTGGGGGGGGGGGGGAAGTAAATGTAAAAGTTTCAGTGATGAAAAATGATAAAATGAGTAATAGTGTATGTTTTTAGTTATGATTAATGAAATTAAGAATGATTATACAAGCTTTGGGTTTATCTTGTAACTATGAAAATTTTTGGGGGCTAATTTCCAATTTTGGGAAAATGGCATTTGGTGTCAAAATTTATAGAGAACATAATTAGGGAGTGCCACCATCTACTTACTTATGTATTGTCTAATGTAATTATATTATAAACAATAAGGGGGAATAAAGAATAGGAAAAAATTTAAGGGAGGAAAATAGAAATCCGAAAAAACAAAAGAAAAGATAGAAACATAAACAGAGCAGAGCAGAGAGAGAGAATGGGCGAATTTCAGGAGAGAAATTGGAGAAGTTGGGGGGGTGCCTCGAAGGTAATTCCATTGAGTGAATTTAGTGTATGTGTAGGGTGTACTGTGTGTTTGTTTGGTAGTGGAGTAGTGAAGTCTTTGTAGGTGTGTGCAGGTGTGAGTTGTGTGTGTAAATGGGTTCGGGGCAGTGGGGTAATGGGGGAACCATGCATGGTGTATTTGTGTGTTTGAGCGAGTATGGTAGAAGGTGTCTGTTATGTGTGTATGCAGCGTATGTGGGGTGTGTTCAATGTCTGTTGTGACAATGTGTGCGAGTGAGGGTTGAAGACTGTGTATTTCAGTGTGTTTTTGGGAGTGATTTTAGTAGGTAATTGAGGTGTTATTGTACGTGTCTGTTTGCGATAATGTGTAGTCTGAGTGTGTTTTAGTGTGCGGGGGTGGTGAAGTGGTATGCATGTATTGGTGAGGGCTGCGGGGTAGAGTGCAGTGTGTGTTTGGTTGACTCTGTGTGTCTGTGTTCTTGAGTGTGTGAATTTCAGGTGTGTGTAAGTATGGGTATTGTGTGTAAATGTGTAATCTATGTGTGTTAAAAGTGTTTTAGGAGGGATTATGTAGTTAGAAGTGTGGTAGAGTGTGTGTTTGTAAACTGCATGAGTGGAAGTGTTGTCTCGACAGATGTGAAAGAAGAAGAAAGGTGTGTGTTTTCAAGGTGAACTAGTGTGTGTTTAAATCTACACAGTAAGTGTAAACGTCGCTAAAAACAGAAATTACTTTAGACAGTTTTTTTCATGAATTTTCATAAATAGTTATGACCAAAATTAGACAAAGTCCATAACAGTAACCTGTACGCTCTGGAATTTTTCACCAATTTTCGGTACTCGCAAAGGGCACTAAATTAAGGTACCGATTAAAGAGATTTATCGAATTAATTAGCATATCAAATTAAGTTATTTTAATCTAAAACTTTTAAATAAATCTTATTTTAGTTATATGTTTTATATTCTAAAATTTTAGGCCATCCTGAGGCTGATAGGTATTTTTTGAGAAACTGACTTCTAAGTGCTCAGTCCCGACACTGGTTCGGAATTTTTGGACAAAATTTTTTTAAAATACTTGTTAGTCCAGAAATGACTTCAAGATGTCTAGAATAGTTTTTTAAGATGTTTTTGGGATTTTTCAATGCCGAAAACCCCAAGGGTATTTTGGTAATTTACCATTCTGAGGGGGTATTTTGGTAATTTTACCTATAATTAATATACAGTAAGATTTTTTTGAGTGATTTTACTTGCGAGAAGGTTACTTTTGTGATTCTAGTATGAGAAGGGGTATTTTGGTAATTTACCAACTCGATGGGGTATTTTGGTAATTTGACCTAAGAAAGGTATTATGGGTAGATTGACATTCGGTAAGACAATGATTCTACTTACGAGAAGACCATTTTGGTAATTTAAGTCCGAGAGGGGCAATTTTGGTAATTTTACACCTAAGGGCATTGTGGTAACTTTACATACCCGGTAAAGGATGTTCATTGTAGGAGTATGCGTGAGTCTCTATTAGATTATAAAATTAAATTGTAGACTGTGTTCTGATCAGTGGATTGTTCCGTTTAGGTTAAAGCTACATACTTTTCGGTTAGGATAATTTAGCTACGATCCAAGTATGGAATTCGATCTGAACCCTGAGTAATGACTTTCATCTGAACCCTTATTTTGATAACTCGTACTTGTAAGTACTCATTTGACTTATGGCTAATGCCAAACTCTAAATTATGTACTGATATCAGCGTATTATTGCCCAGAAAACCTCAATGTTGAACTTGAATCGATTATTTAAAATTTTTGTGATGCTCGCATGTATTGCATGCTGAGCAAATTTGATAATTTTTTTATCCATTTTTTCGAATTGTTATGCCTAAATTCGATAACTATAGGCAATCGTTTTGCTGTTTATTTGTGATTTTCTTCTGAAATTCCGAATGATGACTTTATTTTGATATGTTATGGTTATTGAAATCCGATATAATTTTGGTGAATTGAGCTTATATTAATGCTCATTGATATTGTTGATTTTTCTGTGTTGACCTGGGCATCCGTTCTGTGGGGAGGCGGTATAAGGATGGTCTGAATCTTGCATGAAACACAGGCTAGTACCCAATTGAACTAGTAATTACTTTGGCACATCATGCACGTGTATATCTGTGCTTTGCCGGAATGGCATCTCGACCGCTCAGAATCAACGTTGATTTTTTATTTTATCTGCTCTGTATATGGCCATGACTGTTACGGAAATGACTGAAAAGTATTATCTGAAATAATTTGTGCTCTTGTTGAAATCTCTTGAGAAATCTTCATTGTATTTGGAAAGGACTGTCTCTGATGATCTGTGTACGTTTTGAAATCTTTTGAAAAACCATCATCGTATTTTGGAATGATGACTTTGAAGGTGATCTTTTATTGATCGTTCTGAAACCCATCATGACTATTATTGTTTATTTTGATATTTATTTCTAATAAATTTTGATCTTTTTGAAAATGATTGAGTTTTTCACCGTTTGAAGTATTTTGAAAATTTTTGTCGATTGCATGGATTCTTTAGAATCATTTCATAATTATTTCAGTAGTCTGACCTTACTGAGCTCTCAAAAGCTCACCCTTTGTTTGATTCCTTTCTACAAGTAATGAGCAGCTGTAGAATGCTCGGGATTGGGTTTAGAGTCTGAGTGAGATTCTGATGAGCTTGCCACCGCTACTGTGTAGTGAGACCCTTGCGTGGGCCTATATTGTAGACTTATTCTATAAGGACTCAAGTTTTTAAAGAATCTAGGTTTTAATAGTTTAAGTTTAAGCAGTTTTTGTAATCTTGTATTTGAGGATTTTAAGTTGATATCATCAAATTAGATGATTTGAAGTATGTAGTATACTGGATTTGGCAGGTTTGATGTGATCCGGTAGATTAACGTTCCAGAAGTTCGGGGCAACAGAGCTTTGAATTTTCGGGGATGTTACAAAAAATGAAGTAGAGACTGCAAGGATGGAGCAGGTACGTAGCACCATCCTGCTTCATAACTTAGTCCCCGAACCAATCTTATGATTTTCGATAGATTAGTCATCCTTTTGGGTATTTTTGGAGTCATTTTTATTTTTTTCCTTATTTTTTCTTATTAAATAAGATGACGACTTATAAATTCCTTTTGTTTTAAGTGAGGCAATTTTTTTGAGGCAGATTGCTATAGCTTTAGAGTCATGTTTTTCAACAAGCGGGAGGGTGTTGAATGACAAGAGGAATCATCTCAGTCTCGAATTAAAGTTTTGTATTTACTAGAAGAATTTTCTTGATCCAAAATACTGGGAACAAAATAAACCAATTGATCATAAGAAAAGCAACAATTCGAGCATTAAAGATCTTTCAAATGATTACATGATTTCTTTTTTTGTTCTCAACACTTTGGAATATATTTTTCTCGAAATAAAGTTGACATTGTTGTTGTACATATTTTTCAAACAAATTAAATATATTTAGTCAAAAATACATAAAAATATGCACCACTTTTTCAAACAGTTAAGGTTTTATATTGACAAAAAATAAAAAGGAAAGTTCTCCTGTTTGGTTACAAGTAGCCAGACCCAAACCTGGATTAAAGGAGGACAGCCTATAAACAAATATATCATAAATATAAGTTTATTGTAGAATTAAAAAGAATAAAAAGGATTTTTGTTTTATAAAAATATTGTTTTGAGCCAGCCTGAATTTTGGGCCAACGGTCAAGACTAGGGCCGGGCCCTCATATTCTTAAGGGAGCCCGGCCCAAGCCTGGCTTGTTTTCCCAGGCCCTAGCCCCACCAGGCCCATTTTGTTGCGGAGCCCGTTGGGTCAGGGATGGTCGGCACTAGCCCGACCAATTGACACCTCTAGTTATATCCTTAGGAGTTTGACGCCCACTATGGGTTTGTGGAGCAGACCAATGCATGATTTTATAGAATAGTTAACTAGAATTCCAAATTAGGTTAAGACTTTGTCAAAATATCGTGCCTAAGCTATAAATCTGATTGATTGGCAATTTTGATGGCCGTGTAATATCCTGATTTGGTTAGTGGTTTGGCCCAACATGGCCGTGGTGGCTTGACCAATTATATCGTCATTATTTGATTTATGTTGTTGCATTATATCTCATGGTCAACCATCAAGAAGTTGCTAGCGGGTCTTAGGACAATCCAATGTTATCTTGATATTAGTATGTGCAAAATAAATATGGTGCAGCTCTAGCCAATCGATGGCTAATTGATAAGAAAAAATGCTTTCACTTTGAATAGTGTAAGGTCATCGATAATAAAAAAAATTCTTTCACTTTGAAGAGTACAACGTCATCAATAATGAAAAAAAAATTTAAGTTTGAAAGATATGACTCTTTAATTCTGTCAGTTTGAAATATATGACTCTCCGTAAATTTTAGGTATTCATTTGCTTAAGCAAAGAAGAAAATGTTTGCATATGCAAATACTTTTTCACTATCAATAGACACAATTTGTAGCCGCTAAAAGTTATTGACTTACCTTTAACTAAATGCCACTAAATCGCATTATGATTTTTATTATTGTTTGCAAGGTGATGATGAGCGCTGGTTTCGGAAGTTATTTTCTAAGCGTAATTATTTGGTAAATATTTTCAATTCTTTATGTTTTAGTTACAGGTGCTTGTACTCTGTAAAGTCTTATCATCAATTAAACTTAGATTCTTTGTCTTTGACAGCACATTCAAGTTCTTCCTGTTTTAGTTAGGGTTAAAATCTAATTTTCATTTTTAGAGAAGTCCTCAGCAAGATAGAAAAAAGAATCTACGTAGTGAATCAATTGTAGCGGTTTGCTTACAAATTGGTTGTGAATTTCCTATCGAGCACAAACAGAGCCTCGATGCCAGCTGTTTGCCAACTCGGGTAACAGGCTAATTTTATTTAGTTCAAGCATATTGTAATGTTAATAAGAAGGGTCTCAATTTAAAGATGTTTAAATAAAATAACATTAATAACAGGTTCTGAAGAACTTGCACTTTCTAGGTGGCATGATAAGATCTCGAAAAACAGCATAATTACCTCTTGTAGTAATTTCTCATGTAATCATTGTAATGGAAATATGGACAAATAATGTAAATGCTCATATAAACGCCAAGTTTATGGTTATATTCTCACTGCATTCTCTCCTCAAGTGGGAGAACCAAGATTTATTTGGTAAAAAAACACAAACTGGAGCAACTCAAGATCAAACAAATAGATCAATATAAAGTAACCCTGGAATAGAACATGGTCATGTCCCAGCTTATTTTAAGATAGCCCAGCATCTCTTTGTTGAGCAGCAGCGGTTCTCATCCTCGTTCATGCCACTTCTACTTTAACTTATCCTGCAAAAGGAAACCGTGAGAAGGGGATAAAGTCATTTTCTCTGAAACAATCAGAGCATGAAGTACATAAAATTCGCCAAAATGGAGAGCAGAAGTTAGCATAATTACGTGGAACAGTCGACGTTAGGGGAGATAGTGAAGGACAAGCGGATGTTACAATTCCCTGGAAGAGCCTTTGCCAGTTCAGTGTTGATATTCATGCTCTGGGATGCAGATTTGATGCAGTTACAAGCAGCCCGCTTGTCTGCAGTGGTGCTCAAGGCGGACGCCAGAGCCGAGGCTCCGGCGCAACAAGGAGCTGGTGGCTTTCCACTGCCACTCTTCAGGTAGGTTATACAAGGGCGCAGGTCCGTTATGACACCGCTGCACGTTATTGCAGCGTCCGAGGACGGTGCGAGCAAGAGAAGCAGCATAAGAAGAGCCATGGCGAAGGGGGTTGCTTGCTTGAAAGAATTCATGCTGGAGGAGGCAAGTAAGTGTGAAGATAGGCAGGCATACTTGCTCTTAATTTGGTGCAAGCTTTATAGGAGACTTGGAGGGAAGCTCACTCGTGCAAGAAATTTAAAAAAATGGAGGAAAAGGTTGATTTGATGATTGAGTGCAAGAAAGAGGAAACAATGTGTCTTCCTGTGACTGCGTTTTTGAGCGGTGGAAATCAAAACTGAGAAGAAGGGGCAACATGGCATCTATGGCATGTTAATTTCTGCACTCAAATACAGCTTGAATCTGCACAACCACCAAGATATGATATGAAAATCACCTGATACAAGTATCTTGCCCCGCCCTAATAAGAGGCAGCGTATTGAAGTACGTTCTTACAAATTCTAGGTATATAAGAGAATCGTCACAGCCCGATATCCTGTTCAGCAATTTTGACAAGGTCTCTTTACCACGCGTACATTCCATTTTCCTCATTGTGATCAAATTCAGACGAATTTAATCTGATTAAGGCATCTTGACCATACACTAAACATAAAACTAGAGTGACTTGCTGACAATTTGCACAACCAGGAAGAGTGTTAAGGATTTTAAATGTACTTTTAATGTAGGGATAGTTCTCTATCTCAGAGTGACTGCAACACTGGAACAATTGCTCTGAAAATTACCCAGCAGATACTATCAGAGTTGCGAAACTAAGACAATAATGTAAGATCCAACACAAATAGTTTGCCACGATTAAACTTGAATCCAATGTTCCTTCGGTCCCCCAATTGTGATGAGAGTAAGTAATGCCAAGTGTGTTTTCACAATTTTACTATCCAGAAATGTTGATACTGGCATCATTCAGGTGATTAAACAGCTTAATTCCTAACTTAAGCCAATGTGCTATTGAATACCCCACAAGTAAAACACCACAAGCTCATGTTTAACTTCTTTCACCAGGAGAGCATCATTCGATTGGTAAAATTGCATAGTACAAGAGAGAAATCATTCTTTCTCAAAATTTTCATTGAAAAAATGTAACAGGATCAACAAAAGAAGTGGGGCTACGTTTGCCTACATCAAGCCTTTTCAAAAGGCTGAACCGTGTTACACATGCCCGGGTTCCTAACGCACCAAAGCGGCTGAATTGGCTCAGCACCTATCCCCCTGTTCACCATTCTGTACCTCCATTCGTTCAACCTATCTGTGGCCTCCGCGTATCTCTTCATGCCCGTCTCATCTCTGTTCCCCGACCATAAGGTTTCTGCCATTGCTGATGCTCTTGGCCAAATCCGTGCATCCAAAACTGTTGGGTCGGCTTGCTCGGACCACAATGCCACTTCGCCTCCTATAACTAACTTGGCCTCATCGTCGGTCAACCCGTAAGTTATATCATAGTTGTATATGGTCTGCCATGTTTTGAATGGTCCACACCACGACCCCCCATTACCAGGTTTACTACCGGGTTGTTGAGCATACTGACTGTCATTGCCAAGGAAATCTCCATGCCCACAATCCAAGTAATAGAAGTCTGCTGACGAGACGATGGCGCGGTACCCAGCGGAAACTATCCTTTTAGTGTTATTTGGGCCATTGTTCCATGACTGCAGAATGGTATTCTGGGGAATAACTGAGGGGTTCACCTTGATTTCAGCATCCAATAGCACGTCCTCCCAATAGACCAAAGTACGATTTTGCGAGACGATATACGGGGCGGTAGAGTTAACAAACATCTCGAGGAGCTCG
Source organism: Escallonia herrerae (assembly GCA_033070095.1). NCBI lineage: Eukaryota > Viridiplantae > Streptophyta > Magnoliopsida > Escalloniales > Escalloniaceae > Escallonia > Escallonia herrerae. Next base: position 208,867 of record JAVXUP010000829.1, read on the forward strand.
CTGAGGGTTCCATTGTTTGCAAGGAAGGTTTGAATGGATGGATCTGCTTTCCAACACCCTGGGATGACCTCATCAGCTCCAGCGTGATAGAATGGTTCTGGAAACATGGTGGTAACATCACGAATAACATTTTTAAGGACTTCGTAGGTCTTAGGGATCAATGGATTGAGCTGACCAGTTCCTGGTTCAGATGCGAGGCGATCGGGCCATGCGGTTCCAGCAGGCCACCAGAACTTGTCAGCACAAGCAACAATCTCAGGGTATGCTTCAGCCCATGATCCGGTATGGCCTGGAAAAATATAAAAACAACATTCTCAGCATGGAACAATCAACAATAACAAAAACGACCTACTGGAATTTGGAAAAGCAATTTTAGTCAGAGTCAGTGATTGTCCAAGTGTTTTGCCAAAGCTCGTACTGCTATATAAGATGCAAGATGAACCTGCTACTTGAACTCAAGCTAAGGATCGTTCATACACAAGACAAAGTAAGCAAACTTGAAACGTCTATAACCCAACTTGACTCGGTGTCACGAGCTGCCCCTTGCACCAGCCAAGCACCGCGCCCCGGTGCCCATCCAGCACAGCGCCCATGCGCCCTTCCAACACGCGCCCATGCGCCCTCGCAAGTTCTTCAAGTCTCGCGCCCATGCGCCGTCAAGCACAGAGCCCGCGTTATTAGGTTGCAGGTGGACAACTTGCAGGTTGCAGCGAAGGCATTTATCAACAACATATACACACATAGTTAGGCAGGATGGAGCATGTTTACTATATATTATTTAAATTCTTAATCTGCGTGCAAAAAAGAGTTAATCGAATTACGTTGGGATGGAAAGAGTAACATAAAGACTATCACTAAAAGCGTCTGCAAAATACAATTGTATAAACAGGAATTGCGCAAAGCACCAGCTTTTCAATGTTATGGAGAAGTCTTAATCTTATAATGAAAGCCTCCGAACCTACATTTTCTCTAGCTAAAACCATAGCAGAAGTTCTTTAGACATATCCCTTCGGGCGTGGCTTGCTCAATTTCCTTATCCTTTGAAAACAGCTTTTCAATTCTTATTATTAAATTAAAGACTGGTAAAAAATCATTGCTGTTAAATAGAGTACGTCAAATTCCGGTGAAGACTAACCTGGCATATCAATCTCCGGCAGAACCCTTACGCCGTGCTCCAGCCCGAACTCCACCACCCTCCGCACGTCCTCCGCCGTGTACACCATACTCGCCCCGTACGCTCCCTTCCCCGCCAGCTCCGGCTCCGTGGGCAGCACCAGCGGGAACGAGTGCGAGTCCGTTATGTGCCAGTGAAACACATTCAACTTATTTCCGCCCATGGCACCGATCAGCCTAAATAAGTCATCCACTCCGTAGTAGTTCCTCGAGGTATCCAGAATGACCCCCCTGTGCTCGAACTTCGGCCAGTCCCATATGAACACGCCGGCCGCAACTCGGGCCGGGTCGTCCCATACGAGCTGGGAGAAGCTCTCGAGCCCCCTCATGGCGCCCCAAGGCGTGAAGGCCGTCAGGTAGGCGGTTGGGCCGGCGGAGGGGATGCGGAGGATGTAGCTCTCGTTGACGCCGTGGTGGAGCGGGGCGGCGAGGTCGTTGACGGTGATCTCTAGCGTCCGCAACGGAGATGCCGACGTCAGGTTAACGGCAGGGATGACGAGGGGATGGTGGTGCTCGGTGGTGACCTGGTGGAGGTAGCGGCTGACGGCGGCGTCGAGGTACTGATGGGTGGGGGAGGTGATGGTGAAGAGTGGGGAGAGCAGGATCGCCTGCGGGACGGGCCACACGAAGGCTCTGGGCTTGGGCCAGATGTTGACTGGAGAGGGTGATCCGACGGCTGCGATTGGGGAGATGGAGTGGCGTAGTAGAGAAAGAATGAGGAGAGAGAACAAAGGGTTGCCCTTGCCCTTGCCCTTGCCCTTGCCCATTTTTGGGGGTATACTGTGTTGTGGGGGTGTGGCAGTGATGTAGTGGTGGTGGGCTATATATGTTGTCGTGTGGTGGGGTGTGGGTTTCTGGTTGAAATTAATTGGGGTGGTGGTGAGAATGGTCTTTGAAGTGTAAATTGGTCTTCTTTGGGTGTTTTTGTTTGCTAATAATTTGGAGTTTTGTGTATGACTTTTCTGGCCGATATGATGCTGAATATGATTGAAGTTCATTGGGATCTTGATTCCAGTTGGTCCAAGAACAATGTTAACGTTATCATCATGGAGTCGTGGTCCAAGAACATGTTAAATCTCAATCCGACTCTTCTTTATAAGAATAAGAATTCCAGTTGTCTTATTGAACCGGTTGCTGCCTTTCATTTTCTTTTTATTTGCTTAATTTATCCTTTGTTAACTGTCGTTTTTTTTTTCTTTCCTGATTCCTTTGTTTCATTGGTTAGCATATATAAAAAGAAAGTTCAAATTTTGTTCTAGTGAGGAAGAAAGAAGATGAAAATGTAAAGAGATAGTAGAAAATAAAGAGGAAAGAAACCAAATAAATAAATAAAAGAATGGATAAGGAGGTTCTTTGACTCTGCTAGCAAAACGCTAATGGTTAAAGAGCGTTCTTTGTGTTCTCCCGTAACAATGCTCACGATATTAATAAAAATCAAAAAGGCTTTGTTGCCTTGACACCAACTATCACAAATAATTGACTTGGAGTTTCCACCTAAAGATTTTGTTTCATTCAGTAAATACACTTAAGTGGTCAATTTTTTATGCAGACTCCAAAACCATCATGAACTTGGGAAATATAGTACACCTAGTAATCCTTTACTCCGTAAACTCCTCCGTCACAGCCTTTAAAATTGCAGTGCCGGCAAGCCGCTGTCTGTGGTCTGATGTCTCCGAGGGCAAGCCTGCAAGTAACTTGTTGGAGTGCCTCGTCGGCGTTTTGACTTTAGTTGTTAAGCATGAGTAACTTAACATTAGTGCTGCCCCCACCCAAAACAGCATCTGCACTGAAATGGTGCCAACTGTATGCAATCTAGAGCCTTCCTTCTTCAGTCAATTGTGTTATGGAAAGAGAAATGGCTAGTATAATTTGCAGGGTTCATTTTCGGCCTTAATTTTTTGGTCACTGTTGGAATAGGATTCTGTGTCCATTTGGTGCACGAAAAAAGATTGATCTCCCCACCGACGGCTTTTGAAGCTTCTCAACTCTTTTGAGTGTACACACTTCTTTAAGATCGACTCAAGCACTAAATAAGTTTAGCTTAAAAATCAAAACGCAGGTCGTCAAACCAAATCAGGTACCCAGTTAGAGCCCTAACTACTCATATATATATATATATATATATATATATATATGTCATGTGTGTGTGTGTGTGTGTGTGTGTGTGTGTGTGTTGTGCGCTAATAAGAGCTTGAACTTTTTGTTTTATTAATTAACTTGAGTGTCATGAGATCAGTGTGCTCGTTTTCGTATTTGACATGGTTTTGTCTCCGGGCAATTAAATTCTTGTGGTGTGTGTGTGTGTGTGTGTGTGTGTATCAACAATCAAAGAACTAACTTTAAAATGCACGAGAATTTATCAATTGTCGGTAAAACAAAAAGTAATTGTTACTAACGTGTGCTAGTCAGTAACGAATTGAGAGTGAAAAACTTTATAAGTGAGAGAAATGAATACATCGAATTCATTTACAGGCTTTGTTTTTCTCGCTAAGGTTCGTCTTACTAATTATTGACAATGACCGGAGAAGATCATCTTACCTTAAGCATCCCTACTGTCATTTTGTTGGAAAAAACTGCACACAAAAAAAAAAAATTTATCTTGTTGGCGAGCTCAAATGAAATGAAACAAAAGAAATTGCAAAATAATTACTTCCTTTAGTTGTGAGTACGTTTATCTCAACGCTTTATAATTACTCGACAACCGACATTGCTCTTATCAAATGAGGAATAGTCAAGGGCCAAATTAGTCTCCCTTGAATACCTTAAGTATGTCACCACTTAGTTGAGGTGCGGTGCTCTCTTTATGAAGGTTCGCATTCCTGAAGAATATATCGGTACAGTAGATTTTAATGCGCCACATCCAGGATACAATAACACATCTTTTTACTGTAACTTCTTTCACTTTGCATTACTTCAGAACAGAAGCTTTACAGAACACCTTACTTTAATTCTAACAAAACTGCATATTACAAGAATGTATATGCCGACGAAGAAAACATAACTACAACTTAATATGCAAGGGAGTATAATCTACATATTGAGTTGTAGGAAAGTTCTCTTCATTAGCCCTGAATGAGATTTTTATTATGAATCCTTAAGGTTATTTTCTTGATTGACTTAGCTCTTAGAGCCGTTTTCTCGATATATTTACCCCATTGAAGTTCTCAACGGTTCCATTCAGTAGTATTAGGGCCTTATTAGGAGCATAATCAAACACAACTCGACTGAGCTCGCACTTACTTATACCATTTTTAGCACATGAATTATAGCTTCTACAATGTATACACGTTACTTCGCACATGCTGTCTCACAAGCTACTCCCATTGGACGATCCCTTCTAGTTGAATGTAATAGAAATAAATGAAAAGTAGCTAACAAACCCCAGCAGTAAACGCAATATGCATCCCCCCCCCCCCCCCCCCCCAAAAAAAAAAGTAATAAACCTTCCCACACTTACATAAATTGGGTACCTTAAACGAAAATTATTAACTTTTACGACGTTTTTTTTTAAATCATAATTTTGCCCCCTTCTTCCACCTCGTCTTCACTACCCCCGCAAGAACCCCCTCTCCCCCTTTTGGTTAACCTACGAGTTTATATTCCTTATTTTGATGATTCCAAGTTTACTATCCAATGAAAAATTTAATTAACTATATTATTAAGGGTGATGATTTCAAGAAACATCAAACTCAAGCATGCGTGGATATTTTTTTAGACGAAGACTTTGGACTTAGACTAGAATTATTTTTATCCTTTGTAATTTCTAAGCTAAGGTTTCTTAAAGATCTACCAAAAAATTGAAACGAGCCAAAATCGATAACCTTGACTGACAAGTGTCTTTTTCATTCGAATGAATTGATTCGTTCGATTGATTTCATCAGAAACTTTACTTCTCGTTCAAAAGATTTTTCATTCGAATGTTTTTCAAAATTCTTCAACCGATTCCATCATAACTTTCCTTTTAGCATCAAAAATGTTTTCATTCGAACGATCTCATTTTTAATCGAAGGTTTTCCAATTCATCCAAAGGATTTCATCAGACTAGTTAGTGTTGTTCAAAATTATTTTCATTCGATTGATTCTTTCAATGACTCGGAAGTTACTTCAACTCTTCACTTTCGACCGGATTTTTTAGAGGCAACTTAAGTCTTTCTAGGATGTAATTCTTCCAAAACGTTTTTAAAATCATTCGAATTATTCTATTTAAAATATTTTGTGTCTTGTCTCATTAAATGTGCTTCAATAGTCATATCCTCTCAAGTATAAAAGAGACCCTTAGAGAGTTTATTACTAATTTTTTCAATCTTGAAAAATCTCTCTAATGTCTTTCTAAAAACTCTCTCAACATATTCATACATCTATATAGTCTTTTTGTGAGAGTTTGTTATTTGAGATCTTGTCAAGCAAGCTTCTTGGTTATGTTATTTGAGATTCAAATCTTTTCACCTAAGAAAGCTTAGCTCATTTATCTTTCATTGTAATATTTACTCTTTAAGGAGTGTAAATTGTATTTCAGTAGTAATTTTTAGTTAACTTGTAATTGTTAAAAACCTTGAAGAGGTTTTCGAAAATGTACTGAGGTTTGAGCTAGCACCTGAAGCTAGCTGGTTAGTGGAAGGTTCGAGTAAGTCTCCTTTGTGTGGAGTGCTGGGGGACTGGACCTAGGCAGGTGGGACCGAATAAGTCTCCCTTTGTGTGAGGTGTAGGTGTGTTTCTGTGTGTGTATGTCCTTAAAAAATCATATTGCCTCTAAAGATAGACGGTCATCCAACTTTTCTTAGATGGAGATACGATTTTGGGTTCAATTGGAACTAATCCTCCACTGCAAGGGCCTTAGGTGAGAAGCCGATGTAAACCTCATGGAGCTTAGTATAATTCACCCTAGAAAGTAATGTATATTCCGGCCTGTGAGAGTCGCAACAATAGGAATGTCTTAAAGGCCTTATCTTTTCCTACACACGAGTACCAACATACGATAAACCTTTCAAGATAAAATTCAAGGCTCGCATCACTTACTTTATATGTGCATGCATAGGAAGATTATGGAACTAGCCCAATCAAGTTGTATAAAAATCAGATATTATGAGGAATATAGAAAGCATAGGGAGTAGTGATCATAGAGCTTATTTGTGTTATTCTTGCTAATAGCGGTCTTCTTTTATAGCAGTGGTGGGACAAAAAGTTACACATACATTAAATAATAATTGTGATTTAGACAGTGTTAAATAGAAATATTCTATCGTGAAAATAAGTTGCAAAGTTGTATAGAGAATAAAAACAAGGGTTTAAAGCTTTAATTAAGAATTTCTAACCCGAAACTCAATTTAACTCGAACACCTACGACGACAATGAAAGCTGTCATCTTTCGGTTGGAATCTGGCTTTTGGTGTATTCTTTTGAAAGATGAATCCTCTGATGTCTTGTCGGCTCCATGTCGAAAGAATAAAAACACGGCTTCAACTGGCAACGTAATTGCTAGAGTTTATAACATTTCTCGGGGTTTCAGTACCTTCAATATAGATTCGGTCAGACGTAAGGGAAATTTCACTCATGAATTAAATAAAATGCCAAATTTGTTGACGATGGAAGGAACGAAAGAAGCACCTCACTCCGTTAGTTCTTATGTTTATTATCCTTAGACGGGAAGAAGAAAAAAAGAAAAGAAGAAACCTTCAATAATGCTTGTCCCTTTTTTTTTCTTTGAGCTGATTGTCTTCTTAGTACTTTGTCATTTTATGATCGTTGTGTTTGTCATCGTTCGTCCTAGTCGTCTTTGTCATAATCTGCACTAATGATTAGAAAAACAAGCCTTTTTTCTAAAGTGGATACCTGTTTTATGTTCCTTGGGTTGAGAGTGACCCTTCAACCTGATTCTATTATGCAAGTACGTAGAAGAAAGACATTTAGCAGAAATATTATTGCCATACATACATGATCTCTAGTGGTTAATTGCGAAGTTCACACGAATCTTAAGGTTATCATTACCTTAAAAAGGTAATAGCAAATAGCAAATAGCAATGCTTAACAGGCATACAATCATGCACATGGTGGACCGGACATGACATATAATCTGGATATACAAAAGAATATCCTCTTATCCATATTTATTTCTTGTTTCCTTTCTCTTTCGTTGTGATTCTCCTTCTTGCTTTTTTTTTTAATTTATTAGAACACCAAAAAATCTTGATGTTCAATTTCAAAGTGTGCTCATGAAAAAATAAGTTAATCTAATATAAGAAACGATTATCATTCCTATGTATGAGTCGACGTGAGGTTTTAGCACAAGCTGTCATTTATTTAATGTTGAATAAGTGAACTCAAGCTTCAATCCAAATAAAGTGGATTATATCAAGGTGCGACCTGAAAATCGTGGAGGACGAGCATGCCTAACTCTGGTACCATGTAAAAGTCTGGTGTCCAATCCAAAACATGCTCAAGAAAAGATTAAGCCTATCAAATATAAAGACCGATATCCATCCACATGTATTAGTCGACGTGGGACTTTAACATGTTATTCCCAACCTATCTTGGTTACACCTGTAGGCCCACTGGGGGTCCCAATTCTCATGACACGTCGGCACATTCAACGGTCAATTTTTCAACGCTCTCAAGCCGGTCAAACCAACCATACTCAAGTCATGCAAATTGCTCGTAAATTGCTCGTGAAACACCTAAGGAGTGCTTTCCACCTCAAGGGGTCAGCCACCTACCTTGACGACCGACTCCCGTCATTCGCGATCGCGGGCCATAGCAGCCATGACGGTAGCTCGCTGCCGCGCTCCATCGTGGTGACGACCGTCGCTCGCCACCGCGCTCTGTCGTCGTGACGACCGTCGCTTGTTGCCGCGCTCTGTCGTTGCGATGACCGTTGCTCGTTGCCACGCTCCTTCGTAGCGAAGACAGTCCTTCGTCTCCGGGCTCACTTGTAGCGAAGACCGTCCCTTGTCACCGAGCTCAGTCGTCGCGACGATTGTCCCTCGTCGCAACGACTGTCACTCGCCGTCGCCCGTACACCGTCTCCGCGACCTTCGTCGCCGCGTCCGCGCAATAGCTCTACGACTCACGTCGCCCGAGAGCCAACTCTGTGACTCTTGTCGCCTGCGCACCGTCTCCGCGACCTTCGTCGCCCGCATCCGCGCTATAGCTCCACGACTCCCATCTCCCGCGCACCAACTCCGCGACTCTCTTCACCCGCAGGCCGTCTTTGTGACCTTCGTCGCCCGCCTTCGCGCCATAGCTCCGCTCGTCGCCTAAGCACCAGCTCCGTGACTCTCGTCCCCCACGCGCCAGCTCCGTGACTCTCGTCGCCTGTGCGCCCTCTTTGCGACCTTCGTCGCCCGCATCAGCACGATAGCTCCACGACTCCCGTCGCCCGCACGCCGTTTTCGTGACTCTAGTTGCCAAGGCGCCATCTCCGAGACCTTCATCGCTTGCGTCCACGTGACAAACTCCGTGACTCCCCTCGCCCACACCCGCGCGTCATCTCTACAACCTTCATTTCTAGCACCCGCACACCATACTCACTCCGTCGTGCCCGTGCACCGTGCCACTGATATAGCCGTGCCCCGGGCTCTCTGTCACTCTACAGTGCTCTCGGCACCATACTTGCTCCATCGCGTCCGTGCACTGCGCCGCTGATACAGCTGTGCCCCTAGCTCTCTATCACTCTATAGTGCCCTTGGCACCATACTTACTCCGACGTGCCCGTGCACCTCGCCACTGATACAACCGTGCCCCCAGGCTCTCTGTCACTCTACAGTGCCCTCGGCAACAAACTTACTCCGTCGCTCCTGTGCGCAGCGCCGCTTATACAGTCGTGCCCCCAGGCTCTCTTTCACAATGTCGTGCCCCCAGGCACCATACACACTTCACCACGCCCATGCGCCATCTCCATGACATGTGCTCTGGCACCAGGTATGGTCTCGCGACGGTCATCGCCGCGCCTGTATGCCACTTCCATGACATGTGCCCCCGCCACCAGGTATGGTCTCGCGAAGGTAGTCACAGCGCCCGTGCTCCACAATCATGTTATAGGCCCCCGAGCACCACACCATGTGCCCCCGCCATGGAAGTGGAACAAGCTCCGACCCACTCTCCTGAGTGTGCAGCATTCTGAGGGGCTCCGCTCGTAGTGCTCCGACACGAGGACCCCTTGCAGCGGGATGGACTCACAACCTTAAAGTCATTGCCACAGCGGGATGGGCTCACAACCTTAAAGCCATCGCCGTCACAATCACGGGGGGGACTCCGTCACGAGGACCCCTCACAGCGGGATGGACTCACAACCTTAAAGTCATCGCCGCCATGAGATGGGCTCATAACCTTAAAGCCATCGCCGTCACAATCACGGGGGGCTTCAGCACGAGGACCCCTCGCAGCAGGATGGACTCACAACCTTAAAGTCATCGCCGCCACGGGATGGGCTCACAACCTTAAAGCCATCGCCATCACAATCACGGGGGCTCCGGCACAAGGACCCCTCGCAGCGGGATGGACTCACAACCTTAAAATCATTGCCGTCACGGGATGGGCTCGTTACCACACCGTCTTCATTCCGAGGGGCTCTGTTCGTAGTGCTCCGACATGAGGACCTTTCACAAGGGGATAGGCTCGTTACCACAAAGCTATCACCGCCTGGGGTGACTTGCATGACACTAGGCACTGAGCTGCAATCATGGCCACTCACGTTACATGTGATCGTCGGCGCCCCCAGGACGATGAACCCCTGGTCACTCAGGGACGGGAGCAGGTCTTTGGAGGGCATCGCACTTAGTCCGCCTGGCAGTTGGTCACAAGGGCCACCCTCGCCGCTGTCAGGTTCTATACGCGTCTCTTAATGCACTTGTGGAATTCAGTAAAGGCTTGGACCAGTGGCTAGGGGCAACGGGCTTACTCTGATCATGCCGTCACGCTGTCTTCAGTCTTCTCAGACAGGTAGAGAGATGTTGTGTGGGGCAAGGCAATACGAATTCAGGAACCGACAGTCCGATGGAGAACCGATATTTGTGGACCCCCTGGTGACGTGTCACTCCCAGGGGTGACACGTGTCACCTGATGACACATTGATGACACCGGTACACTTTTCCCAATAAATAGGGGACCTTGGATCTCATTTTCAACAACAAGAACTCTCTCATTTGTCATTTTTACTTTCTCTCTCTAAAACTCATTCTCTCTGAAATTCTAGAGAGAGAAACACATTCGGACCCCTGACATCGGACTCTTGACACTGCACCCTTGACGCTAACCCTAGCTTGGATTGTCGGTCGGCAGCCCTATTCGTCTTTGCCTTGTCTGCACAGCACTGCCAGCCCTCACGGCCTGTCTGGGGAGCCTTGCTCTCAACCCTTACTCCGTCTTTGCTGTCTCTCACTTTGTACACTTAGAAGCTGACGCGGATTACAGTTTTTGTGGCACCTCCACATAGATACGAATTCACTTTCCTTGGTATCACATGTAAAAGCACATCCTATAGATATGGCATAATAAATCAAAGACATTCAATTCCCAGCTATCCAGATAACGACTTATGTATTGTGATATGCACAATATAAAACATATATGCATCTACTGTTTTGGAGTCTTGCAAATTATATTTCTCTGGTAATGCTTTCTACAAATACTTATGTAAGCATAAAAACCTTTTTCTTTTCTTTTTTTGCCTTTTAAGATTCAATTTTTAAGAAATACACTTTTGAGAAAATATTGAAATAAAAAGTTTACAAAATCAACAGCAAGAACGAGAACAGCTTAAAAATGTCTTACCAAATAATTGGACAAAGCCACACTCGAGATTAGAGTGGGCAAAAATAGCCACTTTCATGTTTTGCTTTTGTTGATTATTTCATTTTTGTCCCTCCTACTTCGCCGCTTTTGTAAATCAATACTCAAACTCCTATCCTCTTGAAAATAGTCCTTGTACTAGTCTCTGTCTTTAAATAATCCCCTCTTTTCTAAATTGTTTAATATAATTTGTCACTAAATACAAGAGTCCAAGTTTTCCAATAACACAAAGTTTTGGGGACAAAATTTACTATTTAGGAAAGAAAAAAATTACCAAAAAAAGGAGTCCGAATTTTTAGTCGCTTGATGTTATCCGGTCACCATTTTCTGTCGGAGATCAACTTCTCCAAAATCATTGGATAAAAACACCAAGAGATGCATGTTTATCCCATCCCAATCCATTCCCGTGGTTCCTCCTTAAAAGGAACCACTCATAAAAGCAAAGGAGCTTTATTAAGCGTAACTACTAACAGAGCAAAGGCTGTGATGTGTACAAGATAAGTTCTGCAATTGGCCAAAAAGCAAAGCAAGACAAATTCCTCAAGATTAGACAAACTTAAAAAGGTAGGTTTGACACTCTTTTTTTTTTTTTTTTTCAGTTTTGGAAATTGGAAAAAAAAAGTGCGTTTGGTAATCATTTTTTTCCTTTTCCAATTTAAAAAACCAGTTTTTAAACTGAAGAGTAAAAAAAAAACTCCAGAAGCTGGTTTTTTTTTTTTTTGATTTTTTTTTCCACCACCACCCTCCCACAGCCGGCAACCATCTCCGGCAGCCACCTCTACGACTGCCGACAGCCACCGCCGGCCGCCGGTGACTGCCGGCAGCCATCGCCGGCCACCGGCAGGCCGTCGGCAGCCAGGCTGCCGGCGACCATCTCCGGCCGCCGGCAGCCACCTTCGGCCGCCAGTAGCCACCCGCCACCGCCGGCCACCACACCGTCGACCACCGCCACCACAAACCACAAAAAAAAAAGTCAAAATAAAAAGGGTTACCAAACACAAAAAAAAAAAAAAAGGTTATCAAATACCCACTTGTTTTTGTAAAAAAAAAAATAATAAGTTACTTTTTAAAAACTGCTCTTTAAAAACTGAAAACCAATTTTTTTTTTTTTGTCAAACCTATATAACCAGTTATTGGATACCTTGCACGACATGCGCATCCAATAAAGTTTTGTCTTGTCATTAGCCTTTTCTTTCTATCCTTCACAATTCACACAACCATCCCATTAACAGAAAATACCTCCTCTGCCTACCAGCTTATGCTTTACCGTTCCTTGCACTTGTCTTGCTATAAATCTGTTCTTTTGAACTGTTTGTTCGACAGACTCAACAATGGGGAACTGCCTCAGTTCATCTTCTTCTCCAAGAAGCATTCTCAGAAAGAACAGCAAGCCTTTGCCCATTGAAACCATGTTCAAGCTTCCTTCTCCAATACCCTCTTGGCCACCAGGTACTTCTCAATATTCTCTTGTAATTATGTTCTGTCAGCGCTCTAAGTTCATTGACTCTGTTGCTGCCACTGATATGCTATTTATGTTTGCGCCATAAACATGCATGTTCGTCATGCATCATCCGCATACGTCTAGTCTAGTTAGTTTGCTTTTCAATATTCTTTCATGTTCTTCACCACTTAGGGGTAATGTTCTCAATACGCTATTGGTATTTTGATCTTGAATTTCATAGGTGAAGGATTTGCAAGTGGAACAATTGATCTAGGAGGATTACAAGTGTGTCAAATTTCTTCTTTCAACAAAGTTTGGACTACCCACCAAGGTGGACCGGGTAATCTTGGCGCAACATTTTATGAACCATCTTCAATACCGGAAGGATTCTTCATGCTTGGTTGCTATAGCCAACCAAACAATAGTTCTTTATTTGGATGGGTTCTTGCTGCCAAAGATCTCACAAATTACCCTTCAGGAGGTACTCTAAGAACTCCAATTGACTACACCCTTATTTGGAGTAGTGACTCTTGTAATATCAAGCAAGATGGCATTGGCTACCAACGCCACCTGACGGCTATCAATCCATGGGAAGTGTCGTCACGAGCACGCCTGAAAAGCCTCCGCTCAACAAAATCCGCTGCGTTCGATCCGATTTTACCGACTTGGTCCAGATTGACACATGGGTTTGGGGACCTGGAAAGGAGACAACTGCGAGTGGGATCAATGTATTTAGCGCAAGGCCAGCAGAAACAGGGACCCAAGCTTTTGGTGTTGCCACAGGTACATTTATTGCCCAAAATAGTGGGACTGCAGTGTCTATATCTTGTCTGAAAAATGTGTCACGTAATTTATCTGCCATGCCAAATTTGAACCAAGTTGAAGCATTGGTCCAGTCTTACTCTCCATGGGTTTATTTTCACCCTGATGAGCAATACCTTCCCTCTTCAGTAAGTTGGTTTTTCCAAACCGGTGCATTATTGTACACAAAAGGGGCAGAGTCCACACCAATTTCCATCGAACCGACCGGCTCGAACCTCCCCCAAGGTGGTTCAAATGATGGTGCGTATTGGCTAGATGTCCCAATTGATGGATCAGCCAAGGAGAAACTCAAGAAAGGGGATTTACAGGATGCCAAGGCTTATTTGCACATTAAGCCTATAGCGGGTGCGACGTTCACTGATGTGGCTATATGGGTGTTTTACCCTTTTAATGGACCGGTAAGGGCTAAAGTTGAGTTTGTTAATGTTTCCTTAGGTAAAATAGGGCAGCATGTTGGTGACTGGGAACATGTGACATTAAGGATTAGTAATTTTAATGGAGAGCTAAAAAGTGTGTACTTTTCGGAACACAGTGGAGGGTCTTGGATTAACGCTGCCGAGCTTGAGTTCCAAAATGGCAACAAGCCGGTGGCGTACGCATAGTTGCACGGGCACGCGTTGTTCCCGAGGGCCGGGCTCGTTCTTCAAGGGAATGGGGCAATAGGAATAAGGAACGATATGGCAAAAAGCAAGATGGTTATGGACACTGGAGTAAGGGCTGTGGTGGTTGCAGCCGAGTATTTGTCATCGCCGGTGATTGTTGAGCCGCCGTGGTTGAATTATGCTAGGGAATGGGGTCCAAAAATCAGCTATGACATTGCGGAAGAGATCAAGAAGGTGGAGAAATTCTTGCCTGGAACATTGAAGAGGGCGTTCGAAAAATTTATTAGGGGTCTTCCTAATGAGGTGTTGGGTGAGGAAGGGCCCACTGGACCCAAAATGAAAAATAATTGGAGTGGAGATGAAAAGGTTTGATAAGTGTAGCGTGGAACCTATCTTGATCTGCAGGCAGCAGAGGTTTTGTACCCAAAAAAAACGCAAAATGTTTTGAAGCGATAAAATTTGTTATTATAAATTTAAATAACAGCGATAAAATACTTTCAATGACAATCTTTTGTCACTAAATACTGTACAGCACATCTGCTGTACAACAGAGGATCCTGATCACATCAGGTGTCTTCCTTCTTTTTATTGCAAAACTGTTTGCTAGATATAGAAATTAAGAATATTGAAAGCAAATATTTTTTTTTCCTTGTCCGGTAAGGTATATTTTTCTCAACGTGTACAATCATTTAAATCTTTCGCTAGCTTTATTCTTGAAGCATTATGACTTTTTATCAAAGCAATATTTACTTATGGACGATTGTAGTGCCTGTTTTAAAAATTGTTATTTCCAAAATTTGAGCTTTTGCTCAACATTAATAATACAAGCAAGGGGGTGTTATTTGCGGTGGTTCACTCAATTTTTTTGTTGTTTTTTTGGCCCATCAGAGGCTAGTTGGCCATAGGCCAGAAAACGGGGGTTTGCCTACCTTTTAATCCCGAGACTTGTTCAAGAACGAAAATCAAATATCTTGGCACGATGCTTTAAGATCTTAATTACAACCGAACTAAGATTACCCTCGGTGTTTAATTTTAAAACAAAATGACGTAAAAAGTTATCAATGCTTAACAACACTCTTATTTCAACAAAGGACAATAGCTAAAGTAATTATCCGTTGGCACCGCACCGCACCGCACATTATCAGGTACCCATTGTCGAGTACCGCGTCGTAGATTGTACTCTCATTTTTCAGAGCTACTTGATGCACCCTGCATTTCGTAAAAGAGTCTCCAATGTATTAGCAAATCCTTATCTTATAATTTGACCAAGCAACTATTCTGCTCCTTTTAAAATTTAGTCTCCAATTCTGACCTTATATAAACCTCGGAGTATATTTTTAAATGATACGAGGCTGTTTTAAAAACTGAAATCACCGATTAAAGCATTGACCTTCAACCTGAACACAAAGTATGAACCACATGGAGTATTCAAGTCCAACTTAAGCTATAAATAAAATTATATGCCAAAAGAAATTTAGCGTTTAATGGCCTGTTTGGTGAAGAATTTTTTTTTTTCTAATTTTTTTGGAAAGCATTTAATGACTAGTTTGGATACCATTCTCAAAATTTTCAAAAGTAACGCTCTCTTCGTCTCAAAATAATCGATCATATTTTTATTATTTTTAGTTGTCTCCAAATTATTGCTCACTTGTCTTTTTAAGACTAATATCTACATTCACTACCATATTTTCCCTTCTCTATTAACCAAACTACTCCCTTTTTCTTGTTTGTTCAGGCCTTTCTCGTTTCACTTCCCTCAACCATGGCAATTTTTAACCTACCACATTGATCACTTCAACCACCATGACCCACTGATGTTGCCTTGCACTGACCTCTTGCTATGGCATCCGAAACTCACTACCCAGCTACTTGTTTCTCTCTCCTCCCTCCATGCACCAAATTTCTCCACCATACCCACTTCCAAGTTTGTTTTTTAGCAGCAACGCCTCGCCGCTTCCCTTAGTAACCACTATTGCTGCTAAAAATATGCTCCAAGTGTACTCCGGAACCCTATCCTGGACCGATGACCTGCAATACAGAAAACAAGTGACCGCTGGGTAGGGTTCCCGGTAAAGAACTCTTCAATACTTAAGTCAGAGTGCAACTACATGATAGTAACTCTAAAAAATCATTAAAGACTGTATCTTTGTGTGTGTATCCCTTGTGTACTTAGCTGTAGCTCCCCTTTATATAGCTGTAGGTAGAAGACTCCTAGTAGGACTGGGCCCTGGGTTTAATGTGTTAGGATCGTGTGAAGATCCTTAAGGATCACGTCACGATCTCTGAGGACTCTTTTCGAATTCTAATTATCAATCTCGTAGATTGACCCAATTTGACGGGGAATACCGGGTGTCCCCTAATTATTGAGAGTTATATTTGAGTTACATCATAAGCCCTCCACTTCCTAAGCCAAAATATTTGGCTGAGGAAGTTATACTATGAGTCTTGAGACACTCATCAGATTTGTAAGGGAATCTTCATCCACTTATAGGGGTAAATAATATTTATCTACTCCATATGCTCAGACCTAAGCTCTTGAGAGCTTAAGTCATGGAACTTGGTACGCTAGAACTTTAGCTCTTGAGAGCTAGGTCTTAGAATTTTGCCCAAGCAGGCTAGTCAAAATCTTCTTTGGAAAGACGAATCATGAGATCCTTTAGAGGTTGTGCCCCCATGGTAGCCTCTAAGGGGAGAGGAAACAAAGTTGTGCATGCAAGTTGTTGCATGTGCTTGTAAATATTTGCCTAAGTGTTTGAATGTCCTCTTGAGGGATTTCACTTGACAATGTAGTTTTTACCTGTCCGTTGGAGGTGTTTGTTACAAGTGTGTTCTTTAGCTTGGGCTGACAACATTATACTTGCATTTTACTTTGATGGGAACTCTTATCATCAGCTAAGAGCTGGCAAAAAAGCATCGCACTCACACTTGGCTAGGTTTTGGAATTGACAAAGAATGGTGGGGGGATGAAGTCCCACTTAGTGCTTTGCAGTTTCACGGGTTAGAACTATAGCTAAACCGTTCAGATAGAACTTGAGCTCTATCATGTCACATTGAGAGTGTTCATCCCTTGTTTGATAGCCCTCCGGGGCTAGTGGAACGTAAAGTTCTAGTAAGCTCCCTTGCAGGCTGATAGAACACAAACCTCATGTAAGTACCCTCGGGGGATTGATGGAATATAAGTTCTCGTACGCTCCCTTGAGGGCTGCTAAAGTGCAAAGCTCATGCAAATAACCTTGGAGGTTTGACGGAACATAAGTTCTTGTATGCACCCTTGAGGGTGGATGGAGTGTAAAGCTCATATAAAAGCCCTGGGGGGTGGATGGAACTCGGAGTTCTCACCCTTAACCCTTGAGGGCGGATGAAGCGCAAAGCTCATGCAAATACACCTGGGGGTTAGATGGAACATAAGTTCTCGTACGCGCCCTTGAGGGCTGATTGAGTCCAAAGCTCATGTAAATGCCCTTAGGGGGGGTGGGAGGATACATGGAACTCAGAGTTCTCGTACGTGCCCTTAAGGGCGAATGAAGCATAAAGCTCATGCAAACACCTTTAGGGGTTTGATGGAACATAAGTTCTTGTACGCGCCCTTGAGGGAGGATGGAGCCCAAAGCTTATGAAAATACCCTTGGGGGTTTGACGGAACTTAGATTTCTCTTATGCGCCTTTGAGGGGTGATGGAGTGCAAAGTTCATATAAATACCCTTGAGGGTTTGACAGAACTTAGAGTTGTCGTACGCACCCTTGAGGTATGATGGAGCGCAAAGCTCATGTAAATACCTTTGAGGGTTTGACGGAGTATGAAGTTTTCGTATGTGCCATTAAAGATGGATGTAGCACAAAGCTCGTGTAAGTACCCTTGGGGGTGGCGGTCGAAGATACAAATACTTGTTGTCGCAGCGCTAAATATGAAAGCGCATGGCATTGAGCCTGTAATATGGCGGCCGTTATGAAGCCCCCTCCTCTGAGAAGGTATAGGGCATTAAGCCCACAGTATTGCCAATATAAGATATAAAGCCCCCCCCCCCCCCCCCCCGGTTTTGAGAATGCATGGATATATAAAGACGGATTTTCAGCCTATATGTAGGGCAAGGTCTTAAGAAGACATATAGAAGCAATATAGAAGACCATAATTTGTTTGCTAGGCTGGACGAGAATATAAAATTAGAGGACGCAAAGTCCGTTTGAGCGATATGTCGCTAGCGATTAATGTAAAGAACACGAAGCCCATATGAGCAAGATGTCACTGGGTGATCATTAAAGATGTTTATGCAATTTATCGATATACTAAGATGCAATTAGATTTAGTTTGTTGGTTGTATGAGCTTAAGCTTGCAATTATACAAAGCATATGCACTATGCTATCAGCAAAGGCTAGTGAAGAACTCTGATTCACTTTATGCATTGGTAGCATACAGTAATGTGAATGTCTAACATTTATAACCGGTCATTGTATGACCGGCTATATCACAAGATAACAAGAAATGTCGAGTCTGCAAGATGCTGTAAGAGGAACCTTAGGCGTGACTTCAAGCTGCATGGTACTGTGAACTTGTTCCTCGCTTATGAAGCGGTTTATTCTTCACTGTTGATGCTTGTGGCCGTAATTGAAGCCCTTGCAAAAAGAAAAGTGCGTGAGTGAAAAAATAGCCTTTGAATCAACATGGCATTGAAAAGTTCAAGTACGTTTTTATAACAACAAAAAGAGTTGTATTCAGACACCGTGGCCCCATTAGGGCTTTGTGGGTTAAATGACAAAGTGAGCTACATTGCGTATTGCAGGTGAGCTTAAAAACTCATAGCAATTGATAAGACCCAACATGTAATAGAGTCGCCTTAACTGACGTGACTGGACAATGGTAAACCAAAAAATAAATAGGTCTAGGTATTTTAGAAGCGCAGAAGAAGCAACCTTTGGAAGGCTTGCTAGTGCCTAAATTGTAGTCGCTTAATTTTTTACGACATGTCACAAAATATAAAATGTGTGCATACTTTAAAGAATGTGCAGCATATGCGAATTAAATGAGACCCTGTGGGTCTTCTGATTAAAAAAGTGTTATAAAAAGCTTAATGCTTTAAGAGTTTGTGCCACGGATCAAAAAGGAGACCTTGTGGATCTTGAATTTAAATTGAAACTTTTTCCCGAGTTAAAAGCTTAATGCTATAAAAAAAACATGTAGCCCAAGTTGAATAAATAAGACCCTTTAGGTCTTAAACACAAACACGTCTTGTGCATGGTTAATCACGTAACACTTTTTAAACGTGGGGCATATGTTGAATAAGAAACACCCTATGCATCTAAAATATAAGTGTTCACTTTTATGGGGTGAAAATGCTTAACAATTTTTCTCAACCTATTCCGGTCACACCCAAGGGCCCACCAGGGGTCCCATTTTTGCGCGACACGTCACATATTCAACGGTCAGCTTTTCAATGCTGTCGACTGGTCAAAATGCGCACGCTCAAGTCACGTGCACTTTTCATTGACTTTCTGCATGACTAAAATTATTTTTGTCGCCAACGTAGCGATGTATGCAAACTTGGATTTGGCGCGCCTTCCCCCTTGGGGGGGTCGGCCACCTCCTTAAAGAGGGGGTCGGCCACCTCACTAAAAGAGGGCGTCAGCCACCCTCTTTAAGGAGGGGTCGGCCACCCTAGTCACGGGGGGCTGCTGACGCTCCCTTTTGCTTAACTCATTCACGCACTACAGTCTACAATGCTCACTCATCACCGCAACCGTAAGGCATCCGTTGTTGCCGTATGCTGTCGCCGCAATGATCGTCGCCTGTGCGCCGCGCCCATGTGCGGCGCCGCTGATACAGTCGTGCCTTCTGGCTCTCTGTCACACTACAATGCCCCTGACACCATGACCGCGCCCATGCGCCACTTCCATGACATGTTCCCCTGGCACCAGGTATTGTCTCGCGACGGTCGTCACCACGCCCGTGCGCTACAATCATGTTCAGGTCCCCTGACACCACTCTCATTCACCACACCATGCTTCCCCACCGTGGACGTGGAACATGCTCCGACCCACTATCTGGAGTGTGCAGCATTTCGAGGGGCTCCGCTGGTAGTTTTCCGACATGAGGACCCTTCGCAGTGGGATGGGTTTGCTACCACCGAAGTCGTCGCCGTCTTCATTCTAGGGGGCTCTGCTCATAGTGCTCCAGCACAAGGACCCCTTGCAACGGGATATGCTCGTTACCGCAAAGCTATCGTCTCCTTCATTCTGGGGGGGTTCCGTTCATAGTGCTCGGGCACGAGGACCCCTCGCAGCAGGATGGGCTCGTTACCACAGAAGTCATCACCGTCTTGATTCTAGAGGGCTCCGCTCGTAGTGCTCTGGCACGAGGACCCCTCGCAGTAGGATAGGCTCGTTACCATAAGGCTTCCACCACCTTCATTCCGGGGGGCTCCGGCACGAGGACCCTTCACAGCGAGATAGGTTCGTTACCACAAAGCTATCGCTGCCTGGGGTGACTTGCATGACACTAGGCACTGAGTTGCGACCATGTCCACTCACGTTACCGGTGATCATCGATGCCCCCAGGACGATGACCCCCAGGTCACTCGGGGACTGGAGCAGGTCTTTGGAAGGCATCACGCTTAGTCCGCTTGGCAGTTGGTTATAGGGGCAACCCTCGCCGCTATCAGGTTCTCTACGCGTCTCTTGACGCACCTTGTGGGATTCAGTAAGGGCATGGACTGGTGGCTGGGGCAACGGGCTTACTTTGATCATGCCGTCACGGTGTCTTCAATCTCCTCAGATAGGTAAAGAGATGCTGTGTGGGGCAAGGCAGTGCAAATTAGAGAATCGACAGTCTCAAGGAGAACCGGTATTTTTGCCCCTGGTGACATGTCACTCCTAGGGGTGACACATGTCAGCTGATGACATATTGATGACACCGGCACATTTTTCCCTATAAATAGGGGACCTTAGATTTCATTTTCAATAGAACTCTCTCATTTGACATTTTCACTTTCTCTCTCTAAAAACCCATTCTCTCTAGAATTCTATCGAGAGAAACATCTTTGGACCCTGACATCAGACCCTTGACGCTGACCCTAGCTCGGATTATCGGTCGCCAGCCCTATTTGTCTTCGCCTTGTCTGCGTAGCACTGCCAGCTCTCATGGCCTGTCTGGGGGGCCTTGCTCTCTGCCCTTACTCCGCCCTCACTGTCTCTCACTTTGCATACTTAGAAGTTGACTCGAGCTGCAACCTTTGTGGCACCTCCACGTAGGTATGAACCCACTTTCCTTGGCATCATTTTGGTGACTCCGCTGGGGAGGTGAGCTTCGTACTGAAATCTACATATCTTCTAAACTTGGACATCATGCATGTACTGTGGAGAGCTACCAGGACAACCAGCCAAGGCCCCAACCCTACTGTGCAAGAAGAACACCACCCGGGTGATCAGGAAGAGACTAACGCCACACGACTCCAAGACTAGCCACTAACTACTACACCCGACGTGCAAGTGGTTGTAAATGCATCCATCCAGCAACTCACTCCAACGATCACCAATCTACAAGATTCATAGACCACTTTATTAGCCGCCATGATGGAGATGCAAAAATCCATACACGCATTGGCCTCGCAGCAGGCCGCTCCATCAATCCAGCCTTCAGGACCTGGGCCAACCCTTAAGGCCGCCCATGACTACCAATATCTCCACCACCAGGATGACGCTATATCCTGACGCTACATCCTGCACAACACCATTTTTGCTGCCACTACCACCACCACCACTCTAGGTTGTCGAACACATTACAGCCACCATCACAACCACCATATTGTTGCATGTTGCAATACTACCACCATGCTGCCGCTACCACCACCATCAGGTTTTCACCAAAACCACACCTCCATCTCGAACGCTATAGCCAGGATCACGACCACCATGCCATCACCTGTCACAACCACCACCACCACCACCACCACTATGCCATCACCACAACTATTTAATAGTTACCACCACCACCATTGCAAACACCTTTCCTCCACCACCATTCCGAACACCTTTTCTCCACCACCACTATAATTACTCCATCACCACACCACCATCACCAACAGCACCGCCACCAAGACAACCATGCATGTATACCACGCTTTCAGCCATAACAATATCATAAATATATAGATATGACGTATTGTAAAATGGACATATAGATTTGTAACATCTAGAAAAAATAATTGTATTTCGCTTTCGGTTTACCGAATAAGTCAACTTATTTTTCGGTACTATAAATTGAGTCGCTTAAGGTTCCAGTTTTATAAATTCAGGGTATAAATTTTTAGCACATAGATTTCAATATTATCAAATCGACCCTTAATATAGCGGTGACAAATTGCTTCTTTCCTTTTTTATTACTATGCTGCGTGGTAATTTTAGCAAAATTGGCTCAGGACCTGGTGGAAAAACAATATTGTACTGAAAGCTTATGGTATATCACTTACGGAAAGTGAGCAATGCAACCTCAATGCTTCATCGACCACTCATATAAGACTTGTCACAAACGTCAGATCTAACTGCTTGATACCTATGTTACCCTATCCAAGTTAATTCTGTAGGATACTGAATTTCGTGCATTTTAAGCTACGCCTTTGTGTTGCTTATAATAATAAGAGGAACTCCCAAGTACCCGAATACTAGGTTTCACCTTATTCATGCACTATATTTTATGTGTGTATGAAAGATGATGCAATTGATTAAGCTTTGCCCTTGCCGTATGGTAAGACTTTTCAATGGCTTATTAACATGGCAGATTGGTTTGACATCACAAGACCCTTAACATATACATTCTTATCTGGAAAAAAGTTTATAAATTGTTATGCGGATTATAGGTATATAATTACAACCTTCCATATAATAATAATTAATTGTCGTTAATTATTCTTAGTAACATTTATTTAACGACGCTAAAAATGTGCTGTTAAAAATTGTTGCTGAAAATATTGACAAAAAAAAGTCACTAAAAACATTTCAAATATCGATCATTACTACAATGGGTTGTAACTATCTTCCTACAAATCAGAGTAGTAGCAAAAATGTTTTCTTTCTTAGCTTACTTTGCATGACGAAAACTTAATATCAAATGATTAAACTTTACATAAAAATTACCAAAATATGTCATAATAATTTAGGGTCTGTGATTGTTTTACCAAAAATGACATTAATTATATTTAGCAGCAATCCTTGCCATTCAAACGCCGTACTCTATTTTTATTATTTTTTATGAAAGACGGATGCAAAGTTTTCAGACAGATCATTTAGGTTGACATGCAATACGAATTGAAGTGTCTCATCCATTCAGATCAATACGATATTTCCATTTTCCTCGTTCAAAGAAGTATTACAGACCTCAGAGTAAAACAGGAAACTTAAAGAACAGAGTAATAAACAGAGATCAATCTAGCGGCAAATAGGCTAAGAGGAGACTGATGCACGAGTTCTGGCCGGATACGCACAATGGCGACGGCAACATGAGGCACAAACAAGGAGGTTCCGGCGGCCCAAGGCCGTGAACAAGCTCCAAATGAAAGTAGACGCAGGTTCCCTTACAACGAAAAGCACCGCGACAGGGTCAAAGGAGTAGATCAGCAACCCGTATGGCGCTACCATATATACCTGTTGTTTATGACTCAGACTCAAATGCCAGTTTAAGTGTCCTATTTTTGTTTGAATTCGTAGTTGGGGCTGTTTGGCTGATTTGGATAGAATTAAATGCTCTACTATCACGGAAGACTGACTGATTAGCAAACTCATTGAGTCTGGATTTCCACAAATCGGGTGATTTAATTTCTTTACTTAAGAGAAATAGGAAATCTTACAAAAGGTGACAGCATTTGAATATGACTTTACTAGCTAGGACATATAAGTAAATCAATACGGATTTGCATATCTGCTGAAACATTAGATCACCTTTGCCCTTTGTTCAAAGCTGGTGTAGTGTTGTTATCATGATATTCTTAATACAATTAAGTAGACATAAATGTGAACCAGATTGACCTTAAAATAAACCAAGATGATGGTGAAGTTGGGGGTTGTGATCATCACTCTCAACATCTACATCTCATTTAGTTGCTGCTGTTTTGTTTGTGTCTCTCCTGAAACGGCACGCACCCTTTCAGATTTTACCATGAGCCTACACCGATCTTAATTTCACCATCAAGAAAATGTCCCCTCATGGTAACAGAATAAATCATCTCGGTTTTTCTCTCCATATATATTTGCCTACCCTGGTCTTTATGACTATATATATGGTTTTCCTAGCATAGTGCAGTGAAACATCAACAAGGTGAAGAGAGAACATGTAAGAAGTATCTCCCTTGTGAAATCTTTTCATTTCCTTCTTCAAACACCTTTTTGCTTTCCTTTTTCTCTTTGTTTTTCACGACATTTTTCGATCTTTTATATGATGTTATTCGTATGTTTGTATTTTCTTGAAGACAGCACAGTAGCTTAGAAAAAATCATTGAAGATAGCCGCTTTTTAGCCCAGAGTTTTTGTCCTTTAGAACCTTGGCGAGGGGTTCAAAGATTGATGTGAAACTCATAAAACTCATAAAACCCAGAGTTGCTATTCTGCATGTAAGCCAGCTAGTGATCTGTAAAAGGAGAAGTATATTCAGTTACCGTCATACAACTAAAGTTCTTTCTTTTCCTTGTTTCTGCAAATCTAGCTTGTTAGTAAGTTGAAGATGCAGAAGATATCAGAAAGAGAAGAAGAGAGAAGCTTTGGTTGCTTTTCCGAGATGGGGATGGAAGAATTGGATCTCGCAAAGAAACGTGTAGCGAAAAGGTAAAACGAACAATTCTTATTCAATTTTCAGTTAAATTCAATCACTTTCTGTTTCGTATGCATATTCAACTTCTAGCCTCTTTTCTGTTTTCAATCTCTTAACTATTTGGTTTATCGATCATAAAGATAACGCGAAGGATAGCAAAAGTAAACATTATCACCCGGGATTGAGTATTAGGCTTTAAGCACGTTTCTCATTCTGCTTCCATTACATGTACATCCCATGAGACATCAGAACAACACTTACTGAGATCTTACACATAGCCTACGCAACGATGCGAAGCATTTGTTGTGAAGGTGGTAAAACATTTTAGAGCAAAGATTTTTGTTTTGGTGGTAGAACACTAAAAACCAATGACAAGAAAGAAAGTTGGAAGAATGTATGATTCACCTAAGCAAAACATAAGGAAACCAACGGCGTTTGTTTTGCTTTGAAGCTTTTGGTTCAAGACGCGCTCTCTTACTCATTCAAAGAACCCGTCACCCCCAAGATGCAGATGCAATAATCGCATTCGACAAGATTTTAGTGAAACTCGGGTATAGGAGGATACCTGTCTTGGGTTAAAATGACTGCATGAAAGTTTTACTACTGGTATTTTTAGTTGACAATAATATGCACTATAAAGACTAAATTGAATAAGGTCAGCCAACCCTTAGCTACGTGCTGTAGACATTTAAGTTCATTGAACGATGGATCACCAATCCAAGCAACTACTCATGTCTAGGTATAGTTGTTGAAGATGAAAGGGATTATAATTATGTATCCTACCAAAAGGAGGAGGACCGGAGGGGTGTTAAAGGTTTGTTAGAAGTAGTTGCCTTGTGTATTTAAACATCAACAAACAACATTATTATTCCTCTACCGAAGAAATGATTTGTGGCGGTTATGAGCAGCTTAGAATTAGTGATACATACGGTTTTCAAACAATTAGACAGTATTGAGGCCACATCTTTTGATTGTGAAAGAGGAGGTTTATTGTAAAATACTCGAACGGCATGGGCTGCAGCAGAATCATTGTAAAATCGTCCCAAGGAAAGCTTTTATTAAGGAACAAACAAATATGGTCAACAGCTGCCTACGTACCACATAACAACCATATACGTTCAGCGCATCGCGGGATATCAGATAGAAATTGTCGCAGGCGACCAAGTTTCTCTCATCTAAAGATACAAGTAGCAGCTGCGAATCCTTCACCACCAATCAAACCTCACTAGTCACTACCCCCGAAACACAAATTCTGCTGCAAAGAAAGCAAGCATTCAGGTAATCTCCAAGTCCAATGAATCTTATGATTATTATAGTAGCAAAGGAATGGTGCATGGGCAGGCCTTCTTATTATATTCACATGTAGAGGGCTAAACACGATGAGTTTGCTATGTTTTTTTTCATGCTTTTTGTAGAGAAAGCCGGCTAATAGACAAAGTTTTGTCTTGGGCTTCAAACTATTGTTTGCGTATGATTTGTTTTCACTAGTTTTAGGAAGTTGTTTAATGGGAATTTACCTTAAAAGAAGCACCTTTTGTTCCTTGTTGTTGGTATGCCGTGGCGTAATATCTGCAGAAGACTAATGGAAGCAAAAGGTGGTGGTGAAGTGAGGCGAGTTCATATCATCTACTTTCTCAGTCGAAAGGGTCGTTCCGAGCACCCGCATCTCATCCGTGTCCATCATCTGTCCGGCAATGGCGTCCGCCTGCGAGGTACTTCTTCTCTTACTGGTATATACTGTATCTGTCTGAAGGACATGCATGTTGACTTGGGTTAGTTTTTATGTCTGTAATTGTTGGCGGAAATTTTAGATGTTAAGAGATGGCTTTCGGAATTGCGAGGAAAGGACATGGCTGAATCATACGCTTGGTCATACAAGAGGTTTGTTTACGTGACACAAGATTTTACATGTCACATGTGTACGTGTGCGTATGTGTGAATTGGTCACTTGAAAGTTGTATGTGCAGGAGGTTCAAGGCAGGATATGTATGGCAAGACTTGCTGGACGAGGATCTCATCACTCCAATCTCTGACAATGAATACGTCCTCAAAGGATCCGAAATTCATGTGCCTACCGACTTTGACACTGGTACACCGATTTCTCAAATTATATCACTTGTTGATTTACTCTAATCTATTAGACTCAGGAAAGATCACCTTGATTAAATTTAGTTTCCTTAATTTCAAGAACTGCATTTCTTGTTGGAGATTCAAATTTCAAATTTCCCATCACAGATCTTCGCTCGTGGGGTGAAAACGAAAAGGAGCCATCTAGGCAAAAAGAGCCAAATCCTGAACAGAAAGCAGCAAAAATTCAAGAACACCCAGAAAAGCCAATGGATATGTCAATGAAAGCATCATGCGAAATCGAAGAAGAATCGCCTCCATTTGGCTCAGAAACGTCCACATTGACTGAAGGTTCACCGAAGCTCGAAGAAGACAAGCATTCGGATACAACCACCAAAGAACAAAAACTAGAACATTATGATCAAAAGGACAAAGTTGAGAACCCTTCGCTTTATCCCACATTCTTGAACAAGAATAAAAAGAGCAAAAAGCATGGCATTACAGGTAGTAGCTCCCCGGCTCCATCAACATCGCCCGCGTCAGAGGCTTCTTTTTTCTCCAAGAGCAAGAGTTATTCCAACGGGGCATCACACATGTTCCGTAGTCTGATCACATGTGGCGCGGTCGACACAAACGACACAGCCATGGTGATGATCAACCGGCGGAATAAGACCACCGGTTTGAATATGCCTACTCAGCCATTGATCAATACGGCCGAGATTTTTAGAGGAGAAAAGTGCGGAGGCTTTGAGAGAATCAACGAAAACCAAAAACAGCAACAGAATAGTGAAAGGTAAGCTTAGATCAAATTTTCTTCATGCTAATTTTCAATTATGTGTGTGTTGATTATGGTATGAATTTTTGGTGACAGGAAAAGCTGGGAAGTGGTGAAGAAGGGTTCAAAGAAGAATATGAAGAGTGAAGTCAGTAACCAAAAAACAGTTTCTGCTGCTTACAAGCCAGTCAATGGTCCGAATTGCTCGTAAGTTGAACAAGCCAACCCACTTTCGGTTCTTTATTGTTATTCACTTCTTTTAACCACTTGGAGATCAGTGGTCCTATCATACCTGTTATAGTTGTGCCTTCCTTTTTTTAACGAGTTTAACAAAATTTAACAAGCCGAAAGATTTATCAAACAGAATTCTCGTCCGCTCATTGTGCGTAACGATTGCATTATATGACTCTGTGACAATGTACTGGCTCCAAAGCTTGGCTAAAGGGGATCTACATCTCAAAGATTCACTTCTTGATTAGATCTTCATAAAGCAGAACAACGATGAACACTGAAAATTGATCACCACACTCATTTTCTCAATGTTTGCACTCCTTTTTTGTCACTAAAAGCCAAAAATGTTACTCGAGGGCATTAAAGAAGGTTGCCTAGATTAATGAATAGAATAGAGTAAGCGTTGAGAAATAGAGTGCAATTATCGATTAATTTCTATTACTTTAGTGATATTTGTATACTAAATCATACTCCGTGGTATTGTCAGTGCTGGTGACCTTATTCTGCAACAGCATCTTAACTCAAATTTGTTTGGGTGCTAATTTAATTAGCTTCTTGGCTCTAAATCCGCTCAAAGACCTTAAAGGAGTACATATATTCATCTTAAACGAGTCATGGAAATTTTCTGACGAAGACATTCATGCTGTTATGCAGGCAGTGCGGGAAGCCGTTCAAGCCAGAGAAACTGCATGCACATATGAAGTCTTGTAGGAAGATGAAAGCCTTGGCAAAAGGTGCAAAATCTGCTGATTCTGAGAGGACGCCGAATAAATCAACAGATACCTCTTCCCAGGACTCTCTTTCTGGCTATTACTTGACGAGGAACTAAATGCTACAGTCAAGTTTTTAGGGAAAAACTTGGAACTGTTTCTTCCAATTTTTTTTTATTTTTATGGCACAAATACTTTGAGCTTATCATAACCTTTCTACCTTCTCGGTGTAAAGTGGACATAGGTTGACAGTTTTAGAGATACAGAAGTAGATTTCTCAGCTTTTCTAATGCAGGTAAGTATGCCAATTACAGATGATTGCCTGCACACAAGAACTTCCAGCTACTGCATTCTATAGATTATGGAAGCAAAAAGTTATATCTGCAAAGATTATGGAAGACAGAAATTTCAACCATAGGTCGTATCAACAAAGATACTGCAAGGCATTCCAAGCTAGTGTTAGCGTTAGCTCTTAGTCATATTTCTCTGATTAGTAGAAGTTAGGAGCAGAGTGCAAAGATTCCGTGATTCAAGAATTACAAAATTCTTGAAGTTCTGGTAAGGCGCACTCATTTTTCAACTGTGCTTAAGAAGAATCAGCAACAGGCTACTCCAGTCAATGTTCTGTCAGTAATTTTTACCTTTGATACATAACACCGCCTACACCAGCAGAATCAACATGATCCAGTAGGAATTGATATAGCTTCTTTTTCAAGCTCTTTATCCTCTCATCACTGCCGCTTCCATCCCCAACCATGTCATCCAACCACTGATTGACCCTTTTAAGCTGCCCAAGAGGATTTGCAACATCGGACCCTCCTTCCCTATTCAAATCAAATCCCTTATTTAGGCAAACTTCCAAATAATTCAAGAACCATGCTTGAGATACCAAGAGCAGCTTTTCTGCTAAACTGGCTGCCTCCTTTAAACCATTTCCCTCAGGCCATTTTTCTTTTTCAAGAATAGTTTTCTTTGTCGTTGAAAGACGCTGCCTTGAGTGTAACGACAATCCCTTCTTAGCAGACTCTGATGTGATCGTTCCATTGTTTCTAGGGCTTCTCTTCTTTTCAGGTGAATGACTCTCTGCCTTGATTTCCTTTGTAGTGTTTTCCAGAAGAACAAAATGACATTTCCCACCATTTGAAACATCCCTCTTGTCTGCCTTGGTGAACAAACAGAATCTGGAAAGATCAGTCTCCACAGCGGCTTCAACCCATGATATCGCATTCTTGTTTGTGAAGTTTTTACATATTTCTGGCAGCTGCAACTGTGAGCTTAAACAACTACTACTTTTCATTGGAGAAGACCTTGTGTTAAGCAAGGCAGTTGCTTTCTGCAAATTTTGATGAAGATCCAAAAATTGCTCTACTAGTGGAAGGGCAGTATCTTTCTGAAATGACTCTCGCAGTTCTGCAAACATGCTGGATGATAGAACAAAATCATCTTAGTTAGCAAGCTTGATAAGAGGAGCACTAATTTATGTACAGTGCCTAACAAACAGCATGCTAGCCTTTATGAGGTTGTCGAAATAAAGTATAGCATGCCAAGATGTGTCGTAAACTACGTTTTCCAGTTTTATGTTTTTTGAGTCGGATGACGTTGTAGGGTAATGTACTTTATCTACAACTCTATGATCTTCTCCACACTTCACGATTCCTGGAATTTAGTCAGAGATTAGCTTATGAAACAAAACCATATTATCCCTTAAGCCCTGTATCTAACAATGTCTCTTTTAGGTTGCAATTGCTGTTTTGAGCATCTCCTGAACCAAATCCTAGTGGGGAAAAGGAAAGAAAAAGAAAGTAAGCGTCCACTAGCAAGAAAGAGTAAAAAGAATCTTCCTAGATAAAACTAACTTGATTAGATAAACCATAAAGAGCATATTGGTGTGCGGAATTTACACCTGCTACAGCAGATCAAATCCCTCTGCCAACTATTTCTATTGGGTGGAGACACTGAAAGGTACAAAGCACCCATCTTCCCTCAGTTTTTTAGGTTGTTCGCTACGGGATGTAGAAGGATTAGCTTTGGAACTTTCTACCTATGTTACATGGACTCGGTGTCGGTGTCCGGATTGGGTACGTGTCCGAGTGTCGGACTCGCCTATTTTTGAAATTCTAGGATACGTGGACACCGTCCAAAAGTTGGACACGGGTACGGGGACGCGTCGTACATAATATATATTACATTTATATTCCTACTATAGTGCGCTACTAAACACCATAGATAAGTATATAACTAATTACTATAGTATACATAAATATTCTGAATAGAATGCTAGGAATGTGAGGTAGAACATCAAGATATGTGTTAAATTGGACTATTGGCGAGGGTTGGCAAAAAAGTACCTCTTGAGTTGTCATTAAAATTTATGAATTTAAAAATTGAGCTGCCATTGTCAAAAAGTAACATATTTTAAATTTTTAACATAGTTGGAGATATTGTGCAGTTAAAAGACTGAACTAGCATTTAAGAGGCCATGCTTTGCATCCCATCTCAGGGATGTGTGGTACAGCAGTACTGGGCTTGTGGCAGATGAGACAGCAAAAAGGCAAAAAAAAAATATTATGGCTGATTGAAAACCCCTCCTCAGTCGTCATTTCAACTTGCAAGAGTGCAAGACAAGTTTGTGCGTCTCTCGAGGTGAAGTTACAGAGATATCCTTCTCTCTCCCTTGTGCTGCTGCTCCTCTACTTCCCTCATCTTCTGCTTCTCCTTCTCTTCTTCTTCCTTGTGTTGCTGCTCCTCCTCTTCCCTCATCTTCTGCTTCTCCTTCTCTTCTTCTTTCTTCTGCAGATTCATTTTTCCTTCTTCATTTCACCCAGATTAAAAGTTGCCCTAGAATTTTCTTCTTCCTCTAAGTAACCACAAAGACATGGGCCGTGTCCGATCTCAATCCAAAGGGTCAGGTACGGCTCCCGTACCCGTGTCAGGGTCGTGTCGTCTGGACACCCCCCTTCACCCCAAAGTGAAGGGTCCATGTAACATAGCTTTCTACAGTATAAGCTAAATATTTGTGTAAAAACTTGGATGCGGACAAGAAAAAATTCATTTAGTGGATTAGATTCCTGTAGGCAACAAACTTGAAATAAAAGCCTAAGTACTCAATAATGTGCTTCCCACCAACTACTCTACACTGACCTTCCAAAATTATTGAAGTGCCAATGCCAGATAAGTGCCACCTTGACAAGGGTACGAAATATGTCCAACACCTCTCACCGGATATGCCACTAACAAACATAATTTAATTGCTAGAAACTCCACTTTATA
This sequence comes from Escallonia herrerae, assembly GCA_033070095.1. NCBI lineage: Eukaryota > Viridiplantae > Streptophyta > Magnoliopsida > Escalloniales > Escalloniaceae > Escallonia > Escallonia herrerae. Next base: position 240,531 of record JAVXUP010000829.1, read on the forward strand.
CCTTCTATTGTTTCATTGTTCGTTAAAATGCGAAAGGTCACTGACTTGAGCCACATACGTTAAATAAATACCACTTTTCCCCAGGAATAAATGAAAAAGAACCAATAATGTGAATCATTTTCAGTGTCACCTTATCTTTGGACTTGGAAATTAGAAAAATCCGACGCTAGGACACGTATCCAACCAAATCCTTCTAACATGATCCCACCAATATATTGTCTTTCCTATTCATCTCCTGATCCACCTCCACTGAAATCAACTATAATTTCATCTAAATCCATGAATTCGTCAAAATGAAGTCGCAATGCACTGCTGATACTTATCCTTTGTCAAGCAGCTTATTTTGCCACAGAGAACCATCTGTTTACATTTCTCAAGTAGTCCACCTACAAGAACCATCTGCTTACATTTATCAACTTGAAGTCAAATTTATCCTTTTCAAGGGCATGTAGTTATCTAATATGAAGCCCTAGACGTAAATCCTTTGCCAATTGGCCCCTTTTGCTTCTATTCTGGTATGAGGACATGAAGCATACACCATAAATCATCTCAAACATCACCTTTTAGAGCCATTTCATATATCAACCCCAGCAAATAAAGAGCTGGACAAATAAGTGTTCAGGCAAAAAATATGAAACACGCCAAAGGGACGCAAACCGTACACCAAAATGCAACAAAGAGGATCAGCAAAACTAATGAAGGCCAGGAAGAACGACGCTTGGATAAAGCCCATAACCCACCCACAACTAGAGCTAGAGGTCCACTCCAATCTGTCAAAACTCCGAAGCCAATGTCAAAAAGAAATGCAAGGCATAAGGCCTAATCCCAAATAGCTCTCAAATTTGCAACCAAATTTGTAAGGCAAAGGCAGGCCCACTAAACCCGCCATTTCCACCCTCAGCTAGCACGTGTAAGAGACATCTTCATCTCCATTGTCAAACTCTTAAACACCATGCCGACCACCATACTATGCCAACCATCATAATCACCATAGCATATCAAAACCCAGACATATGATGCTTTTCTCTGAAGCTCCAACACAGCATACGAATGCTAACAAAGCAGCCTAATCCAGGCAAAAACAGACAAAGCGACCCATATTTCCCTCCCAACACGCCATCTGTTAGGATTTAAGCTCTTAAAATCAGTATAACTAGCACAAGAAGAAATAGTACAACTAGCACAAGAAGCAAAAAAGAGTATAAAAACAGTCACGCACAAGAATATGGACACAGAGGTTGAACTTGGTTTGGTCTCTTGCCTACATCGAAAGAGAAGATAGCAAGAATCTTGCACTACAAAGTGGGGAAATTAGAAGGTGTCACTCAATCACTTAAACCCAATTCTCATACTCGCCTCAATCACTTACACGGACAAACTCGCCTCTTACGATTTTTCTCTTACTGAATATGAACTCGGTGGTTTTTATAACTCACTAATGCTATTAAGAAGAAATCACTTTACAGCATGGCATTTGGACTTCAATCATAAGCTTGAATACCTCACACTAGCTCTCCACGGCTAACTTCTGGTGTGCTCTCAATTCTCAGCTTTTACCTCTCAATGGCTAAGGCTTGGTGTGCCAAATCCTTTTGCGTTTGCTTCCTTAGATAGGAGAGGGAGTAGATGAAAGAATATTTACGTCCTGCGCCACTCGCAGCAGTGTATGAACATGCTTCCTTCTTGTAACCTTCAATGTAACAGCCCAGTTTGGAAGGCAAAAGACACGTGTTGAAGCCAATTTCTACTTCAATGAACGAGGCCCCCACTTGCAAAGACGTTGCATTTGTCTTTGCTTCATTCATTACTTCTGATGAAATGATAGAAAGCATTGGTAAAGAAGTGTTGGCTGACCTACTTCTGGATTTTATTTACCTTTGCATGGAGTTGTAGTATGGCAGTACAAACTCCATACACGTGTTGCCTTATTGACAAATGAGGCCGAGTATAGTGCAGCAATAGAAGCAGGAGAAGAAATGTCATGGATGAAGAAATTTCTCCAAGCAAGAATTGTACATAATACTTCCAAACGAAGCATATTGATGCTAACATCATTGGCTCTGTGAAGTCATTTGAATGAGATGATCAAATAAAGAAGATCCATACACATAAGTATCCATTTTATATGATGACAAAGGTAATTCCCATGGAAAAGTTCAAGCTCTACATAAAGTTCACCCATATAAAACACTGCCGGGGCAAAAGCAGAGACAACTCGAGAATGCTTGCGAGAATAAAGGACAAGGTCGAAAATTGTTAGATATTGTCTTCAGTTATGACAAAGGTGGGTGAGACAACATTTTTTGACCAAAGCTTTCGTGTGTTTCTTTCACTTGTGATGAACGAAGCAACAAGAAAGGCAATGTTGTTTCAAGTGGGGGCTTTGTTGATTGAAGAAGAAATCGGCTTAAGCATGTGCTTGTTGCCTACCAAATGAATAGTATCCTAATGGACCATTGCATTGAAGATTACACGAAATAAAGTCCATACACTACTATAAATGCTGCACCACTAGAATACTTGTTCACAAACGCCCTCTCATATTTAAAAAGCAAAAGCAAAAAGATTTCGCTATCAAGCCTTGGCCATTGAGAGCTAAAGGCAAAGAGTTGAGCCCACACCAAAAGTTAGTCATAGAAAGCAAAGGAAAGTGTGAGGCATTGAGAACTTATGATTGTAGCTCAACTACCAAGACATAAAGTGCTTTTACGATAGCACGAGTGAGTGAGAAAAAATTACGGAGTTCTTACTCACATAGTGAAAATTTGAGTGGTGAGTTTGGGTGCATATAGACAATTGGGTACAAGTGACTTAGTAAAAATTCCCTTATATCTACTCCAATTTATAGTGCAACACTTTCACAGTCTTTAGGTAATAGCAGGTAAGAGGCCTAACCAAGTAGAATCTCTATGTCCACATTTTTGTGCCTGACAATTTTCTATATTTTCTCTTTTTCTTCTAGTTCTAGTTGTACTGATTTCAGGAGCTTAAATCCCAACACCATCTCGAAACAATGTATATCCAACATGGTTGACCGCAATTCCAACAGCTGATACTATCAAATAGCAGCACCAAACACCAAAACCTCAAGCAGTCCAAGACCAGACGTACAATGGGCAAAGACCCAGTGGCGAGCATGACCACGATACAGAGCGTTAATGGAGGAGAGAAAAAGATAAATGCTAGATTACCTTGAGGGATTGGAGCCTCTCTAAAAAAGTATAGACCCCGCCTCTTCTTCAGAGAGGATGCAGAGATCTAAGGAGAAAAGTAACGTAAGACACCATGAAGAAGTGAGAGTACAATGGGTGGGTATGCATTTGTCAGAGAGAAACAAGAACTTTCATGTTGTAGTTAGTTGCGTGGAGCGGGAGCGGTTCGGGTGAGGGAGCATTGAGTAGTCAGCACCTAGAACAATTCGAGTTTGAGCGCCTAACATAATTATATAGTTGAATGTATATATATACATAGATAAACATATACATGGGAGTTGATACGTTGCTCCTGCAGGCAACTTCAACTAAGTTACCCGCGTCATCTGGCCGTCCCTTAGTTGCACAAAGCGGGGGGGCGGGGAAGCGTAAGCACCAAGAAGAATCTGAGGTTGGGAGCGACTTGAATAAATAAATGCGTAAAGAGTATTATCATTTGTTTAGCATAGTTTACATAGATAGCAACAACAGACAAGGAGACGTTAAGGACTTGAAGGAAGAGAGAAACAAGGAATTGAGTTGAAAAGAGCTTGATTTTCATGTATTCTATCACTTGTTCCATGCATCTCTATCCAACTAGCGGGATCAAGTTCCCATCTTAGCTTGGGACGAGATCCCATGGAGCTCCTAACTTCGGATCGCAAAAGCGAGTTTTCGAGAGAGAAACGTCACCATATTAGGAGTTTCCTGCAACTAAGGGTCGTCCATCCTTAAAGGACAAATGGACCAGATCTAGTTTCTTTTGAAAAAAAAAAGGTCTTCTTCCCTCTTCACTATTTTCCCAACGCCGCTAGCAAGTAGATTTGCGATTTATGTGGTCTCAACCTCAAGCCCTTGAATCCTCCCAGGAATTCCTTAAATTGTACAATTAATCACAAAAGTTCACAAACCAATGATTTATTTGTGTATAATCTTGAGTCTGTAAGCATTGCGCATAATTTTGATGATATGTAATGTATGAAAAGATGTTTGTGTGTGCGCGCGTGTATAGATGATGTATTATACATGTGCTAGTGTTGGCAAAGCTAGATTTACCAACTTTTGATAGAAATATCTTAACTCGATGTATTTGCATAATTTAAGTCGCAAAAATAGCTTTTAACCCTGGATCCGAAGATCCTTCCGTCTTGTATGACCAAGCAAACCATATTAGTATAGCAACTTGGAACGGACAAGTAGGATACTAATTTTTCGATTATTTATTTAATTTTAATCATGAACATTGTATATTTTGCTTAAATACGCTTTGTTAATTCATAGGAAAGAGGTATACTTGATACAATAGAAGTAACCAATAATCTTGGACAGTACAGGTTACACCTACTACAGAAAAAATTGTTGCGTAGAATGAGGTTTGGGATTTTTACCTACGAGAATATTTATCCTCAACATGACTAGACCTTAATATGTGCCCTTGTTAAACAATGTTGGAGAGATGACAGTAACTTTAGAAGATGTAAGGTACATCTTAGGGTCACACGTGACTGGACGACCCGTTATTTCTGGTAAGAATGGACCGAAAAATAAGACATTTACTATGGACTTCTATGGTTCGATACTCAAGGACCAGTTTGGGCACGGTGGAATAAAGTGGAAGTGGTTGGTAGAGGAGTGCAAGGCTTTGTCGAACGACTTCACGGAGGGGATGCTGGTTTTGTACACAAAGGCTTCCCTGTTGTGGGTGATAGTCGTCATTCTATTCCCAACGATGACGAAGAACACAATCCGTGTGAAGTATTTAGCTCTGATGTGTAATTTACAATAGGTTGGCGGGTATTCTTGGGATGTAGCAAAACTTGCATTCTTGTATAGCGCTCTGCACAAGGCAACAAGGCCCGACTGTTAAGCTATATATGTGCATGCCTCTCATTGTTGCCGGTACATCTATAACCCCTTTCCATTTCTTTTTTAATATTTTTTATTAGTCACCCCGCAATAAATCTTGACCATACTTCACCTCATTGTCTTTGTTCTCGGGTGTGATCTTACGAACACTTCAGTGTCGGGCAACCCGAACGTAGGCCAGAAACCCGAAAAATCAAGCCTTGTTTTCGCGCTTGGGAGTACAGTCGAAGAGAGAGCCATTACTCGAGGAGTAAAGATCCACATCACAACATTGATCCACTGTCTCCGAGCCAAATGTGTTGGGTGCCGTATAAGAAATTAAAGGTACAGGTGCAAGAGTCATTCATTTTTACGCTCTCAAGGTTGCAACGCACTCCATTGATCCATTGGGAGATTGTAGAGTGGCAACTACCGAATCGCGTCTTCCGACAGTTTGAGTGGGTTGCTAACGGATGCCCCAGAAATGAGACCTAACAGGAATCCACCAAATGTCACAATTGTCGGGAAGGTGGATGCCCTCGAATTATGCGCTGGCGAGATTAGACGGTGGGAATCCTAGTAGGACATATTGGCAGCCATTGTATCGGAGCCCGACCCCATAGTCAACATCGAGCAGTATCTGGATGGTACTACCACATCACTCGAAGAAGAGTACACCCGATGTAGTGAGCATGAGGCCAGAAATACCAGCCCCATATGTAATTGAAATACCAGCTCCTAAGTTAACTATTAACTTTCATGTAGCATTCGATCTCGTAAGTTTCCTACTTAATTTCATGTAGTGTTTAAATTTACTTATGATCTAACTTCATGTAGGTTGATGCCTCGCTCGCCTTCTTCCAGAAACTGAATGAGCGGAAGCATCATCCAGATGCCATGGGAGCAAATCTTCGCTCGCAGGCTGAGATCTTGGCACATAGCTGAGGAAATTTTGTGAAGGGCTATAGGAGGCAACCTTCTGGCGTGAGCCTGGGAATGGCTTATTCCTCGGGGCAGCCTTCGGGTGCGAGCGAGGGAATGGGTGATCCCTCGGGGCAGCCTTCGGGGTGAGCTAGGGAATTGGTTGTCCCTCAAGGCAAGGAATGGGTGATGCTTGGGGCTACCCCTTAGGTATGAGCCAGGGAATGACTCATTGGGACCAGTGGAGTCAGCCCTCGTTTGAGTTACTTAGGGACTTGGACGTTACACCAGATCCCCGTAATCAAGTCACATAAGATTTTGACTTCGCAAACTTCAACTTTTCAGAGTCACTGCACTCGTCCCATGGTCAAAAACTTTAACTTCGGGCCTCAGGATACTCGAAGAGTCTCAAAGACAAAAATATCCCCCCATTGATCCCCTGTTCGTATACTTGGGTTGGAAGATACAGTGATGAGTGCCTACATTAAGCTTCTGAACCGTAGAGAGACACAAAGGGGAAATGCGCATCCTCGACTTTTTATGTTCGACGCGCTTTATAGTTCTGTGCTTTGTGGACAATGGCAAGAATTGTCTAGGGTAAGAGGGAGGAAAACATTGTTGCAAAGGCGTCAGTTTACCACGCTCACTAAATTTTTCACGAATTCTACGAATTCAATGAGCTCCCTTGGTGCAGATGTCTTTTTAGTTACCCTGCTTAGACCACAACCACTGGTATTTGCTTTGTTATGAACCATCGACTTTGAGAATTTCACTCCTCGACAGTCTCCACAACGATACGTACTAGATGCTTGTGGGAAGACGTATTTTTAGTACCCTGTTTGCATCCTTGTCCACTGTGGAAAGACATATTTTTCGGAGATTGGCTTCATATTCTTTTGAGTGAAAAACTGCAAAATGCATCGACACAAAATGCCGGAAAACTCAAAATTTTTCCAAACACATGTCACCGTATTCGTTTCTGTGTCATGGTTCACTGTATACAATCCACGCACTTTCTCAGGGCCGACATTGTTCAATCTTATATTCATGTGTTGACTTTTCTGCCTCCTTTATACTGTATCGTCCTGATTTTTGCATCTCTACTTGGTATTGTATGAGCATCTCTTTTGTATAGATTTTAATATCATTCATCTTCAACGGGGTCTCAAGAAGCCTTTTTCTTTGTTTGTACGTGCTTGAAAAATCTGCAACCCAATCTTTCACGAATATCTATGCAACCGCTTTTTGGGCATTTATAACAAAACTCTTTAAATTTGTGGCTATATCTATATAGCTATCGATCAAAGCATTCATAGATTCCTTCCTGCCCGCCGTTTTCATGCCTGTTGAAAAATACTTTCTGGTGTAAATGCCGATCCATTGTTCTTTGAGCTAATACAAGTGTAGGAGCCACTCGTGGTCTTACAAAGTGTAATCCTCAACAAGTTTTATCCACCTGTCTTCAAATTTCTCAATCGTTAACGACTTGTTAACGCATCTGTCAAAATCTTGTTTAGAGTCAGATATTTTACATACAGATGATATAGACGTTCAGGGTACTTGTTGCTATGTTCCAAGGGCACAGTGCACAAGTTTTTCGAGTCTGTAGGAAGACGATAACAATAGCCTTTTTCATTGCCGAATCTTGATAGGTGAGGATAACTTTGAATGCTTTGTTGTTCATGGCTTCCAGCCACGTTTTAAACAACCATACAAAAGAACTTTTACCCTCATCCTTCAATAATGCGAATCCAAACAGGATGGAGTGAAAATGATGATTAACGCTTGTGAAAAGAGCAAAAGGCATCGAATAATTGTTGGTATGGTGGGTGGCGTCAAAAGTCACAATATCCCCAAAATTTTAATAAGCATATCTCGAACGACCATCGACCCAAAAAAATGTAGTAACTTGATACTCATCGTCAAGATTAAACTCGTAAGTAAACTGCGAGTCCTCCATTTACATCCGCATCAACACACTCATTGTGGATTGAGCATCATTGATGTCAAACGCGGCTCGTCTTTGGGTTGGGACCGTATTATGAACGTCTGTCGTGAAATTCAGATTCGGAATTCCCACAACCTGTCCAAGAAGATCATTAATAATGTCGATAGGTCCTATACGGCGTTACTCATTGTGTGAATCAGGCTCCTTGCGACATTACCTAAGAAGCACGGACATGGACATCGATGGGGACACCGAACACTGCAATTTCAAAAAAATTGGATTTTGGACACCGCAGGACCCTGCTATTTTTTTAATATTTTTCATATATATATATATATATATATATATATATATATATATATATATATATATATATATATATATATATATATATATATATATATATATATATATATATATATATAGTATCAAATACATTCCATAATCTAAAATAACAAATAATAATGAAAAACTACAAAGACAAGGAATTCAAATACAAGTCATACTTAAACGTTAAATCCAACATAGTGCATGGTACATAACATAAAGAAATTAAGTGTTACAAAGTCATATGAGTGGACATAACATAAAAAAATAGTAGGTTCCTTTTTAGACTCTTGAGGAGGGAGAGAAAAAAAAGGATTGAGAACGAGTGGACGACTCTTGACTTTGAGTCTTGAGTATGGACAGATTAAGGCACTAAGGAGACTGAGAGAACTAAACTTCGAACAAAAAAGGAGACTGACCTGTGTCTGAGGTCCGGCGATGGTGATGGCGTGTCGCAGCAGCTGCTTCGGTCTTCGCGACGGCTACTGGATAGTCTGGATCTATCGGCATCGGAATGTTTGGCGACCAGCTCCGACAACTCTGACAACAGCTACGAGTATATAATGCTCCGAAGACTTCCGTAACGTGAGTGTTCCCTTCTCAAATAGGCGACGGCCGTAAGGTGAGTGAAGATCAGATTAGGGCACAATTTCTTGACCCCTGAAATTAGTTCAAAAAATTGCAAAGTAGCCCCAAACGGTCCAATACTGCAGATTGCCGTGTCCGACACTCCTCGATGAAGTGTCCGACACGGTGTTGAAAAATTAAAAAAAAATTCCGACACCCATTGGCGGTGTCCGGAGGGTGTCGGGGTGTCCGTCCGTTTAGGACACCAAACCTCCACCTAGGAGAGGTGTCCGTGCTTCAGAGGACATTACTCATCTTCTTATATTGATTCATTTGACTCACCTTTGAGGGCGCTATTAATGAGTGATTGTGAGCCAATTCCAAGCTAGTAATAAGCCAATGAACTTGTTTAGGGTTAGGGCTTACGAACATCTTGACCTTGTAATCCGTGCGCGCAAAGAAGTTCCGTCTTCGGGGCACATATTGATTTTCATCATCACTATCAGCATTACCTACATGTTTCTCATTTTGCAATTGGTGTCTACTCCTGTGACACTCAAATGATCATAAGCATATTTTTCTATTATGGAACTTGTTCTAGTAGTCTTGATTTTAAAGCCAAAACTAACCCTCAACGAATATACTTGAAAACATTCTTCGGCTTCTATCAATGTATGAAACATTTGCCCTAGATAAGGGTCACTAGTATCTACTGGTGTGTTCGAGCTTGATACAAAGTAAGACATTTTGAAACAAGACCTACGCAGAAATAACTTATGGTTAAGTATCAAATCGAAACATTTTTTAGGAATGCAAATTAATTACAAAATTTTAACGTCTTAAACATAACAAATTAAAATTTAAAAATTAGTACAATAATTTAGCATGTCAAATACAACAGACATAATTTCAAAAAAATTATATAAACTTGACCATGGTACCCAAACTTCACCACACTACCCATCAAAAACATTAACATCAACCAGTAAACCTTTGAGATCACAAACTTACATTGCTTGAGTGAAAATAAAAATGAAGGCAAGTGGAGCTCAAGATATTGAAGATGTTGAACAAGGAAGAGTAGCTGACAACTAGGGCTTTATGGTCCGCCAAATAATGTAGCGGACAGTAAGGGGACAGATTCTACGAAATGTACTTTTGGCCTCACATGTTATCAAATCAAAAGCCATCCGCTACATAATGTATTCGGCACTATTCCACAAAAAGGACGGGAATCAGGGGCATTTTGGACAAAATGACCATCTGCTACATAATGTAGCGGATGACTTTTTAAATAAAAAAAAAGAAAAAGAAACTAGATCTGGCCCATCCGTCCTTTAAGAATGGACGGCCAGATCGCACGGGCAACTTCACTGAAGTTGCCTGTGCGAGCAAAAGTCCATATGTGTGTGTGTGTGTGTGTATATGTATATGTATATGTGTGTATATATATATATATGGAGATGATCCGTTAGTAGCGCTTGCAACTTAAGTTGCCAGCTGTCTAGCTAATTTCATTTTCAGCCCCTCCACTTGTGAGCAATTCACTTAAAACACCTCATACTTCTCAAAATACTAAAATTGACTCCTCTCAAGATTAGAACATTTCTTTCCTGACCAAAGGAGAAATTGGCCATACATATTTGGTATCAGAGCCTAAACAAAGGCGAGATTCAACCGAAAAACTCGTGAAAATTCCTTGTTTATTAAATCATATGATAGGAATTATACACTTAGACCATGGAGTTAAAAAAACTGAGATAACGGGATTATTAATTAAATAAAATAATGGATGTATCTCATAAAACTTTAAATATCTGTAAAACTCTAAATAAGATAACATCTCAGATATTAACTGAATTACACAATTCAGATAAAGGGTTACAAAGTGAAAACCACGTCCTAAACTCAGATAACTTCTTATCAAACTTTGGAAGTTATGACACTACCAATAAATACTATAACAAAGAAACTTCATATGTATTTGAAGAAGTTATAGCATACAATGGTAGCGAAGGCGAAAGAAAACCCTCTTCGAGTGGCTCAAAAGACACCAAAGATCCCGTAAAGGGAAGAGGTGCTGAAGAAATAGAAAAATTAATAAACGACTACATAGACAAAGTAGAAAAAACAAAGATCATTGAAAAAACCAATAATGGATGAAATAGATCCAGTTGTTCTAAAAGAACAGCAATATAAATAACAAGAAAAAAGAGCCATATCAGAAGTAAATAAGGCGTTTGTTGATATGAACTTATGGAACGGAGAAACCGATCCAAACTATGTAGGAGCGTGGAATCCAGAATTAAATTCAGAAAAAAAATTCTAAATTTAATAACGCCCCTATAAGTACAAATTTAAAACAAGAATTTGTCCCCAAAAATGGAAGAAATGAATCGGTAAATCAATACAGCATATATCTTGATATCGATTATATTTCAAATACTGAAAAAAACAATTGATAATTGGGCACAAGCCTTAAGAATTGCCATAATAGGTGGTAATTTAACAGAAAGGCATGCTATGAAACATTTTATTCGAGCAACCCTGCGAGGAAACGCAGCTAGGTTCTGGAATAGCATGGTAGATAACGAAATGATAATTGAAGCCCAAAGCAAGCAACATTTCGAAAGAATGGATGCAAATTAACCTCCAACAAGAATTCTGGGAAATACCTATAAATAATATAGATATTCAAGAAAAAAGTACTTTCACAAATTTGACAAAACTAATTATATGTGCTATTTTAAAAAATTATACTTGTGAATTTAAAAAATATTTTTACAGTTTAAAAGTCAGAGATAGTCTCCATTGGCAAAAGCAATTTATTGCAACAGGAAAAGCATGGCGGGCGTACATTCAAGGACCAAGAACAGCATCTGTAAGTAACATTATATCTTGAAATAACTTTATGAATTATTTTGTATGTGACAAAGTATTAGGGTGCATAAAATATATTTTTCTAAAGTTTTGCGGCTAAATTGCAAATATGTTAAAGTACTAGGATAATCTAGCAATATTGAGGGATAAGATTTAATTTGAACCGTTCATAAATCATGGATAGACGGCCAGATCGTATTGGCGAGAAAACTAATTTGATATATGTGTGTCTGTGTATATATATACACACACACATATATGTGTGTATATATGTATATATACACCTATACACATGTAGACATACATACATATGTATGTATGTATGTATATATACATATAAATACATATATGTACATGTACATGTACATGTATATACATGTACATGTATATACATATACATGTACATGTAGATATATGTATACATGTACATGTACATACATATGTATGTATATGTATATATACATACATACATATGTATGTAAGTATATATATGTCTACATATGTGTGTATATATGTGTGTATATGTACACACACACACACATATATATGTATGTGTATATATATACACACACATATATATGTATATGTAAATACGTATACGTATATGTACATGTATGTAGATGTACGTACTTATACGTATATGTACATATGTATGTAGTATGTATATGTACATGTATGTAGATGTACGTACGTACGTATATGTACATGTATGTATGTACGTACGTACGTACATCTATATACATGTATACGTATATGTACATGTATATAGATGTACATACGTATACGTATATGTATGTATATGTGTACATATGTACACATATACATACATATACGTATACGTATGTACATATATACATACATGGACATGTACGTATACATAAATATATAGAGACACAAATCCCTTTCTTTTGGATGAGAACTAAGAATGACCTATTAAATCATGTGATCTTGTGTAAATATGACAAAAATGTAAGAGTATATGAACAGAGGAATTGTATTTGGTCAAGGGTGAAGATACGGAATCTTTAGGAGAGCCAACCAATTGGCTGTTGCACCTGTCTATGTAAAATAAAATACTTGTATATAAAACTGATTTTAAAGTAAATTAAAGAAGTCAAATCACGTCATGACCGCTGGCTTGCCACTAAAGTCGACATCTACCCTAAACTAAGCTTCTGCTGATAGCGTATCAGCTCCGTCGCTCTTTCACAATATCGACATCATCTCCAACTTCTTTTTCCTTTGGTCAGTTCCATCTTTGTTGCCTGCTACCATAGGTGAGAATCTTCATTCCGTTGATTCGTACTCCTACCAGACTTTGAATCGTGCACCTACAAAGCTCCTATGTTAGGATCGTGGATTTCCGAACCTAGCATGGATTCATTGCCCTCTAAGGCAAATCTTGCAACTAATGAACCAAGGGATCCAAAAAAAAACATTTCCATCATGACTCAAAACTCTGATGCACATAATAGCTTATGCTGGAAGTATCGCCAACTATATTACAACCATAAATTAAGACATGGTCGATATTTGTTACCCCAACTCCAGAAAGCATCTATATTCAACTTAAAAGAAAAAAGAACAAGAAACATGGTGCAACATGTAGAAAAAAAAAAGTGAAATATGCGCATTAAAAATGACTTCTAGCATTTTCATATTCCAGTAACCCCGTAGCATAGAACTACTCCAGCAGACTGGTATGTGTGAGCATGCACATGCACCACACACAAAGAGGTAGAAGAAAGAGGAGAGAGAGGTAGAGCGAGAGCCAATTGAGATTGTTTGGTTATTTAAAACAGAGTAAATAACAAGTTCAAGGGAGATGCACAATATGACTACAGCCTATTAGGTTACGGCTTTAGCCCAACACATGAAACGACGAAGCAGACACGGTAAATATTTTTATTTTTATCTCTAAATTGACATTACATGTCAAGCCAAATCACACGTCAATATGTTGATAAAATGTCCAAAATTGACACTCATTAAACCAAACATGCAAAAGGGTAGAACATAAAAAAAGAACACTGTTTTAATAAGATTCGGTACCTCATGCATCGTAAGACACCTTCAATTGCTGATGTATCTTGTAGAGCATGAACGGCAGACATAAATCCAGTATTCCTCCAAGACATAACTTCCTGCAATTAACATGAGTTAGATAAATACCAAGATGTTAGCATGTTGTGGACTACTAGACATGTACATGTTTAAGATGCACTTAGTTGATGTAATCTACCTTTCCAAGATTATGAATTACCGGTGGAAGGGACTCCCACGTCTTTGAATCAGACCAAGTCTTAAAACTGAGTGGCACCTTAACGAGATGGCTAGGAACTGTGTCATCAAATGTTGGCTTCAATTCTTTCTTAATGGGCTTGCTTACTGGCCTTTGTGAAATAATCATATTCTTGCTTTTAAGTGGTGAAATGCTCACATTTTGATGCTTCGTTGTTAAATTCTTCTTAGAAGCAGGCGTTCCAGCGGAAAGAACCTGCAAAAGGAACAAAAAGTGTTAGGGGTATGAGCCGCGTAGCGCCTAAAAAGTTGATAGAAGAGTGAAGACTAAGGCATGGCACATGGACCTTTTAACCTCTCATAAGGCACTTTTACTTGCAAGTCTTCCAGGACCGACATAAAATACATAACTACCAGTATCAACAAAACCAGCCCTCTCTGTCCCAACAAGGTTGAAGAGGTCATTTGGTCTTAAAGTTCGACTAGCTTTATACAGCACTAACTTCGATCCTCAAGCTGTATTCCTTTCCCAATTTGGCATGTGGTGATTCTGGTTAAAGAACTACACTAGTTAGCTCAAAAGAGAGAGCCCATTTGGGTTCAACTCCCAGTCAATTTGCAGTCAAAGGTAGCCAAAACAAGTTCTAACCCACAACCAAAATGGATACGGCTGCACACCTAAACTTAGAACCAAGGAACATGTAAAACCAAGAAGCAACCACTGGAATAGAGGGCCACCTAAAATGACCATAACATTGCGAAAAGAAAAACTTACAGAAGCAGAGTCAGAGCAACTGGAAGTTGTTTTGAAGTTCGAATTTGGCACCTTCTTAGCCACCGGACTCCGATCCCAACCCTTTCTTGACGAGTCCAAGCTCAACCTCCTCAACTCCAAGCCTTCAACCCTCCCATTCCCCAAAGAAGCCCGCCTTAAAACCCGGTCGGACTCGGGTCCCTCCCTACCACCCGCTCTCACCTTCGTCACCTCCTTCCTTACACCCTTCGCCTCCCCCTTCTTAGCCGTCGCAGAGAAACCGACCCAGATCCGACCCGGCAACAGTTCGCTCGAAATCAAGTCCTTCGGGTCCCCGACACACGCCCGCCTCTTAGCAACCGGCCTCACTCCCCGGATCACCGGCACGGGGGAGCCCGAGTCGAGCCGGGTTATGTGAACGAACTGACCCAGCTGAATCTTGTCACTCAGTATTAACTCGGAGTCCTCGTCGGAGACCGACACGTAAGCAGAATGAAGGGAATCCGACACCCTCAAAAAGAAGCCCCTGCTCCTCCACGGGTCGTCGTCACCGGCAAGAGCGGGTACGATGCCGATGACTTGCAAAAGGGCCGACCGGTGCTCGCCGGTGACCTTCTTGTCCACATTCTGAAGGAGCTTAAATAAGACACCTGGTGTTAAGGACGCCATTGATGAAATGAGTGTTACAGGTTGTAGTTACGACTAGTACAGAGGGTTCCACCACCACCATGGCAGATGGTACAACTGGGGAAGTGAGTAGAAGAGAGTTTTGAAAAGATGTTTTGGGAGGAAGAGAGAACGGCGAACAGGACGGTAGCGTATCGAATCTCAAGGTGTCATTGGAGGGGTAGCTTTCTGGGGTGACAGGTGTCGAGTTGGGAGCTGGGTTTGTGTCAGCAGTGAGGGGTTGCTTTCCGGCTTGGCAGGGCATGGGGGCTCATGTTACTAGGTTTATCCTGATCTATATATATATATATATATATATATATATATATACACACACACACACAGACACGCTGGTTAAAACCCCCTGTTATGCACGGACATGTTCATCTATTTTGACAAACTAACTCAATAGACACTGTTTGACACAATTTTTTTTTTGAGTGGTCAATTTTTAAAGAGCAGTTTTTAAAGAGTAACTTAATTTTTTTTTTACAAAAATAAGTGGGTGTTTGATAACTCTTTTTTTTTAGTTTTTTTTTGAATGTTTGGTAACCCTTTTTATTTTGATATTTTTTTGTGGTGGTTTGCGGTGGCAGTGGTGGGGCGTAGCGGTGGTCGACGGTGGTGGTGGCCGGCTGTTGTCGCGGCAGTCGGTGCCGGCGGTGGTGGCCGGAGGTGGTTGCCGGCGGTGATGGTGGCCAGAGGTGGCTGCCCGGTGGTGGTTGCCGGCGGCCGGAGGTGGCTGTCGGTGGTTGCTGTCTGGCGGCGGTGGGCGGTGGCTGCCGGAGGTTGCTGCCGGCGGTGGTGGCCGGTGTGGCCTCCGGCCAGCGGTGGTGGCCATCGCCCACCGCTGCCCGGTGGTGGCTGCCGGCGGTCGAAGGTGGCTATGGTGGTGGCTGCCGGAGGTGGCCGCTGGGTGGTGGTTGCCGCCGGCCGGAGGTGGCTGTCGGTGGTTGCTGTCTGGCAGCGGTGGTGGCCGGAGGTGGCCTCCGGCCAGCGGTGGTGGCTGCCGATGGTCGGAGGTGGTTGTCGGTGGCTGCTGGGCAGCGGTGGATGGTGGCTGCCGGCGGTGGGTGCGTTGCGGCGGAGGTCTCAAAAAAAAAATTTAAGTGAAAAAAAAAAAGAGCTTTTTCCTCTTTTTTTTTTTACTCTACAATTAAAAAAGTGGGTTTTTAAATTGAAAAAAAAAAAAGAGTTACCAAACACCCCATTTTTTCCCAATTTTTAAAACTGAAAAAAAAAGAGCAAAAAAAAACTCCGTCAAACGGCCCCATAATTTTACAGAGTTTGCATTGCATTTTTTAAAACTTGTCATGTAACTTCCGTGAAATGATTTTTTTTTACCATAACTGCATCAAGTTATTCCTAGATATTAACGAACTTCTCATTGCATTCAACAATGAGTTTTTGTGCATGTATTTATGGTGAAAAATATTCGCTATCCGAGGTAGAAACAAATTAGTGACTTGTGATCCTTAACTTTGATATCACCTCCATCTTACTATACTTTAGCATCTATTGTAACATGTTTATTTGCTATATGAAGTGCTAGCTTTTATAAAAAAAAATATGTAAATACTAAAAATATTTCTTTTTGTTGCATCGGCTTTGTAAAGATAAAAAGTTACGTTATTTCTTTTACCTTAACTTTTGATAAGAAGAATTTAAATAAATATGTTATACCGAAATAAGTATTTGACGTTGTTGTTACATATCAGCTTGAAGAAATAACATTCCACAAAAAACTCATCATTTACAAAGCTTTTAGGCCCTATTTGACACATTATTTTTTTAGTTTTTTTTTCAGTTTTGGAAACTGAAAAAAAATTGCGTTTTATAACCATTTTTCTTTTTTTTTTCCTTCAATTAAAAACTTAATTTTTAAATCAAGGCTGTTTTTAAATAGTCCAAAAACTGGTTTTTTTCAGTGTTGGTTTTTTTTTAGACCACCACCCTCCCACATCCGGCTATTGCCGGCTACCGGCGGCCACCGCCGGCAATCACCGGCCATCGCAGGCCACCACCACCGTTGTCCACCGTCACTGCAAGCCACCACAAAAAAAACTGGGTTATAAAAAACACCCACTTGTTTTTGTAAAAAAAAAATGAAACTGCTCTTTAATTATTATTTTTTTAAACTAAAAACCAAAAAAAAGATTGTCAAACAGAGCCTTAGGCTGCAGATGGAGGTTTGCCACTAACTTCCCAATAGACGTGAGCTTAGAACTATAAGTGTAAGTTAGCCTGTAATACAAATAAATCGTACATTATTGTGATACGTAATCAATAATCGTGTTCCATTTTAGCCATTTTTAGAGACCCATCTCCAATGGCAAATCGGTAGAGGTCGCCAGTCTCAGAAGGTACCGATTCCCAGAAATTGGTCGCAACCATCTCAAATGGTTGTGTTCATCTTGGACCGAAGAGTGGCCGGTGGAGGTGGTGACGGCGACAGGCAGTGGAGTCTAGGGATGGCAATGGGGCAGGTCGGATGCGGATCTGCTACAATCCGAACCCACCCCGCTACCCCTGAAATCCCACCCCGCCCCGCGCCGGGTTCTAAAACCTTAATACCACATCCTACCCTAGCATACTTTAGAAAACCCATCCCCGCCCCGCCCCGCCCAATTCACTGTTAAAAGTTTAAAAACTAAAAGAAGGAGAAGGAGAACTGACCTGTGTCGGCAGAGGAAGTGAGGGACTGAGTGAGAGAAGGAGAAGGAGGAGCGCGGTGGCTGGGCGAAACGGCTGGCCGGAGTCGCCGAGAAGGAGGAGAAACGGCTGGGCGGCACTGCGGCAGTCGGCAGAGGGAGTGAGGCCATGAGGGAGTGAGTGAGAGAAGGAGAAGGAGGAGCGCAGTGGCTGGGCGAAACGGCTGGCCGGAGTCGCCGAGAAGGAGGGGAACGGCTGGGCGGCAGCGGCACTGCTGCAGTCGGTAGAGGGAGTGAGGCCGTGAGGGAGTGAGTGAGAGAACTGAGAAGTGGAACTTTTAGGGTTTATAGTGATGTATATATAGGTAAGGATGGACGGCTAGGATTAAATCAAGGTAATGGTTAAAATAGCGGGGCGGGTGCGGGTCACGGGGTGGGTCGGATACCAGGGCGGGCCAGATGAAATACCACACCCGACCCTAACCCGCTGCGGATTTTAAAAAAAAAACCATACCCGCCCCGTGATCCGGTCAAAGTCAAAATGACCCGCTCCTATCGGACCGGGGCGGGGCAGGGATCCGCCGGTTACGGGTTGGATTGCCATCCCTAGTGGAGTCTGTGGTGATGAAAGAGGTGAAGAAGGGTTTTATACCCAAAGCAAAAAAAATGGAAAGATGTTGCCATTGAGGCTCGAAGCCTCAACCTCATTTAACCAGCCTCAGGCCCACGTGAAAAAGAGCCCAAAAAAAAATAGCTCCGAGCTCTTTTCATAAATGGGCAAGAGTTTAAAAACTCTTGGACCCTTTTTAAAAAGAGAACCCAACCAAACACCCCAACTTTTATGGGCTTTTGCAAAAACAAAAAGTGTCAAACGGTCCCTAGGTATATACCATCGAGGCAGTGCTGGTCATCAGTTCCGGTGCATTTTCATGGAGCCACCTTAATACCCTTAACATTATTAATTCCTCAATACATTTGACCATCCCATCCACATCTCTTTGTCCAGTTTCGAAGATTGTTATGAAAAGTAATAGCCAGAGTCAATTTGCTTAACCTGCTGCGAAAACTCTACTCCCCAATTTTCACAAGAACTTCTTTATGAATTAAATAGTTTTAGGTGCATAACTTCTTTCTAAAAACAACGAGATTCTATTCAACACAACCATAACAGTATCAAGACAACACCAAAACTTATTTTTGTTTTTGTTGAAAAAAGATTTGATGAAAAGGTTTATTAGTGCCCTTTTCTTATGGGTTGTGTCCATGAATAGACATCACATTTTAAGTCATTTCTCAAGGTATTAAGTAATCAACATATCAGTTAGCAAAAGCTTCATCATAGAATGCAAGTACCAAATCGAATGTCTACTTTATGGGATCCTATCATTCATGTTCATCGGCACAAATTTGACAGTTTTAAAACATGAAGCTGCTGGTAGCATCAAAGGCTTCATCGTAAAATGGATAACCATCTTCAATAGCGCGAGTATATACTCTTTGACTGCACTGGTTATTGGACAATCAGAAAATGATTAATTAGTATAAAAACTGCGAACAACCTGTGGATGCTTCAAGTACAAATCTATAACTTAAACTTTTTGAAGTTCAAAACCATATGGCCTCTTACCTAGGCTATGGCCTTGCCAATGAAACATCTCCAAAACTGTGAAATCCTTTGTCGTCCTCAAGTATAGGCCCCGTCCCTGCTCTAAACCACAAAATCAGGAGGTTGTATGGAATGTAAGACTGAAACTTAAGTTATGCTGATGCATGTGATCGACTTTGAAATAACAAAGTATAGAAAGGCAAGTTAATTTGAAATTAAAAAAAAAAAGGGCGCCTTTTTACCGTTTTAGACTGGATCATTGAGAACAAATACCCACAAGTGCCACATAAGTACCCACCATCAAAATGTCACTGAAATTTGATATCGATAGTTTTTGTCTGAACTTCCAGGTATTTACCCTGGACCAAATATGGAAAGAGAACTTCAAATCTCAAATATATAAATAAGTCAATCTAGAATAATCAAAGACAAATAATAATACCTTGAGCAAGAGAAACATTCCACACTCAAAGTGATTGAATCGTGTAGTGGTTTAGTAACCTGTAAGCAAAGAAAGCCACATTTGATGTTCAAGAAGAGCGGAGAAAGTGCCAGATGCATAGAATGAAAAAGACAAAGTCATGTTCTGTAGATTTGTTGAAACGTGCAGGACGTGTCCCCTAAGTTTTAGCGTTTCTCTTAAAACTTGATTACTTTTTAAATATTTAGTACCATAAGGTTACATCTGACGTGCATAATTATTTAATTGCAATATAACAAAAGTTACGGTCCAAATGTGCACCCCATAACCACACCACCAAAGCAACCAACACACCATCGCATCGGAACGTCACCACCAACACCATCAATACACTACCGCATAGGCAAGCCCACCACCGCAACCAACATCCAATTGCGTAACCAGCCACCAATCACTCAACCTCCATCACCCACATATCGCACCCATCACCAATCGCCTCCAACCTCTATCACTCACAGGTCGCGCCCACCACTGTAGAGTTGTCAATGGGCCGGGCTTGGGGCGGCCCGGCCCAGGCCCAGCGGGCCTCCAATGAAATCGGGCCAGGGCCAGGCCTCACAAATAAAAATACGGGCCGGGCCGGGCCTAAACCTGGGATATATGGGCCCAGGCCCTAGGCCCAATATTTAGGGTCGGGCTTGGGCCGGGCCCGGGCCCAATCCAATTTTTTTTTTCCTTTCTTCCCAACTTTTTATTATAAAGACTTCTTCTTCAACAAATGGCAAAATTTTTGTAAACGGACCACTGAGTATACAATCATTTTTTCACGAATTAACCCCATTTCGAAAAGGCAAATTGATGTTGATTGACCATTAATCACGGATTAAGTACAAAAACTAGTTGTTCTAGCCCATACATACTGATTTTAAGTGCAAAATTCAATCTCTTTCATAATATGGTGTAAAACCTGTAAATGTCAAAGAAAAATAGAGTAGATCAAACAAAAACAATAACGAGATCGAAGAAGATAAAATAACATCTTTTCTTGTTACATTCAAATTCTTTGGTCATTTAAAGAAACATGAGATTATTCTTCAAGACTCTTTAACACGTCACCCACTTCATGAAATTAAATTTAGAATTCGATTCACCTCTTTTGGTTTGAAACAAAAAGAATACATAATTTTTATTTATGTTTAGAATACATGATAATTGTTTTTATAATTATTCCCTTAGCTTGTGATGTAAAACACAAAGCAAATTCTGTAAAATACATTAAATGAAAGCCCACTCAAAAATTATCAAAAACACGTCACAGTCACCACACACACATACTTCTCTGCGTATGTTAAAGAAAATACTGATCATATGAATTCAATAACACCTCAAAAACTATTAATTTAACTAAAAAGATCCAAAATATCAAAAAAATAATAATGTAATAAAATAGACTTCAAAAAAAATTTAGGGGGGGGGGGGGGGCTAACGGGGCCGGGCCGGGCCAAAAAAGGGCCGTTTTAGGGCCGGGCCGGGCCGGGCCCGTTTCTCAAAGAATTCGGCCTGGCCCTGGCCCAAGCCCTAAGGGTTAGGGCCAGCCCGGGCCCAAAAACGGGCCGGGCCAGCCTGCGGGCCACCCGGCCCATTTGACATCTCTACACCACTGATTGCCTTAACCACCACTGAGTGGCGAATTACCCTCCCCCTATTGCCCCATGAACCACCACCAATCTCCCCCCACACACAGGCACACACTGATGGACACCACCACAGTACCATCAATCGCCTCCAACATCACCTCAAAGGAAAAGAGAGACGATGGACGAAGAAGGAATCCAATGCTTGGCCCATCCTTATTTAACCTAAGCATATGGATAAAAATAAAACTGCCCAACCCCTCTGGATAGAATCATCACACTGCTATGAGATAAAAGCAGTTTCCCTTAAATGCGGCCAATGCTGGATAGGATTATATTTATCCTATCCAAATTTCTTATTCAGTCCACCGACAACATGCCTTTATTAGCCTCTCTTTCATTTGTATAAGCTTATGATTTAGACGAATAATTCATAACTATTTATTTTAATCATCAAGTAAAGCAATTGCAAAAGCAAGAACAGGATGAATGCAGTTGATATTTATTTAATACTTTAAATGTGCAAGTACGCTACAAAATTGGAAGTAAAGGTGAAACTTGCCACTAAAAATATTGTTCATTTGAACATTTTGGTGATTTGGGTCGTGAGTGTTCTGTTGGAGCTTCAAAATTACTGTTTATATATATTGCTTTTATAGATAATCTCTAACAATACTTTGTTGATCTACTTAAGATTTTGATTTCACTTTTTCTAACAACTTTAAATAAGTAATGCTAATTAGTGCCAAGCATAAATTACTTGGTCAGAGTCGGTTTTATTTTACCATTGCCCTTGTAATATTGGCCATAAGATGGGATAAACCTTTGTTGCGTTTAGCTAAATATAGCCATCACAATTCTAGTCTTATGTAAACACTTTCAACAACACACTATTGTCGTACGGTTCATCGTCAATATAAAAAGGGCCGTAGACTTTTACAATAACTTTGAGTGCTTTAGATCTCTTTAAAAGATGCCTTTTGTTTGGCCTAATGGAAAGTGAAAACCAAAAATTGTATTGGATAAGGTGCTTCACTTTCGAGACAAAACATTTTTTTCTTTTGATGCAGCTTAAGAAAACAAAAAGAAAGATTAAAAATGGAGCAAAAACTTTAAAATATCATTTTGATAAGGAAGGTTAGAAAAAAAAAAAAAACCTACTTATATAGCATTCCAACACGTAACCCTGCTAGTGAGATAAGACATGGCTTCTTCTTCCATCACCGCCAGCTTTATCGACGCCTTGTGGGTTAGTGTGTAGGTTTTTTGTGTGAATTCGAGTGTTTTTTATTGTAATTTTAGAATTGCTTTCAATCGGCAATTTTTGGGTTGAGTTTTAATGACTAGCTTCGCGGTTGGCAATAAATATGCTGATAGCAGGTGCGGGCCAATGTTATCAAAGGCGCGCGTAGGCACAAGGCGCACTCCCGCGCCTCGCCTAGGTCTTGGCGCAGCCCAGCACCCAGGCGCAAGTCTGGTAGAGATTCCTCAAAGAAAAGCTCAAAAATTCTAATTTTTGATTTTTTGCCTCATGGCATCATCTCAACCGTTCATTATATTTTATTCTTTATTTCATAAAGTAATAAATCAATACCTAAACCACTAAAAAACCTAAAATTTCAAATCCATAATCAATCGATTGTCATATTGTTGTTCTTGTGCTAGTGTTCCGTCTCAAATTGTTATTCTTTTTTAAGTAAATCAACTCTTTCACTTCACCTTATGAACAAAAAAGATGAAATTAAAGAGGAATCTCTACCAGACTTGGAGCCTATGTTTCCCTTTTGAAGAAAATATTGTTACTTTAGTCTTCACTGATGATGAGGATGACGTTGTCATATTCAATTAGGATCAACTACTTCTCATTAAATCTGAAACTTTTACCACTGTTAAACGTTTGTTAAATTGTCATGTTCTGAATTTTCTTACGCGATTTTATTGATTTAATGCACTAATATCTATTTATTTTGTTTTACACCTCACTTCGAAAAGGCGCACGAATGCACCTTGCGCTTAGGCTCCAAGGACCCTTTCCACCTTAGGTGCACCTGCGCCTTTAATAACTATTGCGTGGGCTGACCTTTGTGACGGGTGTTGGAGTGTTAGTGTGCGATATTGAGGGGCAAGGCTGTCTGAGATTGTTGGGTGATCAATGACTGGTTGTGAGTGGTTTGAGGAAGTGGGTTGGTCCTTCCGTCGGGGTAGTAAAATTGGTAGTGCCGTAGTTGAAGAAGTTTTGATGAGTTTGGCTTTAAGGTCTTTACTTCTAAGGTTGTTTTCCCCTCCCCCCACATTGAGTTTCACTTAATGATGGTGGGTGATGTTGCAGCTATCGTGATGTTGTTAAATTATGGTTGGCGGGTAGAATGGATGAAGTATGGTGATCTACCATATGTTGCTGTTAATGTCTGGTGCCCGACCCGACTCACCCAGCAAACCCCCTCCCCTGTCCGACAAAAACCCAACAAAGCCACCCCCGATCAGCTACCACAGATCCGCTGGTGTTGTTAGAGGTGATTCTGGTGGCTATTAAGTCTTATGGTGGTTGACAACGAGGTGGTGGACTTTAATTTCCTACAACGGTACGTATAGGTGGTCGACAATTGACATTGGTAAGGAGGTAATGGTAGAGGCTTGTAGATTTGTTGCCGATGGAGGCATCGCGCTCTGTGGTGCATGGGCATGGTGGTATTACGTTAATTGATGTTGATCATGTGTCCTTGTACTGCCATTTTGGGTAGATGACAGCTGTCAAATGTTGACTTGTCTCTGTTTGGATATGAGTGGCAGGCAGCAGTCTTTTCTTCCCTTGTCCTCATCTAATTCTAAAAAAAAAATAAAATTAATGATGTTACTTTTATCTTGTGTTTTGCCGAGCCAACTTGTTGGCTTTAATTCAAATGTTATGTTTTACCTACGTAGGTTTTTCTGTTCAGGAAATTGATATATTACGATGCCTACCGAATGTGATTGTTATCCGTGTATATGTATGTGTGTATTAAATTTGGTGACTATTATGGGTTTTGTGCAACTTGACTACTTTGCAGTCTCCTTCAGAAGGATTTATATATTTCTAACATTATTATTAAAAGAAACTAAGAATTATGTCTCTAACTTTTGGACAAGCGGCACATTCTTTCTTACACGAAGGCCTTTTTTTCCAAGTTAATTCTTTTGAACACATTATTAACTTCTTCAAAATTAGGATAAGAGTGTTTATTGCATTATATGCGTTAAATTGTGAAGTAGTTTAGTGAGAGAAAAAAAGTTAACCATTTGAGCTCCTCTTTTGCCACTAAAGATGAAAAGCAATGAAAAAAGCTAAAACGGTAAAAATTTGAGCTCAATTAAACGCACTGAAATAGTCATGTTAATGGATTTCACACTCTAGAGTTGCGTTTGGTGCGCACGATTATTCAGTTGGATATGATAAGCCAAGATAACATCTCATGTTAGATTAGGCCGAATCAGGTATAAATCTTGTCCCATGTTTGAACGGACTACATGCCGGATAAGTTGTTAAATCATGTTTCTGTGTTTGAAACTATAACGGATTTAAGTCGAATAAATGTTAAAAAAAAATTTGAAGTCCCTTTTTCACCAATTTTACTTCATAGAATCCCATATTGGATACGTGAAATATAATCCAAGCATGACCTTGCAAAGAAAAATGTTACCCTATCACAAGTATAAAAATCAATCATTCACAAGCTTAAGCAAAAATATTTCGAACACCATTAATTTATTTCTCCAAGTACATCTCCTCAAGAATAAGGTATTCTCTTCGTCTCTTCGAACACCATTAATTCAATCTCTTCGTCTCTTCGATAATCCATATTATAAAAATTGAACACCACTAATTCATAAAAACTATTAATAAAGAAACCAAATGGTAACATATGAGCAGTTTCGACATATGAGCATGTCTTTACACATAAATTCAGTACTAGACCCTCATATGGCATCAATTCTTAACAAATAGATACAGTACGAACATACGAGGAGATCTCACCTATAAGAACATATCTCACATATAAGAAGGTAAATTCATGAGTACTATAACCTCCTGTTTTGGCAAGGACTTTCAACTCTCTCATAAATACAGTGGCCTAATAATGAGCATTTCATTTTCACAGATAAAGCTCATTATCTCAATAGACCATTGTCTTGGAAGCTTTATTATGTATCTTTCTATATTTTTGGACATTTTATCGAGCACATGGGGAATTTAAATTTAGACAAACAACAGAAAATTTTTTACGTACCCAATACTTTTATACAGGTACAATAACTAAAACGTACATCTAAAAGATTCAGCAATCAAAGTTTTAGATAATAACCAGAAAGAAAACTAAGGAAATAGAGAATGAGAAAGTGAAAGAAAGATGTAGGTTGAAGGAGAAGAATGATGGAGATTGAAGGAGAAGTAGACAGAGGTCGAAGCAAAAAGAGGGTGTATGTATATCCCCAAGAGAATCATGTGGTGGTTTGGTCTATAACACCCCCGAAAATTTGAAGTTTTAACACCCTGTACTTTTTCGAAGCATTATCACCCTAAATTCCGGGAGCATCAAAACAATCACTACTTAATGATATAGAAACCTCGATTCAAATAACCAATTTTAAAACTTATATCAGAGCTTCTAATCAATGCAATTTCTCAAATCATTAGTACGTATAGTGATAAACAACAGGAGACTTAAATTCCCTACAGAGCTAGTTAAACAAAATTTATGCACGTAGAGGTTCTAATGTGCACTACTAAAACTTAAATTTCTCTCACTTGACTCTAATTCATACTCAGGCAACTTAATGCTGGTTATCATCTGCAGAAAAGAAGTCAAACGAGAGTGAACTTTTGAAAGCCCAGTAAGGTCGATCAAGGATTAAAACAATGCAATTCGAATGTTTTTACATTTGAAGTCAAATAATAGTTTTTTTTTTAAGAAATAAATAAATACCAGAGCATCTCGATACAGATGTAGGGAAGATTATCAACTCAATCCCTCAAATTAATAGACATTTTAAAACATTTCAAATACAATGACACAGAACAGATGACATTAAACATGAGCAGTACAGATTAGTAAAGCCACCTCGGTAATGCTCAAATATACTTTACATATGCATACATACACTAACTAGTCCATTTAGGTACTAGTTTCAACCCAATAGAATAAACCATCCTTAAAACACGAATAAAACAGAGCATCCTTATAATGCCTCAAATTTATTATCTTATGTCAATGTTCAAAAGAAATAAAAACAATTCAAAATGTAGTATAATGATCGAATCGATAAAACATATGATCTTCAAAAGGAATTCATATGATCACTTTAATGTTCAAGATGGGCAGTTCCAAGCTAGGGTTTCACGGGCAGTTCCAAAACATTTTTATGTCAATCATAAAATCAAAGTTCAATGAAATTTGAAAACAAATCAAAATAAGACATACGAAGTCAAAATGATAAAATGGGGTTTTGAATATAGTCGCTTACCTCGATCCGAAGCTATGTTACTAAGCTAAGCAACCTCAATATGGATCCTTCTAAGTCAACATAAATTGAGCAATTTTATGATCAAAATACATTCTAACCCTACAATACAATACACCCAGTACCAAATTGCCTAAAAACTGCTCAATCCTACTCTCAAAATAACGCAACCCAAATCGAATACCACATACGGTTATGGCTGTATTCGAACCGAGTGCGAGCCGAACAGAGGAGTGTTCAAACTCGATTGTTTAGTTTCGGGCCTTGTTCGTGTTCGTTTAATCTTTAAAATTTTGTTTGAACTCGTTCGCGAGTCGTTTCACAAAATTCGTTTTCAGCTCGAGTTCGTTTGTTTATTTATACGAATAGAACTTGAACTTGAAAACTCGTGTTCTCGTTCAAAATAATTATTTTCAAACAAGAACTACACCTTGCTTGATACAATTATCTACTTGATTTTAGGGCTTCCTAGTTTAAACTAATTTATACTATAATTAAGTTATATGACTTTTGTTTGGAACATATTATAATTAAGTTATTATCCAGACGAGTTGTTCATGAACACATTCGTGAACACTTTGGAATGTTCATGCGTATCTCGTTTAATAAATGAGCTCTAATATTTTGTTCATGTTCGACTCGTATATTAGACAAATGAACATGAACGAGTTTTTTGAGGAACAAATGATGAGTAGTTTATGAAGAACTCGATTCATTTATAGCCTTACATATCGCCAACCTAGCCAGAAACCCGACACACTCTTCAAGGCTTAATAATAACTCAATATAGATAATAATTTCTAATAAAATATTTTTTTAGCTTAAAACATTATAAAAAGTCAAAATATAATTTTTTTATAATATTTTTGAATTAAAATAATTTCTTTAAATACAAGAAAAGGCAAAAAATAGCTCTTAATATTTTCAGTTCATATCAAAGTTAACTTTTATAATAACTTTACAATACAAAGAAAAATATAAAAACTAAAATCATAATTTAAAAAGCATCAAACTATTTTTAGATCACCCGTTTTTTAAAATCAAATGCAACAAGGATGAATGTACCAATTCAACTCTAAAATTCATGAAACTTGAACTAAGTCTTCTTTATGCTATACGAATATTACTGTAATGTTTTCAAAATTTTATACAAATTTTAAATACTCAAAAAAATTTAGAATAATTAAAATTTTGAAAAATGCTAAACAATGTCAAAAATATGAAATTTTAATAGTAATTTTAATATTGTCCTAAGAAACTTTCTATAAAATTTCAGTAATTTACAACAATCGCTCAACATTCCCCAGCTACGTGGCAACAATACAAGCATAATGTACCACTCAATTGCATAAACCCATTACCCTCTTCTATCTTCTTCTTCTTCCTTCTCTGCAACACGCCAACAACACAGAACACTCATCCAACTCACGGTTGCCTTTCCTTCTCCTTACCCACACTCAAACACATAAACAAATACACATACAAACCCACAGAAACCATACTCTTCCATCCTTTTTCACAACCATTTCACACACACATATAACACACACTACACCATTGCACACACACATACACACGGTCCTTCACATAGCTCACCCTTAGAAGTTTCACACATTAAAATCACAACCTCACATACTCACAACACATAAAAACTCTCTATCTCTCACTCACACACACGCGCGCGCGCGCGCACACACACACACACACTCTCTCTCTACACACACCCGCATACACATACATTTATGCACATAATGCATACATGCATATTAAAAATTGTGTCCACATCTACACACACACACACATTTAAGCTCATAGCACCCTCGCACGCACACACACTACACTACACACACATGTCGATTCATAGAAACACATACTTTCATGCACTAACTCATACACAAACACTCCTCACTTGCAAACACACGCACTCACACGTTCTTTCAATGACAGCCCCTTTCACACACCTCACAAGCACCCACGACAGCCCCATGACTGCTCTTCTCACACACAATACCATGCATACAAACAAATTCACACAACCTTTCCCTCACAAACTCACACGGTGCATACTATCAGAAGGCCCCCCTTTGCCTGAACCTTGGTCGTGCCGAAGCACATGTTCACAACAGCCTATTTTCCCCTCCCTTTCACCATAATACACAGCATAAACACACCCAAACACATGCATGGACGCACCCTCACACTCACGGCTATGGCTGCCTACCCATAAATTCTGCCCCTACTACCCTAAAACAATGAGGTTATTTGAGAAAGAGAGAATAAAAGCCTTGCCAAACAATCGATCCGATTGCCAAAATCTGACGCCAAGCTTCGTGTATCCCTTCTCTCTCTCTCTCTCTCTCCCATGAGCACATGCATACTTTCTCTTTCTCTCTTTCTCTCTTCTCTCTCTTTTTTCCTGTCTCTTCTTCTTCACTGTTTCTCTTTAACCAAAGACCAATTTGCTCCCTCTCTATCTTAGCCAATAATAGGTTTATGATAAATGTTTAATTTCTCCTTTGTTCCCTATTTTCCAAAATTTGAGAGTTTACAGTATTTTTAAAATAAATTCAAATTATGCAATCTTTTATTTATCCATTAATCCCAACTTAAATTTAAATTTTTAACTATCCCTTTAACTATCATGATTTGCCTATTATAACCCGCGTCAAAAAGTGTCGTTAAAGGTTTTTAAAAAATA
Organism: Escallonia herrerae; assembly: GCA_033070095.1. Classification (NCBI taxonomy): domain Eukaryota; kingdom Viridiplantae; phylum Streptophyta; class Magnoliopsida; order Escalloniales; family Escalloniaceae; genus Escallonia; species Escallonia herrerae. The sequence continues at coordinate 270,377 of JAVXUP010000829.1, forward strand.
TCATCAACCTAATCGTCGCTAAAGACCTCAATCAATATAACTTATAACTGTCATCTTTAGATTATAACTTATGGTTTCTAAAATTGCTGCCAAAGATCACTAAAATTCTAATGCTCACCAATTCGTTGCTAAAGGTTCAATGAATAATTAGTTAGGATTTTTACCATGAAACCAGTCCAGATTTTGGGGTATTACATTCTCCTCAACTAATAAAAATTGTATTCTAGAAATTCACGTACTTCCTGTACCAAACAAATTAAAGTAAAAGCGTCGCATATTATTTTCTGGTTCTTAAGTAACACACATCGCTCACACCAACCGTGCGATTTGGAGGTTTTGTTTTGGACAGAGTGCGGGATAAAGGGGCTCACTCACTCTCACCAACTCTGGGCTTCCTTTTGCGATGCCCGATCTCACTCACCTCCTTTGCCCAAACCTAATTTATCAACCCATGTATATGAGCTTCATCTTGAATTATCACCTAAAAGATTTTGACGTATTGCATATATTTATCGTCTAAAAGTTTTTGAAATATTGCATATATTCTAAGGTTTTATTTTATTTTTAATTACCGTTCAAACATCTTTTATATGTTACTTGTAAAGTTCAATCGTTAAAGTAAAGTTCAAATATCACTTTCAATGTTTAATGCTCAATGGTATGACAATTATAATTGTAGAGTTTATATGCCAACATTTCATATCTAGTCTAGTCTAGTCTTCAAAACACCAAGTAGACTTGGTTGAGAATCTGGAGTGATGGCCAAGTTTAGGTATTGTCATTGTAAGTTGTCATATACCAAGGAGACCACATCAACAGTAGGCCAAGCCACAAATATATGTCCAATAACTTTTACCTACACCCCACTATAAAGAGCCTGTTTGTTTTTGCTAGTCCAGATTTTAGCAACATTTAAATCGCTTCACTTGCATAATTTCTCAAACAAAATCAAAAGTACTTGATTAACATTCTTGGATTCGGACATCCCTTGTCCCTCGTAAGAGATAAATATATGTGTCCATTGCCTGTTTTCTTTGCATACATCGACTAAACTCATGAAGGTTCCTTCCCATTAGCAAATTCCAATATTTCCATTCGCTTTCTCTTCAACTTGCTCTTTGATACCTCTTCCTTTTCTTCCATAAATGATAAGAATCTTAGGAGGCGCACCGAGGGCGAATCGCCGTGCCTAGAAGGTCCAGATACTTCTGCATAATGTCATTTGAATCGGCATAACATCAAACAGAAGTACACCAGGAGGGCAAGAAAGCACGCTACTCCATATACAAGGAAAAGCCCCCAGGAGCTGTTTAAGTGAAGTTGGTCAGACCCTAGCAAAGAGTCCTGTGAACTGCACCCTAGAACGGTGATAATGTCATCTTTCTCTGAAGTTCACCCTCTTCTCTTCAGCCACTTCTCTTCGGCCACTTTTCCTTTTCTATTTTCATCAACATCTTAATTTTGATTGCCAACATGTTTTGTATCAGTTATATTTTTCCCGTTTCTAGCTAATTTTCTTTGTTGTAAAAACTTGGCACCTTTTTTTAAACTAAAGAATAGTAAGCAAACAAAAGTTTAGGTTAGGTTACAAGGCGTAAGCCCACTTGAGTATCTAATGTAGAAGTGATTTCCAATTCAAGCCCACTCGAATAACTAACGCTTGTACTAGCAGAATAACTTTCAACCCAATTAGATTGAGATATCTGTGATTTAGTTCTAATTGTTAGACTTCTTTATATTAATTTTCATTATTTATGTAATTTTGTTAACTGTGCATTGAGCATTCGAGAATTGAGGATTGAGATTGTTGAATGTGCATTGAACATTTGAGAATTGAGATTGTTGACGGAGGATGGGACCCAATTGGTGAGATATCTGTGATTTAGTTCTAATTGTTAGAGTAATTTATATTAATTTTCATTCTTTATATAATTTTCTTAACTGTGTATTGAGCATTTGAGAATTAAGAATTGAGATTGTTGACGGAGGATGGGACCCAATTGGATTGAGATATCTGTGATTTACGTTTAATTGTTAGACTTCTTTATATTAATTTCCATTCTTTATATAATTTTGTTAACTGTGCATTGAACATTTGAGAATTGAGATTGAGATTGTTGATGGAGGATGGGACCCAATTGGATTGAGATATCTGTTAGGTAGCAAGGACACGAACACCACGTTCGATCGACATCGACAACGATTGGCTTTATACTTGTGGACACTTCTTCAAGAGTTGTCAAACACTTCTTCAAGAGGTGTTTGGAATTTTTTCGAGAGGTGTCCGATACGGTGTCCAGTAATTAGAAATTAAATTAATATCTATGGATAGCACTGAGAGGTGTTAGACACGTGTCCGTATGTCTCGATGAGGTGTCGAGGTATCAGTAGGTGTCAGACACCAAACCGACACCGTATATGAGGTTTCGGTGCTTTCTAGGATATCTGTGATTTAATTCTAATTGTTAGACTTCTTTATATCAATTTTCATTCTTTATATAATTTTGTTAACTGTGCATTGAGTATTTGAGAATTGAGATTGTTGAGTGTGCATTGAGAATTTGAGAATTGAGATTGTTGACGGAGGATGGGACCCAATTGGATTGAGATATCTATGATTTAGTTGAATAGTTGGTTGTTGAAATTAGGTTAACGCGATATTTTTCGCACCCCATGGGGTAAAATCGTCGCTCCGCTATTGGTTATAATTAGCCATAATTAGTCTCAATTAATCTTAATGAACCCAATTAACTCTAATTAGCCTAATTAGTCGTAATTAACCCTAAGAACCCTAATTTGCCCAAATTAGTCCTAAACAACACTAATCAGCCCAATTAAACCCTAATTACTCATATCTTATTAAACCTTAATTAGATTAATTAAACCCTAACTAAACCTTGATTAACCCTAATAACCAATGATTACCTAATTAGTCCGCCTAATTAGGACGTACAATTAAACCCTAATTAGCTATAATTAGCCTAACATATCTTATTAAACCCTTATTAGTTCCCTAAACGTAAATCAATTAGGGCCTACTCAACACTTACAATAAACCTTAATTAGTCTAATTAGTCTTTACTTAGTATAATTAGTATTCCTTAACACTAATTAGGATATCTCAGTCCCTAATTAGATTGAAGTAAGATTGGAAGTAGCCCTAATTGTGCACTCGTACATCCATAATTAATTATATTGTGGTAATTACTCGATAAACTCATGAATATTCGTTGTTATTTTGTGGCAACGAGTTGGTTCAACTCGTTGCGTGAATTGATAACATATGCAACGATCTTTCTGCAATTTTGATATTTCGAAAAGATTCTTGCATATGTTACCAATTTCGAACGCATGCATGCATAAAAACCCTTAGTTCCCGTTCAAAGGTACTCATTACAAAGTAATGCTTTGTAATGAGCCTTTGGATGTCCAGTTTGGACAATTTGAAAAAGCTAAGTGTTTATAAAATAGTGTATCGACTCATGCTTTGTGTTTTATGTCGTGGATATATGGTACACGTTCTCATGTGTTTCTCCCGGTGCATACAGATCTGGTATTCTAACATCCGTTAAACCTTGCAAGGCAAGATTAAATGAATGCTAGGACACCTAATCGATGTCGTGTACTTGGAGAAATGCAGGGAGGTGCTACCGAATTTTTCGCATACATAGGACTAAGCATGAGTTGGTAACTGTTTTATAAACATGTGCTTTTTTGAATGGGATAGGAACACTACATATTAGAGAACGAAGGGGATATATATAGACATGTTGTCACATGCATACATTCATATGTACATTGACCCTGCCTAATTATTGGTCATAATCGAATGTGGTATATAGTACGTTTTCTCAGTCGTCATGCCGGTTGATTGAAGTTGGATGAAAATGAAGCATGCTGATGATTTTGAGGATCGCGTTGACGAATTTCTTGACTTCGCTTACGCGCATCGTGCACATGTTGACTTTGATAAGATAAGGTGTCCGTGAGGTAAATGTGAGTTGTCGCATCGGAGAAATAGATTTGAAGTAAAATTGCATCTTTGTCATTACAGTTTTATGGGTGGATGCAGCATGGGAAAATGATAGTATTGTCATCCAACCCGGCTAGTCAAGCTGAAGTTAGGGAGGAGGCACGGTATGATTATCGAGATATGATTATGGATGCTGAGCATGCTAATGTTGACTGGGGTGACGACCGCGGTGACAATAGTCTCTAACAGCCGAACGAGGGGACTCATAAGTTTATGAGTTGTTGAGAGACGCGAAAGAGCCGTTATCGGATGGAGCTCTGAAACACACACGGTTGTCTGTGATTAGTAGGTTAGTATAGTTGAAATCAGACTACGGGCTGAGTGAGAAAGAATTTAACAAGTTTGTTATTTTAATCAAAGAAATTTTGCCTAAAAGTAAAAAGCTACACCCGTCATACTCTGACGCCAAAAAGATGATGAGAAAACTTGGGTTGAGCTATGAGCGGATAAATGCGTGCAATAACGATTGTGTATTGTTTTGAAAAGTGAATAAGAACTTGACACGGTGTCCAGTATGTAATCATTTGAGGTACAAATCAGATAAAGGGAAGAAGAAAAACATTGCATGGAAGGTATTGCGATATTTTTTGGTTATACCAAGGCTTCAGAGAAAAGTTACTACTTCTCCACTACGGCTGAACATATGAGGGCTCACTATAAGACTCGTAGCAACAATGCCGATGTGCTGACACACCCAATTGATGGAGAGGTGTGGAAGGAGTTTGACCGCAGGCATCTAATCTTTGCTCAAGAAGTTCGGAATGTTAGACTTGGCTTGGCAACCGATGGGTTCAATCCTTTCAGACAGTCTAGCACGCCTTACTCCACATTGTCTGTTATTATTGTCCTGTACAATCTTCCACCAAGCATGTGCATGAAAAAGCCGTACATGTTTTTGTCGTTGCTTATTCCGGGGCTGAAGAGTCCTGGCAATGACATAGATGTGTATTTAAGGCCATTGATTGATGAGTTAAAACAGTTATGGAATCATGGAGTCAAAACATATGATGCATCCCTTAAACAAAACTTTCAGATGAGGGCTGCTTTAATGTGGACTATACATGATTTTTCGCGTTGGGAATGACGTGTGGCTGGAGCACACATGGAAAGTTAGCATGCCCTGCTTGTATGGGCGTGAATCCCGGTCATACGTTAAAGCACGGCGGAAAGCCCTCATGGTTCGGATGTCATCGAAAGCTTTTGCCATCAGACCATCAGTTTCATAGGTAGAATGACAAATTGGACGCGACATTCGAGTGTGAGGTTGTCACACTGGACTACCCATCTGGTGAAGAAGTGCTCTCACACTTGGAGGCACATGATACTGACATACCATACGGCAAAGGTGTGCCAGATCAGATACTTTCAGGATACGGGAAAGAGCATAACTAGAGGAAACATTGTATTTTCTAGGAGTTAGCCAACTGGAGGACACTGATTATCGGAAACAACATGATGTGATGCACATTAAGAAGAATGTTTTTGATAATGTGTTCAACACAGTGATAAATGTCAAGGGAAATCGAAAGATCACCTTAAAGCGAGAAGGGATCTACAACAGTTGGGTGTACGCCGTGAATTGCATCCTTGGACAGTCAGCGGGAGGACGAAACTTAAGAAAGCACCTTACTGTTTAGACAAGAAACAAGTGAAGAAGGTCTGTCAGTGGGTTAAGAATTTTAAGCTTCCGGACGGGTTTGCGTCCAATATATCTCGTTGCTGTAACGTATCAGAATGCAAGTTCCAGGGGATGAAGAGTCACGACTACCACGTATTCATGAAAAGAGTCATTCCTATTGCCTTTCGGGACTGTTGCCAAGGGTTGTAAGCGAGATATTGACTGAATTATCTCATTTCTTTCGAGATATATGTTCTTTTACAATCCGGGTGAGTAACATAGAAGTGCTTAAGAAGAACATTATGATGACAATTTACAAGATGAACAAAATCTTCCCGCCTTCATTCTTCAATTCAATTGAGCATTTGCCTATTCGCTTGGCCTATGAAGCTAAGATGGGTGGACTTGTGCTATATCGGTGGATGTATCCATTCGAGAGGTTATCCTTAAACTTGTTACAGTTGTTCGTTTACACTTAATGAAAACCTGTTATCATTGATATTCCTCCAAACTTGATTCGATAAACTTCTAGGTTCATGTTCCATGTGAAGAAAAAAGTTCGCAATAAAGCTCGTGTTGAGGGCTCAATTGCGGAGGCTTACGTAATGGAAGAGCTTGTAAACTTTTGTAGCCAATATTTTGGGCCTGATGTTAATACAAGGTTAAATCAACTAGGCCGAAATGACTCTGGATCTAGCACAAATTTGGAAGGACAACTGTCAATATTCAAGCAGTCAGGTAGTTCGCTTGGTCGAACCTATACTCGATAACTAACGGATAAAGAGTACGATGCTGCAATAATATATGCCCTTCTAAATTATGATGAAGTTACAACATTCGTTGCGTAAGTTAATGTCTTAATTTAAAAAATTGTTTACATAATTGAAAAGTTGTAATAAGAGAGTCAACTATATTGGTATGCAGTGAGTTTGATACAGAATCTTTAATCACTGATCCCGCTGGACTTGAATCTCGTCAGAAACCACAATTTGTACAGTGGTTCAGAAGGCGTGTAAGTGTTTAATGAAATTATATTATGTGTTATATACAGTTATGTGGCCAATTAGTATACTGATTTATCCTTAATTTTTACCGTCATCTACAATAGGTTCAGTCAATGGATAGGCCAGTAGCCTCATGCTTGAAATTATTAGCTCAAGATCCTAATAAACAAGCATCCTGTCATGGAGGCTATGTCATCAACGGTTTAGGTTTAACGTAAAAGATGATGACCTAACAGACCCAAAACAATGGAGTCTTGGTTAACGACGACTGTTATGACAAGAATTGCATCGACTTTTATGGAAAGCTAGATGAGATTGTTGAGCTAGCATATTTGAGTTCTAAAAATTGCCTGGTAGTGTTCAAGTGTACATGGTTCGATGTTACATGCAGTAGAGGAATCCGTGTTAGCTCTTAAGGGATTGTAGATGTCAATGTCAAGTTAAGACTTGCATCGAACGAGCTGTTTGTGTTTGCTAGTCAAGCTGCACAAGTCTTTTACACGAGGACATCGCAAATCCCAAATCTCATTGGTATACAGTTATCAAGTCCAAGAAATTGCCCGTGGCATATGACAATGAGTAGACACCTTTTAAGCCGATCAACCACCTGTCTTGGTACCTATCGAGGTGAACAACGAAGAGGATGATCTTCCTCTTCCAACAACACTTCATGTAAGAGAAGAAGTCACAGATGATGATGCATAAGACGTGGAAAGTGTTGAAGATAATGTGACTGAGTCTACTGATGAAGAGGATGAATTACAAGATGAAGAAAATGACGAGTCCCACGAAGAAGAGGATGACGAGTTTAGCGATGAAGATGATGATGATTCCCAAACTGAAAATGATTGACATGTACTGTTGTAAATCGTGAAAAATATGTAGTACTTGGTTCATATTGTGTTTTTATATTTGATTCATATACTCGGTTCATATAGTGTTGTAACCTTTTTTCTGCCTAATTATTGTTTTTAATATGTTAATTTCCTTACACTTTATCTATACGAAGTCAGTTATGGATAGAATACGGGCTATTCGTGGTCGGGGTGGACGCCGAGCTGCCTCCTTGTCCCACCTCGTCATTGTCTGCCGATGACGAGGCACAAAGTGCTCACGTACAGCAACGGGCCCCTAGATCCAGCCCCGGCTGTCGACCCAGTCCGACGCCCATTCTTCCCACACCCGCGTTGATTCTCCTTCTTCTATGAGTTCTACCTCTGGTATAGTTGATAACAGTGTTTAGTCCATTTTCGCTAGCCTTATATTTGAACTGTATTAATGTCGGTGTTTTGTAGGATCTCGACTAGGCCGTGGCCAGACACGCGGGGTACGCATCAACCCCCAGCGTAGACAGAGAGTTACTCTCACCCAGGAGGGCCATTAAGTAAAAAAAAATCACATCATGCCTTATATTTAAATTTTTGCTAGTCTTAAATTATATCTTAACTGTATTAATATATTTATTTACTTCTTTGGCAGGATCCTAGAGAATCAGGCTAGGATGAAGATCGGTGTTCTTGTGAAGGGACGATTCTCTGAGCCACGACTGTACTGGAAGGACTGGGATACCGGGACGAGGGAGTCCCTATGGAAGAAATGGTTGGTATGATTAACTATTTTTGTCTGCGATAGTAATTGTTTAATTAGAATGTAGTATTTAAATTAATTTGTGTAATTGGATGCCTTACAGGAGGGGTTCGCGTTTGACTCGCCTGAGCAGCAGGCCATGGGGCGGCAGTCGTTTTTTGCCTTTGTCGGCAAGAATTACAGCCGATAGCTGAACAACGCACGGGACCGGGCGAAGAAGATGCTGCCCGAGGGTGCTCCGATGCAGGAGATAAAGAAATATGCCCCACATTGGATATCTCTGACTGTATGGGGGCAGATGATTGATCGGTGTGATACTGATCCAGCCTGGGAGGCCAAGAGTAGGATTGGGGCAGAGAACAGACATGAGAGAGAACCCACGCACACAGGGGGGTCGGTGGCACACAATGTCATCTGACACAAGAATGCGGTTGAGCACCTAGACCTGGAGGAGGATGAGGTCATAGCTCTGACGTATAATTAGACGTACATGAGGAAGAAGGACAAGGACGAGGTGCATCGGACGGGGGACTATGTTTCAGATATTACCCGACGGATCGATGTAAGTTCAAGTCAATTTGTTTAATTTGTTAAATTTTTGTCTTTGTATTCAATGTTTGTTGCGTTAACGCCCTAACATATCTTTAAATCACTGTTTTTGCAGGCCTCATATGAACAGCTTAGGGGGTCCAAGTAGCAATCTAGACAGCCATCAGCGTCCACAAGTACGGGTACGAGTACTGAAACATTGAAGCGATGTCTGGATACACCGGAGGTCACCAATCGGCCGAAGGCCGTATACACAGCCTGCCTAGCACGACTGCACGTGCCGTGATAAGAGCGTCCCCACCCCCCGCTGCCCCTCCACAGACACAGGCACCGGTTGCGCAATGTCCATTGGACGAGGACGAGATCCTCCATTTTGTTACGGGGGTGTTCAAGATGATCCAGGCGCAGAATCAACAGGGCACTGCTGTTAGACATGTCGAGCTGACTCCTGATCAGCAGGATCCAGATCCGGGACTCAGCAACCCCTAATGAGCCCCCTCTCATGCCCTCCCAGCTTGTACTCCCCTCCCGTTTTGTACTCCCCTCCCATCCCCCCCCCCAATCTATTGTATCCGGTTCCTGTGCCCTCCTGAACTAAATGTACATTTTATTTTTCATTATAGTAAATATTTTTCAAAGTTATATAGTTCTTCCGTGTTTGTTTTAATTTAGGGTTAAATAATTGCTGATGGATTATCAATTATTTAACCCTAATGTGCATTTGGGGGATTGTGCATTGTTGTTGAGAACTTGAATTTGATTAAAGATTTGGGCATAAAAAAAATTAAAAAAAATTAACTTTTAGCGACGGATTTATTCTGTTCCTAAAAAGTATCCCTAAAGTAATTTTTTAACGACGGAATATTCGTCGCTAAAAAGTAAGCCTTTAGAGACGGGGTGTACGTTGCTCAAAAATTTAATCCGTCGCTAAATATATAACGAAATAAATTTTTTTCAAAAAAAGAAAATAAATTAAAATTCGGAAAATACATTTAGTGACGGAATTTTCGTCGCCAAAATAAAAAACAATGCGTCGCTGAAAGTGCAATATTAGGCGACAGATTTTGAAATTCCGTCGCAAAACTCTTAGTAACGGACTTTTATACGAGGGACTTTTAGCGACAGGGTGTTCGTCGCTAAAAGCCTTTAGCGACGGATGCTACCTTTTAGCGACGGAAGTCTTATTTCTTGTAGTGTAAGAGTTTAAGATTTTAGAGCAACTGGTAACTTAGGCTTCGTTTGACAAAATTTTTTTTTGGTTTTCAGTTTTTAAAGAGCAACTTAATTTTTTTTTTTTAAAAACAAGTGGGTGTTTGATAACCCCTTTTTTTTTTGAGGTTTTTTTTTTGGTGTTTGGTAACCCTTTTTATTTTGACTTTTTTTTTTGGTGGTTTGCGGTGGCGGTGGTGGGGCGTAGCGGTGGTCGACGGTGGTGGTGGTGGTGGCCGACGGCCGGAGGTGGCTGCCGGCAGTCACCGGCGGTGGTGGCCGGCGGCCGGAGGTAGCTGCCGGCAGTCTCCGGCGGTGGTGGCCGGCGGCCGGAGGTGGCTGCCGGCAGTCACCGGCGGTGGTGGCCGGCGGCCGGAGGTTGCTGCCGGCCGTCTCCGGCGGCCGGAGGTGGCTGCCGGCAGTCTCCGGCGGTGGTCGCCGGCGGCCGGAGATGGCTGCCGACAGTCTCCGGCGGTGGCTGCCGGCGGCCGGAGGTGGCTGCCGGTGGTCGCCGACGGCCGGAGGTGGTTGTCGGCAGTCTCCGGCGGCCGGAGGTGGCTGCCGGCGGCCGGCAGTCTCCGGCGGTGGTCGCCTGAGGTGGCTGCCGACGGTGGGAGGGTGGTGGTGGTGGTCGAAAAAAAAAACCAAAAGTGAAAAAAAAAAACCAGTTTTTGGAGTTTTTTTTTTACTCTGCAGTTTAAAAACTGATTTTTTAAATTAAAAAAAAAATGGTTACCAAACGCTTTTTTTTTCAGTTTTTAAAACTGAAAAAAAAAGAGGGAAAAAAAGAGTGTCAAACGGGGCCTTAACATGCCTTATACTAAAAATAGTTGGCCCAAAATGCTTTGAAAGGTTTAACTTGAAAACTGTTTGCTACCTTGAGTTCAACCTCAATCTCTATCATAGATTCTCAAATCTAGAAAAAAAAAATTTAAGGATTATTTAAAATCTTTGATTTGAGTGAATCAATCACAAAGATGGATTATGGTTCATAAATGTTCATACGCACTTTCATCCTTTCTACTTGTTAGAAAAAAGGTTACATTCATATTATTTGTTCAAAATTTACCTTAAACATAAGGATTTCAATAGATTTACTATATACATGTATGTGTATGTGTGTGCACGCGCACGCGCGCATTTGTCTTTCTATCAATGACAGTGTGTGTGTGTGTGTGAACATATTCTTAATTGGATCAATGCTCAAGGTCCATATCATAGACAATCAACTATGTGAATCCTTTGAAGATTGTTCAATATTATTGTACGATTTAGTGAAGATAATTGCAATATTGGATTTGAGCCTTCTACCTATTGACACACATTTCCCAGCTTTGGTATTTCTTACTCATGTTATGTTCATTTCTTAACTCGTTGCAAATGGTATCATTGTATTCAATATTTCCTTGGATCAATGCGCACATATACGCAAACACATATGTCTGTGTCTGCTAAATATAGGAGACTCATGATCTAATGGCGACTTTTTAATGTCAAATATGCAAATCCTTCATAGATTGTTCAAATTTTCTGATTTAGTAAGTAAAGTCAATAGCAACACTGGATTGATGCTTTATAAATATCCACACATGTTTCTCAATATTGGTACTTGTTAGACATATTTTTATTTTATTTCTAGAACCTTAAGAGATTTTTCTTAGTAGTTTGGACTTCCTTGTAACATCATAATATGTATGTGCCCGTCGGGGACCTAAATATAGAAAAAGCACAATGTAACGTGATTTTTCTATGTCATTTCTTTTATAGATTACAATAATGCATTAGGACTTCAACTAAAAAGCTGTAGATAATTGAAAAAGGTCTTCGTTTATATCAAGTTTATTTCCAAAGATTTTGTAAGAGAAAAGTAGGTGGAACTCAAGAATTACCGGCTCTATATAATAGAGGAAGTACAAAGCATAACAATCCCTCGAAGTTGTGCCAGCACAAACTTTGTCACCATGGAACCGGCTTCCCAGTCTGTTTATCATGCTAAACTCTTTCTACTAATCTTGGCCTTTCTTTTGTCAACCAACATCACTAGTTCGGCAGCCACGAGCCCTCGTGGCTTTGTTACTAAGCTCATTCATCATGATTCGATCCTATCACCATTTTACAACGCAAGTGCCACCATTGCTGACCGTTCTACTCGAGCGCGAGAACGTTCAGATGCACGCCTATCCTATTTAAAAGCAGCAACTGTATCAGAAACTCCAGACGGTGTAAGAGGAATTATGGTTGCGGGCGATGGTGCTTTTCTGGTTAGTATGCATATAGGTAATCCGCATGTTCGTCAATTCATGTTATTGGACACGGGTAGCGTTTTAACTTGGGTTCATTGCTTTCCATGCATCGGATGTGTCACCACTACTACCATATATGATCCATCACGATCCTCTACATATTATCCGTTGCCATGCAATCATGACCCTTATTGTGCTGCAAATTGTGATGAGGATAAGAATGAATGCACATTCAGAGCTGTGTATGCAGATGGAGCCTCCACCTCAGGGAACTTTGCCACAGAAAGTCTTATGTTTTATATTGAAAATGAAGCACAGTCATATGCCTCCAACATTCTTTTTGGTTGCGCACATGTGGTGAACGAGCCTTATTCCGACATAAGTGGGGTTATGGGGCTTGGGTATGGGGGAATATCTTTAGCTAACCAAATTGGCAGCAAATTTTCATATTGCATTGGAAGCATTCTTGACCCAAACTATGTTCATAATAGGCTGGTTCTAGGGGATGGAGCTGTACTACTAGGCGACTCGACACCGATTGATTTGTACAACGACCATTACTATTTAACATTAGAAGGCATAAGTGTCGATAATGAACTACTTTCAATTAACCCAAGGGTATTCCGAAGGAGTCCATCGGGAACTGGTGGAGTACTTATTGACTCTGGAGCGGAATGGATTTACCTCATTCATGGTGCATATGTCAAACTTAGGTACAAAGTGGAGCTAATACTGGGTAGCTACTTGATGCAAACGATTATACCCAATAATCCGAGTTGGCTGTGCTACCTTGGGTCTGTGAGTCGAGACCTTCGAGATTTCCCCCGGGTGACATTTCATTTTCATGGAGCTGATTTAGAGTTAGGCATAACGAGCATGTTTCAGGACGTCTCAGATACAACACTTTGCATGACTGTGGAGAAAGCAAATGGCAACTCACCAAGGGATGCCAGTATAATAGGGATGTTTGCGCAACAACACCACAACATTGGCTATGATATTTCCAGACGGAAGCTTTACATCCACCAGACTAATTGTCAACTGGTTAATTAATACTTTTGTACCCTAATGGGAGAATTTTCTGTCATCCAACAAGTGTGCTTCTATAGGTCATTTGACTGAAAAATGACAATCTTCACTGTGTGATTTCATTTGAGCGAATAAAATTTTCACATTCTCTACTTGATTACAACTGTGCGTGCTTTTGATCATTTGGTTGCAACAGTTTTAGTGCAGTGATTATTGGCACTTGTTATAAACCACATGAGAAATGTATTAGAGTTCTAATCACTATACTTGGGGGCTGTATTTATGTTTCTTGTGTTCCTCGTTGGGTCACTTTTTTTGCTTTGACACTATGGATAAAAGCATTTCCACTCAGCAATTTATTCATTGATTCACGTTCTACAATGCGTTCTCATGATAGTTTTTAACGTTTCTACTCCCAACCCTATCATTGCACCATGACGAAAACTATGTGTAACGCCCCAATTTTTTACTTGAGCAATTTTATATACTTTATGTTAGTGATCACTCATGAATCCGTTTTCTGTAAATTGGTGACCCAATATTGCATTTTTTTTAAGTTCGCATGCCTAAAAAGTTAGATACAAAGAATGATATCATGTACCAGAATAACTTTTTTGTGCTTGTGTGTGTGAGATACATGCACGTGCTCGCGGGCGCAGAGAAAGAGGGACTAAAATCAGATTGAATATGTTGAGGGAGAATAAAAGGAATTCAAATCTTAAGGTAAGTATATTAAAGATGATTTCAGATAGTCAAAGTCCGCACAGTAGGTTAAGAGATAATCTAAGTAAGTGGTGACTACACACCCCCCCCCCCCCACACACACACACACACACACCCCGTACCGGAGCACATACCATTTTTCTGTAAAATAGTACATACCGGTACCGCTACCGTCTCAGCACCATCTTAAAATTTTCATTAATTATATTATAAAACAAGAAAATTGCCTGGCATTTAATTATGATCAAATAAAGTTCACATCTCAGAAAAATGCATAATCATAGTCCTTAATAAGATGAATAAGATATAGCAAAGTTCATAAATAATAATCTAAATTAATGATCGATATGGTGATAAGGATCTCTCGATCTCCCCTCTGAAGTCACAATCATATTGGTTAGAAATGTCATGAAGTGCATCTTCCTCATCCTCGTAATGTACTTCTTCATCTTCTAAGTTAACTGTAGCAGGCTCTAGTTGAAGGACATCTCATCCACCATCATTATCTAGATCTTCTTGCGTAATAACAGATTCTTCCTTAGACACCCAATCAACAAGAACATTAATATTATCAAGGCTAACAGGATCAAGTGCTTCTTTTATTCGACCAATTGCCTTGTAATAAATTTACAAGATAGAAATAACTTGAAAAAGAATCCTACAAATAATGTACACGTCACGTTATTTAATGGCATGCAAAATAATTATTACGATGTTACATTTCTTGAACTTTTAAGTTATAATGGACAAAAACAAGATCATTTAGACCCCGTACGTCTACGAAATTCGTTTTCTGTTTTTAGCAATGATGATGAAAAAGATTCTTTTTTTGCGTACTTTTACCATTTTCTATTTTCGTTTTAGATAAAATTACTCAAATAGTAACAAAAAATTGAAAACACCTCAAAGGTGTTTTCAGCTTTTTTCAATCAAACTTAACCCAATATAAGAAAAAATAGCTAAATTTTTTTTGGTGAAAATAATAAAAGTACAGGAACGGATTTTCAAACTGAATATGAAAATCATGAAAATGAAAACATAAAACAAATATGGTAAGCGTACGGGGCCTTAGTCTTTTGTGCTGCAATCTATTGCGCTTCTTGGAATGGATAAACTCAAAGACACTCCAATTTCTTTCGCAATCAGTTGCACTCGTATATTGACTAAGTACACGTATTGCAAACTTTTGCAAATCTGGACAGTTGTTTCCAAATTTCTCCCACCATGCAACTATATTAGAAAACAAAAGAATTTGTCACGTTAAAGATACTTATTAAATATTCAGTAAGAAGGCGGCTACTTGACAAACTTTTGCAATTCAAGAAGGAGTATAGATGGAAGGAGAAATGTCTAACCTGGATTTAACTTTTCACGCTGACGAATTGCCCTGTAATATGATCCAATAAAGTTCACATCTCAGAAAAATGCATAATCATAGTCCTTAATAAGCTGAATAAGATATAGGAAAGTTCATAAATAATAATCCAAATGATCGATATGATGATAAGGATCTGTCTCCCCTCCGAAGTCCCAATCATATTGTCTAGAAACGTCATGAAGTGCATCTTCCTCATCCTCGTAATGTACTTCTTCATCTTCTAAGTTAACTATAGCAGGCTCTAGTTGAAGGACATCCCATCCACCATCATTGTCTAGATCTTCTTGCGTAATAACAAGAGAGAAATAGCTTGAAAAAGAATCCTGCAAATAATGTACACGTCACGTTATTTTAATGGCATGCAAAATAATTATTACGCTGTTACCTTCCTCGAAGTTTCAAGTTATAATGGACAAAAACAAGATTATTTAGTCTTTTGTGCTCCAATCTATTCGCTTCTTGGAATGGATAAAGTCAAAGACATTCAATTTTCTTTCACAACCAGCTGCACTCGTATATTGACTAAGTACACGTATTGCAAACTTTTGCAAATCTGGACAATTGTTTCCAAATTTCTCCCACCATGCAACTATATTAGAAAACAAAAGAATGTCACGTTAAAGATTGATGCCAAGAAATATGGGTTCGCAGTCGACGTGGAGGTGCCACAAGAAATGCAGTCCGAGTCAGATGCCAAGTATACTGATGTGGGACACAGCAAGGGTGGAGCAAGGGCAGAGACCAAGGGCTTCCCAGATAGATCCTAAGGGTGGCAATGCTGCGAGGGCGACGGCGCACAGTGAATATACGATGACAGTCATAGTCCGATACTTGGGTCCAGCGTCAGGGGTCCAACGTCAAGGGTCTGATGTCAGAGGTCTAACTATGTTTCTCTCTCTATAATTCTAGAGAGATGAAGAGAAAGTGAGAAAGAATTATGAAAATCTGAAGTCTTCCAAATGAATTCTTAAGACCCCTATTTATTATGGTTGAGATAATGATGTCATCATGCGCCCTCGGGAGTGACACGTCACTGAGGGGTCCACAGCTGCCAGTGCTCCACGGACTGTCGAATCGCATATTAACCAGGCCTGCCCCGTACAGCGCCGCTTTGTCTGTCTAGAGAGACTGGCCCCCACAGCGTCGGTGTGGGCAGAGAACCCCTTTGATCTAGCCACCAATCCAAGCCCTTGTAGAGTCCCACAGGCCTAGCAGCGGTAGGGAAGACCCGATGCCCAACTGCAAGGCGAACTAGGCGCGATGCCCTTCGAAGACCTGCTTCAGTCTCAGAGTGACCCGAGGGCCATAGTCCCTAGGGGTGCGGACGCGAGCCCCCAGTGTTGGAGCACGTAGGCCAGTCACGTCGACACCCTGATGGAGATAATGTCCCGATAGAGTCGCTTATCCCGCTAGTGAACCTTGTGCCGGAGCACTCAGACCGCATCAAGGTAGCATCCCGAAGGAGCCGTCTGCCTGACTGGCCGAGGTAGCAGAGGAGCGATTTACCTGGCAAAAAGGGAATTGAAAAGCTCCCTAACAGAGATAGTGTCTTAGAGAGTGAGCCTATCCCGCGGGTGAGTCCTTGTGCCGGAGCACTCGAAGCGCGTCGAGGTAGCATCTCGGAGGAGCCGTCTACCTGGTGGAATGTGAGTTGAAAAGCTCCCTAGCGGAGATAGTGTTTTAGAGAGCAAGTCTATCCCGCGGGTGAGTTCTTGTGTCGGAGCACTCGGAGCTCGGTGAGGTAGCACTCTAGAGGAGCCGTCTACCTGATGGGCCTAGGTAGTATCCCGGAGGAGCCGTCTACCTAGCGGAAGGGGATTTGAAAAGCTCCTTGGTGGAGATAGTGTCTTAGAGAATTAGCTTATCCCGCGGGTGAGTCCTTGTGCTGGAGCACTCGGAGCGTGTCGAGGTAGCATCCCAGAGGAGCCGTCTACCAACGGGCCAAGGTAGCATCCCGGAGGAGTCGTCTACCTGGCAGAATGGGAGTTGAAAAGCTCCCTGGCGGAGATAGTGTTTTAGAGAACAAGCCTATCCCACGGGTGAGTCCTTGTGCCGGAACACTCAGAGCTCGTCGAGGTAGCATCTCAGAGGAGCCGTATACCCGGAGGATGGGGAGTTGAAAAGCTCCCTGGCGGAGATAGTGTCTTGGAGGAGTCACCTATCCTCGCGGGATGCTTTACTCTCCAGAGAGTGGGTCGAAGCATGTTCCACGTCCATGGCGGGGGGCGCATGGTGTGGTGAATGAGTGTAGTGCTCGGGGGGCATGTAACATGATTGTAGCACATGGGCGCAATGAAGTGTGTATGGTGCCGAGGGCACGATAGTGTGACAAAGAGCCATGGGGCATGGCTGTATCAGCGGCGAGGCGCATGGGCGCGCGCGGGCGATGGGGGTTGCGGTGAGGGAATGTGGTTGCAGGCGACGAGCGTCGTGAAGTCGGTGCTCGAAGTTGACGCGCAGGCGATGGTAAGCGTTGCGTGGATGGCCCGCAGCAACGAGCGACGGTCGTTGCAACGACGAAGCGAGGCCTCGAGCGACGGTCGTCACAGCGACAGAGCGTGCCCGCGAGCAACGGTTGTTAAGAAAAGGCACGTGACTGCGAGCGATGGTCGTCGGTCATCAAGGTAGGTGGCTGACCCTCAAGGGTGGCCGATCCTCTTAAGGTGGCCCACCCCCTAGGGTGGCTGACCCCCTTAGGTGGCCGACCCCTTAAGGTAGCCGACCCCCTTGAGGTGGAAGGCATGCCTTAGTTGTTTCACGAGCAGTTCACGTGACTTGAGCATGATTGCTTTAACCTGCTTGGGAGCATTGAAAAGTTGACCGTTGAACACGTGACGACGTGTCATAAAAATTGGGACCCCTAGTGGGCCTATAGGTGTATCCAAGATAGGTTGGGAACAAAGATACTTATTAAATATTCAGTAAGAAGGCAGCTAAGTGACAAACTTTTGCAATTCAAGAAGGAGCATAAATGGAAGGAGAAATGTCTAACCTGGATTTAACTTTGCATGTTGACGAATAGCAATAGCCATACCAAAGTCACCGGTAGCTTGCTTGTGCTCTTCGAGTTGTAAACTGATCAAGTCTTGCATGTAATCATCAGGCACTAAAGCTCTAATCGTACTAAGTAAGCCTCTAGTAACCTCCTTTTGCTTCTTGAAAGAGGGCTTGAAAAAAAATTCCAGGATTAAGAAACTAACCAGCTGAATGAAGTGGGCTTGAAAGTTGTTTAACCCACCTCGCATCAATCACTCTAAGGACCGGCATATAAAGGTATAATCGGTTCTTCAAGTTTGATTTGATTGTCTCATTTGCCTTGTCAATGGCTTCATACAAGTACCCCCATAAAAGGCTTCTCATCACCGTCTGTGAGATGCAGAACCCTCACCAAAGGTTCACTAAGCTTCACAACATGCTGACAGTGCAACCAAAAATCCCTATCCCCTAGCACCAATTTCGCAACTTCCGTTCCAATGACACTTTGGGCAAGCTTAGAATTAAGCCACTTGTCACAAGTGAACATCTGTCTAAGCTTTTTCTTATATTTGAGCAAGCATTGAAGACTTAGAAAATTAGTTGCAAATCTAGTTATTTCTGGCCGACAAAGTTCTCTACCATTAGTAACTCCTTTCTCATCATATTTACAACAGATCCATAATTGTAAATAAACTTGGTGATGCTTTTGGCTTTTACAATGGTAGCATCTACAGTGGGGAAGTGTCTGACATCAGCGAGGTTCTTTAACATCAAGTCTATGCAATGAGCTGCACAAGGAGACTAAAAAAATCCATACTCCATTTTTAACCTTTTCCCTGCTGCTTTATAAGCCGCCTCATTGTCAGTAATAAACTGAACAATATAATTAGGACCTATAAGCTGAACAACTTGATCGAAAATAGTGTAAAGCATATCAGCATCCTTAGTAAGGCTGGATGCATCAATTGATTTCAAGAGCATGGCACCCTTGAGAAAGTTGATAACGGGCTCTTGCCGATGATTAGACCACCCATCAGACATGACTGAACAACCATATAGCTCCCATATCGGCCTAAAGTTATCTAGGTATACAGTGATCTCATCAACTAAAGTACGCAACAGGTTTCCCCTTAAATCATGAAAAGAGGGTGCTTTAAATCCTGATCCAACAGCTAATACAGTGTCAAACATTGGTTGGTAATACTTAGAATGAGCTGCATTAAATGGTACATTAATTAGCATCGTGCCACCAATGTGCAACTACTAATTTAGCATTATAAACCATTTCTTTTGCTGCCATTGCACTTTTTATAGAAGGTTGAGGACCTGGAGTTGTTCTTGGGAGAAAAAGTTACTAACCTTTTTCCTCTTATTTGCAACTACAACTTCCTTTCCTTTATTTTTTCTGGCGTTTCCGATGGACTCAGCTGACACAGCAATATATTCACTATCATCATCTACATTGACAATAATCACCAAAGCCAATATCCACATTTAACTTTTCCTTCCTTGCTTTCTCTTTCTGATTGCCTTTAAGCAATTGTTTCATCTGCCATCTCACGTCATGAGGAGCCTTTATGCAAGCTTCAACTTGTCCAGTAAATCCAACAAGGTGCATTTTAAGGTGTTTGTCACAACGAATGCAAATGGTGTTGTTTCTTTTTCCCGCAACTACTTTACCGTGAGCCCATGCAGGATCGTCAGATCTAGCCAGAGCCGAGACAATAGATGAAGAATTATCTGTCATATTCTGGCAAGAGCAAGAATTGAGCTAATCAGTACTAAAAAATCATGTTCTGAATCAAACAAAATTAAATGACGATTACACAAATTAACTACATGCCCATAAGGGTGAATTGCAATATATGTTACAGATAACTCTAAAATTCTATAGGTGTGGTGATGTCAATTCCATGTTACTGATCAAAAGCAACTATACCAACCCACTTATTGGTTCCATTTGCTAGCATATAAGCACTACTAAACTTTAGAAATCATCCACTATCCGAAGGGTTCTGATTACTGTCATGCTTGTTTCACTCTCTTCAATATTAACTATGAAGCCAAACCACATTGAAGCTAAGCTAGCAAGGCACAAGCTGCTCAAAGAGTCTTGCCCATACAAAATATACAGAACCCTTCGGATATATATGAAGCAAGTATATGAACCCTTCGCTATATGAAGCTAGCTAGGCACAAGCTTCAATATGAAGCCAAACCACTTTATACACCATTAATAATATATATACCAATAGTCATTACTGGTTCAGCAGTCCAGCTCCTTCCCTTTGCCATTGTACTACTGGTAGTTGACCCGTCAAAGCCCTTTGAAAAACCCCATTGGTTTTGGTCTGTCTCTTGATTCATGATCTTGTTTTCGCAAACAAGACCCATAAATATCATATTGCATATACATATAGTACGCTGTATTCTAGGAGGCGTTTGCAATAGAAAAGAATCATTGAATCTGCCTTGATACTTCTGGCAGTAGAGTGAGGATAAACAAGTGAAGGCATATAGTTTATTCTAATGAAAGTATGTGATTCAAATTATAGTTGCGCAAGTGTGGGCAGGAGCATTAACAGGTGCAAGGTTTTCTTCTTTTCTTGTGTGTGTGTGGGCGCATGCATGCCGGTCACAGCTTGCGTGTGAGTTTCAAACGCTAATTCACAAGATGAAACATTCTTGCAACCAATCATATGTTACACAAAACTGGAATTTTAGGCCATCACATACACACATGTAAGCAATCAGGAATTCAAGATGCAGAAGAAGGCAAATAGGTAGCCACCGATGGAGGCAGTTCACTGTTTTTTCTTTAGTGCTCTGCGAAGTTCGATACGTGTTTGAAGTAAGCTAGGGTTTTGTTATACTTAGTCAGGGTCTACAACCTTAAATTACTCAATTGCCCATTAAATATGCAATTCCAGAAAGGCAATAGCCCGGTACAAAGGTGAATGTTTCAGCCGAAATATCTATCTCGGCCGGTGTAAGTTGTACCGACGAGTACAACCTGTACTGGCCGGTATTGAAACTGATACAAAGTTTTTAGTCTACCATACCAGTAGATGCCCAAAACAGAACTTACCGGCCGGTACAACCGGTGCCGGTACAGTATTCATAGCACTGATATAGGGGGCCCACTAGGGCCGAAGGTACCTTAAATAGCAAAGGGATCCAGGAAAATGGGAGGGGGGAGGGGGTTAAGGCTAACCGCTACTCTTAGTAGCGGTTAGACGGGAAATTGGTACCTTAAATAGCGAAGGGATCTAAGAGAATAAGGGGATATGGCTAACCGCTACTATTAGTAGCAGTTAGACGGGGAATTGGAGATTTTCACCGGTAGATGTAGACCAGCTCCACGCGCACACACACACACAAAATCATAGTTACTATCTAGTTTTTACGCTACTTGTGATTTAACCACCGACTATTTCTCACCTGTGATATTTCTTTACCGGTGATCCAACCGTCCGCGTGATCATGTGAACAGCTTGGATCAGACTTGTTTTATATCTTCTAGACTAACTACCCCAAAGAGGAGCAGTTAATCTTAATGTCAAAGATGTCTTTCTAGCGACCTCATCAGCTACCATCACTTCCATCTTTCTTTCTGAAACTTTTCAGATAGAATGAAACTTCCATATTGCAATGCATAACAAGCATAATTGTGTAAGATCTCAGATTCATATGAATGGTGGATGTATACTGTTTATTTATTTAACAAATCATAGATGGTAGCAGTAGGGATGGCGATGGGGCGGGTCGGATGCGGATCTGCTACAATCCGAACCCGCCCCGCTACCCCTTAAATCCCACCCCGCCCCGCTCCTGCCCCGCGCCGGGTTCTATAACCTTAATACCACATCCGACCCTAACATACTTTAGAAAACTCATCCCCGCCCTGTCCCCGCCCCGCCTTGGCACTTGACAGAATTGCTTTTTGAGCTTACATTCCAATAATTTTACACTAAAAAACTGTATCATCATAGAATAAAATAGAGAGATATCAAATTAATGTCCAAAATCCTACAGAATTAATAGATTAGATTACATCACAGTTTGAATAAATGATACCACAATTCAAATAGATTACAAATTTTCGAAATAGCTTAACTTCAATACAAATACCGCAAAATAATCACTTAGAAATAGCAAATACGAATACAACAAATAGCACAACAATTTCCAAAGCAACTTAGTCCAGCTGGTCCTCACTCGAAATACAATGGAGTCATGATTCACTGTTAAGCTATTTCGAAAAAAATCAAGTATGATAGTGGAAAAGAAAAAAACTACCATCACAGAACAAAATCAGAGGGAAAGGAGAGACAGGGATGCCATTTGACTAACTGCAAATGTGAAAAAAACTACCATCACAGAACAAAAATCAAGTTTTTTACTTACGCTGCAAATGCCATTTGACTAACTGCAAATGCCATTTGATGAACAGAAGCATATTTCAACTTGAAGAGTAAGAAGAGAAGCAGGATGAAGGAAAAAACTGCAATTCTGTCAATGCATTTACAACTGATGGAAGGAGGAGCTCCCTTGTTGTACGAGATCTCTACTTGTGTTTTATGTCGGCACTTGCATACTTTTCTTTTGTATTGAAAGCTTCTTCAGTGGAAAATGGTGATATTCTATCTTGCAATAGTGAGAGCTCGTCCAGATTCTATAATCGAATAGCCGTCGATTCTTGAAAAATAAAAGAACTTGCTACAATCACTTCATCATTTCACAAGAGATGGAGCATGCAAGGGATCTAAACCGTGAAGCTGCTAGGAAACGGAGGAAAGAGAGACGTGGAGAACTGACATGTGTCGGCAGAGGGAGTGAGGGACTGAGTGAGAGAAGGAGAAGGAGGAGCGCGGTGGCTGCCTGGTTGGCGGGGAATCTCGCGATTCTCGCCGGAGTCGCCGAGAAGGAGGAGAAACGGCTGGGCGGCACTGCGGCAGTCGGCAGAGGGAGTGAGGCCGTGATGGAGTGAATGAGAGAAGGTGGAACTTTTAGGGTTTATATGATGTATATATAGGTAAGGATGGATGGCTAGGATTAAATCAAGGTAATGGTTAAAATAGCGGGGCGGGTGCGGGTCGCGGGGCGGCTCAGATACCGGGGCGGGGCGGGCCAGATGAAATACCACACCCGACCCTAACTCGCTGCGGATTTAAAAAAAAAAACCATACCCCCCCGTGATCCGGTCAAAGTCAAAATGACCCGCTCTTATCGGACCGGGGCGTGGTGGGGATCCGCTGGTTGCGGGTTGGATTGCCATCCCTAGGTAGCAGTGCGAGTAAACCGTCGGTGAAACGGCGACAATGTGAGTAAACCGATGGCAGTGAGTAAATTACTGACGGTTATGGTGCACATAACAGCGGCGTAGTGGTGGTTTAAGATGGTTTCAACCTCCACCAGCCGCAGCACACCACAACCTCGCGTCACTGTCCATGAACATCCGCTGATAGTCGGAATCAATCCATGGCCAACCACGGCCGTAGCCAACCTAGAATGCACACACGGCTAACCTCCACCAGCCGTAGCACACCACCACTTCTTGCCACTGTCTACGACTCCCACTAATCGTCGGAATCGACACTGTAATACCAGCACACCTACCAATGATCTGAAGCTGTATTCACGCACATGCACAATTACCCAAAACTCAAATACCAATCAAATCCAAAGTTCTTAGATGGGCATCGGTCAAAATCCACCGTCAAACCAAACAATCTGAGTAGATCCACCACCGTACCCATGGCGACCCACCGCCATTATCCCCACAGTCAACCACCACCGAACCTACAGGCAACTACCACCACGCCCGTATCAAAACTCCACCATACCCAGTGGAGAGAGAGAGAGAGAGAGAGAAAGGAAAGAAAAGTGAAAAAAAAGGCTGATTCAAGCCATTCACTTTACCACGTGGACGGCTGGATCATATATATATATATATATATATATATATATATATATATATATATATATATATATATATATATGGAGTAGATAAAATGTCCGCATTAGCAAGTTGTCAACTTTCTGGTTAATTTCATTTTTGACCATCAACTTCTAAGAAGTTTATTTAAAATATCTCATACTTTTCAAAAACCTAAAATTGATCTCTATCAAGTTTAAAATATATCATTCCTAACCAAAGAATTTGGCCGTACAAAACTGGTATCGGAACCTAATCAAAAGCGAATTCAACCAAAAAACTCGTGGAAGTTCCTTATTTATTAAATCATATGACAGAAATTATACACTTAGATCATGTAATTGAAAAAACTGATATAAACGGATTATTAAATCAAATAATTGATGTATCTCATGAAACTCTAAATAGCTGTAAAAATCTAAATAAGATAGCATCTTAGATATTAACTGAATTACACAGTTCAGATAAAGAGTTAGGAAGTGAAGACTGCATCCTAAACTCAAATAACTTCTTACCAAACTTTGAAAGTTATGACACTACTAAGAATTACTACAACAGCGAAAACTTTATATTTATTTGAAGAAGTTTATAGCATACCTAGTAGCGAAGGTGAACGAAAACCTTCTTCGAGTGGCTTAAAAGACACAAAGGATCCTGTACAGGGAATGGGTGTAGGAGAAATAAAAAATAATAATAAATGACTACTTAGACAAAGTAGAAAAAGAAAGATCATTGAAAAAAAACAATGATGAATAAAATAGATTGAATAGTTCTAAAAGAACAACAATATAAACAAGAAGAAAAAAGAATCGTATTAGCATTTGATGATATAAATTTATGGAGCGGAGAAGCCGATTCAAACTGTGTAGGAGCATGGAATCCATAATTAGATTTATAAAGAAATTATAAATTTAATACATCTCTTTAAGGACAAATTCAAAACAAGAATTTGTTCCCAAGAATGGAAGAATTGAGCCCGTAAATCAATACGACATATATCTTGATATTGATTGTCTTTCAAATACCGAAAAAATAATTGATAGTTGGGCATAAGTCTTAAGAATTTCCATAATAGGAGGTAATTTTACAGAAAGTCATGCCATGAAATACTTTATTCGAGTAACCCTGCGAGGAAACGTAGATAGGTTCTGGAATAACATATATAGCAGATAACGAAATGATAATTGAAGCACAAAGAAAGCTTAACATTTCTGAAGAATTGATTATTTTTTATGCAGATAACCTCAAACAAAAGTTCTATGAAATATCTATAAATAATATAGGTATTCAAGAAAAAATTGCCTTCATAAAATTACAAAACTACAAATATGTGATATGTGCTATTGTAGTACCCTAACTTAATCTAATTATGAGTTAGATTATTAAGGTCCTAAATTTAATCGCTATCATTGTTTTAACGATAATTTTGGATGAAGGTCATATTAGAAGCTTAATGAGGGGCTAATTTGGCTTTAGGGTTAAAGTGCAATTTCATAAAAGTTGTGGTGTCAAACTGTAATTATGAAAAGTTGAGGGGGCTAAATTGTAATTTTGCAAAAATGATGGTTAGTGGCCAAAGAGGTGTCATTTCGTGGGGAAAATTTGAGGAGATCTAGGCACCTCTTACTTACAAGAGGTGACTAATTGATTTTGTTATAAAAAAAAATATTTTGTGGGGTTTTAAAAGAAAGGAAGGAAAAGGAAAATAAGGTAAAAAGAAGAACAGAGAAGAGAAAATAGAGCAAAGGGCTCGGCAGGGGAAGAAAAGAAAAAAAGAAAAGAAGGAAAGAAAGAATAACTAGAATCTCAAAACAAAAGGGTAAATCCCCCCCCCCCCCCCCCCCCCCGCCCCCCGAATTGTTTTAGAGTTTATTGTGTGCATGGGATCGGAGAAAGGGGGAAATGGGAGGGGGAAGCTGCACAGTGGCCTGTGTGCTTAAATGTGTTTAGCTTCAGCAAATGATGGTGACACAATTTTCTACTTTTTTGAGGACCATGAAATAACCTTGGACTCCATATCACCACAAGAATATTGGTAACTAGTGACAATAAAAATTTTCTCAGTAAAAATATCAAGTTTCATTGAAAGGGAAAGGCCTACAAGGCTTATATATTTAAGTACTATTGATTATTTTTTCTGATGTAGGATTGATACCAGATATGGAGTTTATATCTCTCAATAGGTGTATGAGAAGATAACATATAAGGCCAAGGGTTGTCGCTATTCAAAGTGTCAAGTTCCTAATCCCAGTGGTCCATTAGTTGCCCCTAGACCACAAGCCAAGGAGGTGACTGTGGGGGCCAGCTCCTCAAACCCTGCTAGCAGGTACTTTTTTAGTTACCCAGTGCTGTACATTATTGTTAACTCAATAGATTGATTTATTTATTGACTCCGGCACTAACGTTCATGTGTGCCCTGATAAAAACAAGTTTTCTTATTATTATTATCAGGAATTAGGTGCAAAAACTGTAAGCATGGGACAAATAATTTGAAGTTGTCTTATGGAAAGTGTGTTACCTTAGAAGGAGTCCAAAAAATAGGAAGAATTTGATCTGTACAATTTCTTACTTGTTAGTTCAATGTGGACTTATTTTTGAATCAAATAAAATTGTAATTACTAGGAGTGGTTACTTTATCGCGGAAAGAATATTTAGTTGATGCTCTTTTTTGTCAAAATACAACGAAGTTTGATGTTCATAAGCATGTAAGTTCTGATTCCTTGTCTATTTCAAATGTTGAATGCTCTGATATTTGGCATGGTAGGACAAGTTTATGTGAGAACTATTAAAATGATGATGAACTTGGATTTAATTCCAAATTCTAGTGTAAATACAAATGAAAAGTGTCAAATTTGAGTTCAAGCTAAACAAACTAAAAAGCCTTTTAAGTCTGTTGAAAAGGATAACAACATTTTAGAATTGGATCACAATGATACTTGTGATCTCAATACTGTTTTAAGACGCGGAGGTAAAAGATATTTCAATAGCTTTACTAATGATTTTTCAAAGTTTTGTTGTATGTAATTAATCAGAAAAGCGAATTGTGTGAAAATTTCAAATTTTATAAGCTACGTGCTGAAAATCAGCTGAAAAGAAAATAAAAAATAAGGTCTGATAGGGGTGGTGAGTTTGCACCTACTGAAATGAAAGTTTTTTGTGAAATGCATGGTGGTATACATCAGAAGACTCCACCTAATTATTCACCTCAATCTAATAGAGTAGCAGAACGGGAAAAAGAAATTTGTTAGATACGGTTAATCCTATGTTAACTAGTTGAGGTTTGCTTAGCAATTTGTGGGGGGCGAAGCTTTATATTCTGCTTATCACATTTTGTACAGAGGTCCTTGCAAAGATTTTGACAGAACACCTTATGAGTTTTTAAAAGGAAGAAAACCTTCTTTAAAATATTTCCGAGAAGAGTTGGGGAGTTAGAGAATTATGATTTTGAAATCCTAATTTGAAAATTAGGGTTTCAAATCAGGGTTTTGAAACTGTAATTTGGATATAGTATAAACTCTAATTTGAAAATTAGGATTTCAAATTGTATAGTGTACATCAAATAAGTTTAGTATTGGCTTTTTTGATAAATACATATTAATGACATCAACATAAACGTACAATCTTTAACGGTTCAATGACGGTAGGACACGGCTGATCCATTTTCAAAGTTGTTAGTCACCACATGTTATTATAATGTGAAATTTAATATCTTTTATTATAATTTCACCGTAACCTCAAGGACATTGCTGTACTTAACCCTAAAATAAACCAATCCCTTAGGTTAGAATTATCAGGCTTAAATGAGATAAAAAAACATTCCTTCGAATACCTTATCTGCCCGTTATTAGTATAACTCAATGCCAGATATGGTATTATTGTTATCCTATCAGGAATTCTCATCCAACGCAGCCTAGGTGTCGCAAAACAGGATACCAAGCTGCAACAAATCGTTTATTGTTCATCATAATAATATCCCAAGGGACCCCCCCCCCCCCCCCACACCCATCTTTTGTGGAATATTGGACCACCTCAAACAGCTATAAAACATTCGCTTGGAATAGGGATGAGAAATTGGGGTCCTCTCGATTTCATTTCATTTCATTTCACCGGTGCAAATGTGAAACTCCCAGTAGTCGTCGCTTTGATCAGTACTCCCAAACACCTTTGATCGGCATGAAGAATTCTGCTTTCGCAAGTACTATTTTCTTTCCGTGGCACTCGAAGCAGACATTTTACCTTTCTGTATTAGCCCCGGCCCCAAGCAAAGCCTTGATAACCCCACAATCTTTCATCTCCAAGCGTAATCCACTCACTAATCGTGCTCAAATTTTTCATCGTCGGCAACTGCGAACTCACTGCTCCATCAACCTAACTTATTCTTCTCCACAACTTCATTACTTAATTTTACCTGATAGTATATGTCTTCTCATGCCTTAACGCACATGTTCCACTAATGTTTATTTTATGTATGTAAACGCTCGAAGAACCATAGTAGGAAATTAACTTTTTGAGTACTCATGAGTTTATGCCACCTACAGATTGTTCAACCGATCATCTGTCTACTCCTAGGAAGGGGGTTCTATCAATGGCGACATATCTTCTTTCCAGGCACTAGAAACAGACACTTCACCTTGTATAATTAGCAACCAAGCAAACCTTGCTAACCACACATTTTTCATCCCCGAGCGTGATTAAGTCTACCTTGATTTTCATCACGTTCTTGGTTCCGCATTTCCATCTCTTTGTGAGCTCCACACTACATCCAACATTCTATTTTCGGACCAGGCAAATGGGAAGTGAATGCAACCCAAGCAAACCCCGCTATGACATCACCATGTCAAAGAGAACCAGAAAGCCCTCGAGTCTCGGAAAAGAAGCCGGTTGGTGCCCCTTGAAGTCGTGCTTTTCGGATAAAGAAAGTCCTCAGAGGGGTACAAATGAAGAGGAAGGCAAGTCTCCCACAAGGGCTGATGAGAAAGGAGAGAATGCCGATGAGAAAGGAAGACCCCCCACGTGTGTAGATGAAAACAAGAAAACTCCAGAAACTGATGAAGGGCGAGAGAATGATCACAAGAGCTTGAAAGAGCTGATTGATGGCAAGAGGAGTTCTCTTGGACAACACTTCACCGAGGAAGAGAAGCAGCTTCAGGTGGTGGTTAAACAGCACGCAGAGGGGATAAATGGAGTCAAGTTCAAACGTATGGTGAGTCGATACGCCGGAGTCTTGAGCCGTCTGATCAAGATCAAGCGGGACTCAGATTTAGGGTCTCGAAGAAAACCGACGCTCCGATTATCAATGTAAGTCTGGATCGACCGGACGAGAGTCTTAGATACATACCTGCTTTGGTGTGTGAATGTCGTACGTAGATACTCTTTTTAATGCGTGGTAAGCACATTCCTTTCATTACGAAATGAAGGCACACAGTCTACTTGATTGATCTCTTTAGTACAAATTTCTTTAGCCAAGTATGCACGCAGTGCCAGAATCATGGTTCACGAAGATTCGATACGTGCCAGTATTACTACCAATGGATCGGCTTTACTGCACTAACTTGGAATATACTTCGGTCTGGGAATACTATAATATTGATGGTTGCCTTACCCATCTGTGTATGTATGAGTCATGAATAATGTGATGACCTATGAAATATTGTATTGGCATTCACATGCCCAAACAGTTTTTTTATCAATGTCATTCTCGTATTATCAAAAAAAAAAAAACCAAAAAAAAAACTATTTAGCCTGCCGATCTTCATCCTAATGAGGAACCCACTTCTGTGTTGGAGACTTGCTTATATAAATGAACATGTGAAAAATACGAAAAGAAAATCAAGCAATACTACAATATTCTTTACTAGCTCAACATCACAGCTCTTCTCCAGTTGAAAGATGGATTTCTTTGGCGAGAATTTTGTCCCCGTTTGTTGCTCTTCTCGTGTAGAAAGATTGCCTGCGAGAAAAGCAGCTATGACTCTCCAACGACAATAAATTGCTATCAAGAAATACTTGGAATGCAGAAGATGAAAAGAGGGGCACTCGATAAAGCGTGAAAAGAAAAGCAGAAAGGCTTTTCTTCACTTTTTCAAGCCAATAGCCACTACAGCTATATGAAAGTTGTAGCCCTAACTTAACCCACGGCGAAGGACTGCACAAAGCACACGTCGTCGTAATCACAAGAGGTGCTAGGTAAAAGCTACCGCGAACATTATTTGCAGCCTTCCCGCATCGGAAACAACTGCTGTAGGACACCAGAGGACCCCATCAAAATGCATAAAAGGGGAAGAGTGATTGTATAAGTCACTCTTCCCCTTTTATACTGACGAAACCCCGTCGCAAACACTTACGTTGGAAATGTGATTGTATAAGTCATCATAAGAATCTACCCACGGGTCTGAATCAGTCACCCATGGAACACAAAAGGAAGGGGGGGGGGGGTGCAGAAAAAAAAACCCTTTCCTTGCATACCACCAGCACTCTACATTACCCGAAAACAAAAATTCACACATTGAAAAAAACTATTCCAAGGAAACAAGGGAATAAATAGAGACAAGTTTGGAAAGAAGTAATACAATACAGCATTACCAACCTCACTGCCTCAATCCTACAAAATCTAATACAGGTTAGAATAATTTCATATCAAAGGGGGCCTTAGCCGCCAATTTTACATGCCTTCTGGCCCTCTCACACCATTAACGGAGAATTATAGCTTGGGGTAATGATCTTAGATCCAATGCATCCCCAGTCACCCAAACCCAAACCAAGCATACAGGTGCCACTTCAGCCACTCAAGCGTCTGTGTTATAGGAAGTAATCAGGTGTCCTTCGAGTCACGTCTGGTTCTCCTCTCCTTGGAGCAGGCTCAAACTGCAATCGTGAAATCATAAGGCACTTCAGATTACTCGATTACCATAAAATCGCACTAAAGCAACTCTCATGCATCACATTCGGCAATGATAACCACATATGCCACATTAGTTGGAGACGTAAAACAAGTAGCTACGGCACAACAGATTTCAGGAGGCTTAAAAAATGGACTATGGTGTAAGAGAAAGGGCGAAAGGGATATTGAAATTGTGTCGTGACTTCCTGTAGATTCAAGGTCATCACGTGCGCTACTGAAAAGAA
Source organism: Escallonia herrerae (assembly GCA_033070095.1). Taxonomy (NCBI): domain Eukaryota; kingdom Viridiplantae; phylum Streptophyta; class Magnoliopsida; order Escalloniales; family Escalloniaceae; genus Escallonia; species Escallonia herrerae. The sequence continues at coordinate 301,789 of JAVXUP010000829.1, forward strand.
AGGTCGGGTAACACTATAAAAATAGTTATAGAATCTTATCATTATGTGTGCATGCGTGCACGAGAGAAAGAGACCTGGATAAAAGTATGCCCTTTGCAGTCATCAACTTCCAAAATCGATGCCATGTTTCCACAACGATAACAATAATTAGGTGCACTGAAAATAGTGACAACCTTTTGCTCCTGTCATAAAATGACAACACTTGAGTAAAATCATGTTCTCCCAACTGTATAGTATTGCAGAAAAGAACCTTAACAGAGAGTATACATGTCCCCAGTTGAAACCCTCCATAACAAGTTGATGTGCTCTAGCGATCAGTTTTAGGTTGTTAGTATGGTTGAATTGCTCAGATATATCCTGCAAAAAAAGTGTCAAGTCAAGGAGGAACATAACTTGAATTAAGGTACACAAGAAACAAGGAAAATAATGTCTGGGAGAAAAGTAATACTTGGCCAAAGGTGTATCCAGCACCACGTGGAGAGATGCCCCAACCACAACGGTCATCAGGGTCAGACCATAAGAGATCACACATAGGGCCTTCATGTGGAACTTCTTGCACACGATCAAAATTTCTAATATTGTCAAGCGTTTCAATAGATGGGGACAACCCACCATGCAGACAAAATATTTCCGATTCAACCTAGCAATTGATATACATGGCTACATCAGAATCATGATGTAATATCCAATAAATAGAAAGAACGTCAACAGCTATGAGTTTCTGAATAGAAAACAGAGACCTGACATTTATGCACTTGCAGTCACTGTATTTTCATTTGACGGGTCAATAAGTTCAACAGAAAACTCTTCACAAGTCATAATATCGACAATCAAGCGCACACGTCAAAAAACCAGGTAGGTTTCTGACTATGTGCGTGTGTTCTCTTTTTCCATCCGTAATTCTGATTTGAGATAGCCTTTTCTGAAAGTTGGTGGCCGACAGGCCCTCAAGTAACTCATACGAAACTGTTTATTAACGGAAGTCTTCCAAATATTCACATAAAAAATTCGAAATTAATACATTTCAAATTTGAAATTAACTTCTCCAACTTAGTGATTACTAAACCCCTCATCTCTTATACTTATCCAGACCTTCATTCGAATTCATTTTTCCAACTCGGTGATTGCTAAAACCCCCTTATATCTCCTACAATTATCCGGACCATCATTTGTCAGGATATGAGGGTTGGTGTAGATCCAGCTAGCATAGAGGAAAAGCCTGCAGCACTCTCATTCTTCTGAGTTGTTCTCGTGCATGTCCTATTCTGAATGGCCCAATTTTAGCAGCGATAGATATATTGAGTCTTTGTTTGTCGTCTCTTTGATATATTGAGTCTTTCTTTGTCGTCTCTTTGATGAATTTATGCCTAAAGACGACATAATTACGAATATCAATTATGCATTTTTGAACCAGTAACCCTTGTCTCAGCTCCAGCACAGTCCAGGTTTCAGGTCATTTTCTTCCAAAACACTTGCAGAAATCTCCATCTGAAAATCAAGAACCATCCAAGACCGAATTCGCCACACAACTCTCACAAGTACATGGAGATTCTCCATGCATGCAATTTAATAGTTAAACTGTGACAATTTTTTGACTTTAAATAAGCCTTTATAAAGTCAAATAGGTCTATCAGACAATAAACCATTTACCAGTATAAGCAACCCTCAACAAAATCTCATACATGAAGTGGTTACTGACAATCTTTATTTCACTACTCTTGGTTAACAACGAACTTGGCAGATTGCATTGCGAGAACTGAATTGAAGAAAAATACAGGAAGATGTCAGAGCAATACTAACCAATGCAGTCAGCGGAAAATAATCGAAAAGATCAGTAAATATCTTCCAGACACTCGCATTACCATACCTGCAGATTTGTCGTGCAAGTAGCAGTGTCAGACCCCAATGTACAACGATAAATCAATCCCATCTCTAAATCAGGATATGATCTTGCACTTACACAAGGAAATGACAGAAAGCTATTACTCTACTGGGAAAAAAAAACTATCGAAGCTTAGGAATACAGCTCAACCACAGGTTATTTGATATAACCCTATCCGATTATTCAATAGTAATAAGTGATACATGTTTTATCAATCCATTAAACCATGACAAACTTAGTTACATATTACTGGTAACACAAGGCAACAGTTTAATAAAAAAGTTTCACGATTATAACTGATAGGTAGGACATTGTCCTGGATAACCTAACTTTGACCTTCACCATCTGCCCTACAAATAGGTTCACCACTGATCACTTTGAATGGAAGTTACAATATCCGCGAAACCAGTGGATATATGGACAAGCAGCTTAGAAGGTGGCACAAGGAAAATTAGTTGTTGTGAGAATACACTAGATGCATATCTGTGCTAACTTGCAACTCAACAAGATTGGAACTTTATCAATTTGGATCCATTATGATCTGTTGTTCAGAAGTCAATCATATGACCATTTAACAAGGCTAAGTTCAACCTAAGTGACAAAGTTGTAGTGCGAGGTCGAGCGTGGGTGCAGATGCGGGTGCGTGAAGGCACCAAGTTGTAAGAAATTATGAGTGCAAGTGCACCTATTTTATTTGGATTTAATATTTCAAAAAGATGTTTCCAGTAAACATAGAAGTACTTCAAACAGTTATTCAAAGGAACTATTGATATGGGAGCATCAAATCTGAAGTTGATGACGTTTCCAAAAGATGCTTCCAGTAAGCATACAAGTACTTCAAACAATTATGCAAGGAATAAATGATTTAAAAGCATCAAATCTGAAGTTGATGACTTTTGAAGTGTTATAAAGTCAACATTTCCATGCTTATAATATTCTTTTTGGTGTTAATGGAAGTCTTGAGATAGATACAATGCTGATGCATATCCTTACCAAACATGTCGAATGGTCCAACGGATGAGAGCAACACACTTTAATGCTGAGATACACGGTTCAAATCTCACAATTTCCATGTTTTTGAGACATATATCACAAAAACGCATACCACGTGGCAAATCAGGGACCCTTTTACTTGATTAGTCACGGTTTGACCATTAATCTGCACGCAATCCTCTAATTTGAACTCAGTAAGTCTCATCACTACATGCCTCATCACTAAAATCTCACGAATTGTGTCGCCTAGGGTCCAACCCTCAATTGAAGCAAAGACGACGAAGGTATGCCAAGAAAAGAATTTACGAATTAAAGCAAGAATACTGTATTTCTCATGGGCAGTTTTTATTTCAATACATTTTTCATTTCGACTCATATAGTAGAAAATTATCATTGTATAGAAGAAGGTATTCATTAGCCAATGCAATCAATATTGAATCAATAAAACAATATTGGTTTTCCTGTCTAGCCTGTTCTAGAATACTCTCATGATCCTAGAGAGCTTGATCTTACTAGGATTCATTTCCTAGGTTTCACTTGATGCAAGTTAACTGAAAAGAAGATGCCCGCAAAAGATTAAAAATGCATAAATCTAGATTTAGTCGACTAATAGCATAACAAGGATTTAAGGAGCTCACTTCCGAAGGCATTCATCATAAAATCCATAGACCTGAGTAATCTGCACACAAATAGAAAATAGTCAGCTCACATAATGCTGAACTTAACCTACATATGTTCAAGAATATTGAAGCAAAAGAAATAAAACTGTACTATTTTCAGAAAAATAAAACCAGAAAATACTTGAAAACCAATGTAGAACCTTGTCATACTATGTAAATCTTTCAAAAATCGAAGATTATGTGCCTTATAGAGATCAATAAATCGTAAACCAACAACATGAATTACCACTTTCATTCTGTGGCCTGTTTTTACGTGACAAAATGAAATGCGCCACGCCAATCCTACTACCAATGTGGCTGGTGTTATTAGAAGAAGAAAAACTACAACAAACGCAAAAAAATTGTATTTTGACAAGGTCAGGAGCGAAAAAATTGTACCTGTCGACTTTCATGATTTCCTCTAAGAATCGTAATACGATGAGGATAACGCACTTTCAGAGCCACTAGCAGCTGAATGAATGAGTGAACAAGTACGCAGTAATCAACAGCCACAAAAAAAAAAACAGAACATATGAAAATCAAGAAATCCTAGTATCCATCTTTGAGGCATTTTAATACTGCAGGCAAGATACTCAATGTTTAATAGATAGTTTTGGATCCAACTTCTTTTGGGAAGGGGGAAGTACAGGGACTCCACAATAGCAGATGCAGAGCAAAGCAGTTTCTACTTACTGTGACAGTTTCAACCGAATAATATCCACGATCAACATAGTCTCCCATAAACAAATAATTTGTATCGGGACACTGCCAAACAAAATTCAGCACATGAGAATTAAAAAAATATAACTTCCATATGCTCATAAATTACTTGATCAAAATTACTTAAAATACCACTGTTATACACAAGTACTGAGCCCAGGGCAAAGCGGGTTAGGGGGTTCTTAGAAGGTCGTCTTGTTTTGCCAAGTAGCAGGCATGTGGTCCATTTACAGTTGTATGTATTCATAACTAGAATGTTCGTGACTAAATACCGAGAAACAGAGTATATAGAAGATCTGAACCGTTAGATTATAACAAGACAGATTACATGCCAACAGGCATAGTTCTATATTGCGGCCTGAGGGCTGAAATCTAAGTTTTTCTTTTGCAAATTGGTCCTAAGCAAATCTTTCTTACATACCACTAGGCTAAGTTCAAATATCCAAGTACACAGAATAAAAAGAGACAAAGCATAATGTTTTAGGCAGCAATCTTATCTAAACTTCATGTCAAGAAGTTTGCATGATCAAGTAACATTTTCACATTAAATGCCACAATTGTGAAGAACATGAATCATTAGTAGCATTTCAACCTTCTAGAGCAGCATGAGGCCACCTCTAAGTCCATCCTCAATACCATTGCTTGCTTCGGCCGGTCTCAGAAATTACTTCCCCTAGCTTAAACAGAACAAAATGAGAACAAGGATGTAAAATTGGGACAGATACCTTCCCTCCAATGCGAAAAAGTTCTGCAAGATCGTGAAATTGGCCGTGAATGTCACCACAAATAGTGACAGGGCTTCTTACTGGCTGCACATCACAGCAAAACAAGGTCATAAGATTTTAGATTGGAAGAAAACCAGGCACATTCTTTCTCTGCCCTGCTGCCACACAATATACATACAAAAAATGAAAAGGAAATAGCATATGAACGCATATGAGGAACGATGCCAACTTTATGAGCTACATATCATCTCAACTCAACACTGGTAATATTAATTGTTTTGATCATCCAAAGTAAATCAATTCCTGTAACTTTAAAACAAAGGCTAAAGAATTTTCTCGAAGCATATAAGTTCTTAAGGGCACATTTGCATCCTTGTAAGCAGAACATTCTCATTGGCAATGAAATTTTCTCAGTGACATCGAAGAAGTTTAACCAGACCAAAATGACTTAAATACTTCGGCAAGTGGCAGGTCAATGCAAACCAAATTAACAATTCTTTTGATCAAATTATTCTGTAAACCTTGTATGGAACTTCATATCAAGGTGGACTAAAGCATAAGGAACTACACGGACATTCAGAATCTCGGTGCTTCAAGTAAATGTAAACACAAAGCAGATGTAAGGATGGTTTCCTTCTCTCCTTTTCTTTTGGCGCAACAGTGGTCACAAGTTTTCAGGCTGATCTTCAGCTGCTTTTGTTGCAATTTTTCTATTTTTTGTATGTTTGTCAGATAAAGCTGTGGCTGGTCCTCCACTGTCACTTCAGTAGTGCATGTGTTGAAATTAGCTGGTCATTTGACGCAGTCAAATCCCTTAATTCCAGCCTTTAGTAGCTTTATTTATACTGTAGTTTCTGTTGTAATTATCTACAACCTTTGTTTCGAGACAATGATGCAATTAGTCTTTTCATAGACGCCACTTTTTGGTTACTAATGCATCATAATCTTGGGTGTGATGCTCAAGAATTATAGGTGCAGTGCCAGGGCCCTTGTCAAATCACCCAGGTTCTCCATATTTCTTCTCGCCATGGTGCCTTGTGATTTCTGCTCTTTAGCCTCTAAACAGAAAAGCAGAACAGCCCGTACGTATCTCCCAAACCAGCCTCTAAACAGCAACTTTCCTTGCTTCTTTGGTCCGCAAACTCTTTGACCCTGTCGCCACAGCTTATTTTGGCAGCTTACAGCTTGAGAAAAAAGCTCACTTACGTGTTTGTTGCAGCTTTTTGAGCCATAAGCTACAAGTACAGTACAATGCTCCTAAAGCCAAAATAAGCTACAATGTATAAGTACTTCAAGAGGTGAACTTCAGCTTGTGCATTTTAAATTTTCAGAATACTCCATTGGTTACACCTGCCACGTGACACGCGTTGGTGCTTTCTCTTTCTTCTTCTGTTTCTCAACTTCATTTCACTACTTCCATATCATGCAATGTCAGATTTATATGATTCAATTTCAAGCTGTGTTCAACTCAAACATAAGTTCCCTTTCATTCAAGATACATAAAAAATATATTTAGGGATTTTTTGGTCATCAAAATCTGTCTACAAGTTGTTTTAGATACACATCACTAAGTAAAAGCTTGTGAGTATTTTTGTCCAGTCAAATTTAAGAAATCTGGTTCCATAAATTGCAACAAACGCTACATGCCAACGTGTAAAATAATCTGCCTAAATGGATTTACTAGATAAGCTGCTTATAAAAAAAGTAAAAGCAGCGACAAACAAGCCTTAAGCCCTATGCTTAATGTAATATTTGCTTAGACTCTTTCACTCGCAAACTCAATTCTTCCCCTTCCAACTCAACTGATTCGGATGCCGACTTAGCCTAGTGCTGGTGACCACTACCTTGTTGTATAGATGCAGTCTGAAGCGTCAATACACAAGCTCACTTCTAGTTTTACATCTAGTCATGCCCCCGTGTAATGTGAAACAGATACTTAAGGTATCATAACGGGGCTGCTGTAAGCTGCCTAGGGGTGGAAAGTTGCTATAGTAAGCAATGATGAGGTTAAGTTTATTTGAGAAGTCCCATGCAGCGAAAGATTTAAGTGAATTTTATAGATCAGTTTGAGCAGGTTGTGACATGGTTGTACTCTTCTTCTATATGCCCATGGCTAGTTATGAGGGGTTAAATCAAAGGCTTTGATATGCTGGACTCTGTACAAGTGGTCCAAGCAGTCAGACGAAGTTGTAATTACTTTAGGGTGATAAAGACCAGGAAAGCAAGATGTGGGATTAAAAGTAGAATGTGAGAGACTTGCAAAAGCTGTCATGTTAGACTGGAAAATAAAATAGGGGGTCGAATTTTCTGGTCAGCAGTTGTTTTATTGTTGGATGTTTAATTGGTCTTTGTCCCTATCTAAGTATACTTCTGCGCATAAACGGGTTTTTCCAGGAAGATATAATTGGTCACGTTTAAGTAATTCAACCATACTACAAAAAACTCAATGCTTCATTAAAATGCTTAAATTATCAAGCTATACATGATGCATGGTAACACCACCTACACCATGCGTGTCCATAACTGAAACACTTATTGGTTAAATACAGTTCAGTCACCATTCTAGCTCTAACCTCCTCTGCAACCTCTCCTTTAGGTTGGAATTTCGGCTGTAACAGCGATACTTGATCCATGGACAAATGAAATAAAACCAACATATATTACATCCAATTGCACACGTTGTTAAGTTAACACTTTCTTTAAAAGCTAAAGCAGTCAGAGAATGGGCCAAGAATATATAAAACAGGATGAAATGCAAGCTAGGGAACCTGCAAAGCAGAGCTATGATATACTGCTTGATATAAAAGCATAAGCTGTGAGAAGATGGGTCCACCAATGGACATCATGCTTTAACAAAGAACACCCACCCACACACACACAAATAGTTTTAGACCAAGAAAATTAGGTAGATACCTGAACGTTACTTTCTTCCATTAGTATCTCTTTAGCCTTCTCACATAATGTCCTAACCTGCACCACAAATTAAACGTCCTTATAACTTAGTTCTAGGAGCAATATAAAACATCAACAGTTGGAAAGAAAACGATTTTTCTGCATTAAAGCAAGTAAGTTCTTCGAATTGTCAAAAAGTTTGCTAAAGTCAAATAAAATATCAAACAGCTGCATTCAAGTTGGACCGTACTCTCGGTAACTGGTTATCTGAGGAAAATACTTGAGAAGGAGAGTTCCCCACCCCCCCAAAAAAAAAAGTAAGAGTAGTGTCTTAAGATGGTACCCTATGTTTCCAGTGGCATCAAACACCTTTAATAAAAGAAACTCACACTTGATCAGATTAATTTGTTCCTTTACGTAGAGGCTGTAAAGTCATAGGCAGGTAGTCTCCAGAGAAAAAACAGGGACACATTAGAGGTGCAAGGAAGAAGAACCTACGTTGAAGATAATATTCCTGTACATGAATCCATACTGGATGAGGGGGTGATTGAGGACGATGTCAGTTGTAGAAGAGGAGCAGGTTGGTAAAACTCAAGAAGTGCTCCCAAGTGTAGTGCGGTCGAAATAGTCCTACCAAAGTTGAAGGTAAAATTATAGAGGACGGTGGTAAAGCCTAGTTCGGAGTGTTAAGCGACTAAGATTACAACACACACGTAAGATATGAGCAGCTGAAATGAAAAAACTTAATTGATTAGTAGCCTCACAACGACCGGAAAAAAAACGATAAGGATATTCTCAAGAAGATGGTGATAGCACTCATTGAGGGGGGGATGAGGAAGCATTTCTTCACATTATTTAGAATATCAATGTGAGCCTTTATGTGCACTACTGAGTGGTGAGGATTATAACTTGAGGCAGGTTGATGGGGCACAAATAGGTAGGCATAGACCGCGAGTAATGACAAATTAGACCCCGAAGAACAACAAATAGTCAAAAGGAACTTGACTGCTGCTTTGATATCAGACAGAGGAAACTAGTTTAGCACAAAAAGCTTAGTTAAGCCCAATAACAAAAATCTTACGCATTCTGATATTACAAATCTCGGCTCAACAACTAAAAAGAAGTCCAGCGGGATCAATTAATCGGAACCAAGTGAAACCAAACTCTTTGATAAAGAACCAACTGACATTACGTGATAGCCACTAAGGTCGGCCCAGATCCGTTGAAAACCCTAAACTTGTACAGTTGCAGACGCTAAATCATCCATAATATGGTACTTCCGAGGTCAAATCAGCCAAGATCCGTCAAAACCACACAGTCAAACAAACCAGAATCGAGAATTGCTACAGAATATCAATCAGGCCAGATCTTTAAGTTCCTAAAGAAGCAACAAATTGAGGAGAGAGAGAGAGGTGAACCTCGGGCTCGGAGAGGGGCTTGCACTGCATGAGCTGTGAAATCTGCTCGTCGAGGTTGCCATGTGAGTTCGATGCCGACAGATCTCCACTCATCTTTCTTAGCTATATCTCTGTATATACAACACAGCTCTGTCTTGTGACATACAAACCTGCAGCCCCGTGTTTGGTGATTCCAAACCCTAACCCTAGGGTTTGATTGTTGTCTATTTTGGGGGCGGGAGGGGGAGGGGAGAGAGAGAGCTCGCACTCCTGCGAGCGAATTGGTGTAACCAGAGAGAGGGAGAGGGGAGAGGGGAGAGGGGAGAGAGGAGAGAGGAGAGAGGAAATGGAAGCCTTTGGATAAGTGTCGATCTACGTTTTATCGACTCTGTCAAAAACCAATTTTTAACTGTCATGTTTTCCTCTTTACCCATCATTTACCCATTTATTCCACTAGCCTGGCCAGCTTAGTCCTTTTTGTTCCTTTATTAGTATTAATATTATATATATATATATATATATATATATATATTATTATTTATATGCCAAATTTGGGCAAATTGACGTCTATTACAAAAAATAGGTCTCTCCCCATGGTCTTATAACCTTAACCTAGAGGCGTGTTGTAGCACTACAACAAAGAGAGTGTAGTATAACAAAAATGTTGGGAGCTGCGAGGGGAGTGACATTACAACGTATGTTTACAATAGTATGATTATTAGCAAATTAAATACACTCAACAGTTCTACTCTAACCATGGCTTTCAATGTTAATGGTGCTCATCGATCTGATACGAGAAGCACCGAGACGAACTTTTGTAACTCTAAGAGCCCTTTTTTGAGTTTCTTTTGGGAGAGAGAAAAGATGAAAGCCGCTCATTTTCTATCTTTCTCTAGTTTGTGATTTTATTTTTATTTTTATTTTTTTTAAGAGAGAAAATGAGGGAAGTTTGGGCTTCTTTCTCTCCAAATGTTTTCTCTCAAAATCGAGAAGAAAAGGAGAGAAAGGGGACTCCAATAAGTACTACTTTTATAATGTTTGTACTATCTTTGAGATAATGAAGGCTAAATTTTTTAAGTACTAATAAGTCCTAAGGTTTCTTTAAAAAACTTACTATGTCACTTACAAACAAATGAATATTTTGAATGTTAGAGTTAACTCATGACTGATTGTTTTGCTTAAAATATGCTACCAACTAGATTTAGATGTTCAGATTTTTTGTAATCAACTCATGGCTCGTTGTGTTTTTTTTATTATGACATTAACCGGTAATACAAAACTTTAATATTAGTATAGTATGAACTTTGTATGATTTACTTGATGACTAATATGTTTTCCCGTCAGAATCATGTTCTTTATAAGATTATACTTTTGTAGTATTTGTTAGAATTATTGCAATTAGTAAAAGGGTATATTTGTAATCCAGTGTCTTTTTTTTTCTTTTTAGAGAGGTGAATGATGCTTTCTTTTTTCTCTTAAATTTACAAACAAGGGTAAAAAATTGTCTTCCTTTCTCTTCTCTTCTCTTCTTTCTTTTCTTTTTTCTCATCTCAAAACTCATAAAGAGGCTATAAAGTGATATTTCCGCAATAATGTCTTTTGAGCTTTCTGGTTAACTTTTCTTGAATGATTTTTAATTGGCACAGTTGATGCTCCTTAAAGTGCTTCTTTTTATATAAAACCATCTTTTGGCCTAGGTTACTTTCATTCTCTAATATACTATGAATCTGTTTGAAATCACTTACAATTTTGGTTTTCAGTTTTATAATACCAGTTTAGTTTTATTTTTTATAAAAACATATGAGTGTTTGATTACACGGTTTTTATTTTGAATTTTTTTTTTGCATGTTTGATTATCCAATTTTTATTTTGAATTTTTTCTTTGGTGGTGGCAGTGGCAGGTGGCGATGGTACGGGTGGCTATGCCGGGCGGTAATGGTAGTGGCGAGTGGCTGGGGGTGGCCGTGGCAGCGATGGTGGTGGTGATAATGGTCTCAAAACAAAAACTAAAACTGAAAACCCAAAACTCCAAAGTGGGAGTTTTCAAAAATATACCTTTTTTAAAAACTGGGTCTTGAAAACTGAAGAAAACAAAAACGAAAATTGTATGCCAAACGAATTTTTTTTTTCAGTTTACAAAACTGAAAATTTAAGTGATTTCAAATGCTACCTATATTAGCCACTGAATTGTTGTCGAAAGATTAATAATAATTGTTGCTAATGTGGGTTTTTTTTTTGTCAAAAAGGGGTGCAAAGCATATAAGGGGTTGATATAGCATTCATCACATATTTTTCCTCTTTCTTTAAGACGTAACCCTTTTAGCTAAATTCACGTTATCAGTGACTAAAGGATCAAGTCACACTAATACTTGTTTTAGTAAGGATATGATCTGAATTTAGCCAAAAGAAATGTTGATTTAGCTCCACCCTTCTTCTAGTTTGTTGCTGACGGTTACGCAGCTATGTTGTAACAATAAGAATAATAATAATAGAATAATAGGACATGCTTAACTGGTTTTAGAGATATATAAAACTAAACTATGGCATTCATACTTAGTGCATTTTTATTATAAGCATATAGATATTTGCACTACGTGTCAATGATATTTATCGGAATAAAAGTGCAATTTATGATCTTGTATCGGTTGTGTCTATTCAATTTATGATCTTAGATGCTAATTTAAACATCGAGTGAGTAAACAAATGATTTCATCGATAAAGCTTTATCCCACAAGGTCAATATTAAATGACGTCACACACAAGCTTTAAGCTTTTCTAGACCTCAACTCCACGTATTTTGTAATGTGTAGCTTTTATTGTTCGGATTAACTATTTGGGATATACTCGGGAGTAAGTAGCAGAACTCTTTGGTATTGGACTTGGTACATAGCTTAAGATTATATTTTTGTGCAAAACATGCCCACTTTTATTGGTGGAAAATACATAGATAATTGAAAAAGCTCGAATGCTAAGTACTATTGCAGACCACAAGTAGAGCCCGCTTAAAATTAATCAGGTAAAATGAATTTAGATACGCATGTTCATGATGTGAATCACTAGTCAATAATATTGGAGAGCCAGATGCTCATTCGGTTTGACTTTACGACTTTTGTCTAATGAAGGATTCCAAAGTTTGGCATGCTTGTGATCAATTTCTATTCATCATTATTTCAAGATTAGATGTTAAATGTACAACATCTTTTCTCTCGGTATGCTCATAGCTTACGGGTACATCAGTGAGGCAAGATAAAAACAAGAACGTCAACAAATTAACAACATGTTGCTAAAATCGTGCCCTAGAATTGGTTCATGTTGCAGATGCCAATGAAAGCAACCAACAAAGAGCTAAGAAGGCTAGTCCAACAAGTATTTAAGAGTTATAGAATGAATATGCCCAAAATGTTTAAAGAGTGAAGGTGTCTGTATGTCAAGTCATTTCTCTAAGTCAATGAGCTAAGGAATAAATGCATTTTCTTTAATCATTGTAGATCTTTGGTTTCCACCAACACTCCTAACATTTTGACTTGCCAAAGTTTAAAAAAAAATCTTCTAAATCCGTTACAATGAAGTTTTGGGATTTCGCTCGATTTGTCAAATAAAATGAAACGATATTATATGCGCATAATGGTATGGTGAATGCTTCTGCCAAAGAAAGTACGAACTTGAAGATCATGAAAAATAGATGTGTCCTCAACAACATTTGTAAAGTATGAGTACCAAGTTCTTATTTTTGGTTTGTGATTATTAATTATCTAGATGTCGTTTTAGTTCGAGGTATATGGAAAGTGAACCTATGGCAAGGTAATCTAATTGTTTGTATAGTCGTGAAAGTTAACTTCTTCTCTTTTGCACATTGCCACCGTTCTTCCCCCATTATTTGAGATGAACAACAAATAGCAAGAGTCAAAATATATTTTTCTGTGCAGCATAGGCATAGTCCATTAAATTTTGTGTCAACTAACTTTTTCTGGTTAATGGATAATTGTATTTCATCATGCAACAAAAGTTACAGCAGTTTAGCAAGACCATTAATGTCAAATTAAATGGAGTTTGCCTAATAGGTCGAAGACAAATTATAATCAAATCAAAGCTAAGCATATCCTACACTTTAGCGGTTTAGCCTAAGGTGTAGTAATCTGCCAACACGTAGAGGTTTACAAATATAATCAGGAAACCTGATTGATCCAATAGAGCATTCACAACATCAAGGTTCAACCTTGATGAATAATAAACCAAAGTAAATACGTAATTAACTTTGTTTTCTCGAACATTTTGAAAAGCAAATGATACATGAGCTAGCTTCCTTGTCCAATCTCTTATTCTCGCACCTTTGCTCTTTCCTTCAATCAACTCAAAAGGACATAATAGTCATTTCGACTGATCTCAAATCCCTACATATCTCACCCCCATCGTGTGCATTTGCCGTTGCAACAAACTTGATTGGAAAACAACGGTCCTTTGCATCAACGATAAAAGTGCCTAGTTAAAGGCTATAACAATGACCAAATCATGGGAGATCCATAATTTGGAGGCTTAAAGTGGCTAGAAGGGGACTCGTCATCTCTTACCCTACCCAAACGAAGCTCAATACCAATCAAACAACCCCCACTATCACACAACAACCTCGCCAAAAGCTACCCATCCTCAACTAAAACATATAACCTTGATCAACATACAACTACGACTTTGAAAAATAAGGAACACCAACAAGAAACGGGGGAGGGGAGAAGCGACCTAGCAGGGAATATATGGAGGGTAAAAATAGGTGGAAAGCCATACAAATAGCTATGGGAGGAAATATTTAAAGAAGAAAACCCAAACACACCACAACCTCAGGAAATTCACGAGTCAAATGATAAAGCCAAGTAGGAATGGAAAGGATAGACAGAGGCTGGGTTGGGGGAATGGATTGAGAAGAATGAAAAAGGAGCACCACCACACGGCACACATCCGCCAGCTTTTTGAGCCCATAACTAAAAACTCAACCCATATCAAGTTGTGATGCCTAAAAACGACTGTACATGAACTCATCACCCAAAACAACTCTAGCAATTTAGTGGGAGCAATATACTTTTGCCAAACATAGATTGCACATTGAAAGCCTTCACAATAAAAGTAAAATAGGAAAACACAATTAAGTGGAAAGACCAACACAAGAGAAAAAATCATCAACAAAATTCGATGATGGAGACAACACCAACGATAAAATTTAGCGACGTTAACAACATCAAATGAAGCATTTGAGTCTCAAGTGTAGACAAGAGATCCAAATGTTATAGATATAGCCAAAGGTTAAAAATCCGATTAAATTTTAAAGATATGACCAAAAGTTGAACATTTGACCAAAATTCAAGACTCGACCCGAACTAATGATCTACAGATTTGCTTTAAAGGAATAACAGAGGATGGCTAAGAAAAGGGAAGACTCGACTTACTGAAGCAAAAAGAAACAAATAGAGAGGAGAGAGGGGAAGGGTTTTCACCAAGATAAAGGCAATTGGCGATGCCTTTTTCTTTTATTTGAAAAGTTAAGCTTAGCTGAACGAACCTTTTTTTTTGGTATTCCCATGTCAAACTAAACTTTTTTGTTTTATTCGTTAAAATTCATGTTATCTAGTACATCCTCGTCTCTTTCTCATCATGAGGCTTTTTTTCTCCAGGCACAACGTGCTTCTAGTAGCACTAGCATCACGGGTAGCTAAAATAACTCTTCACATGAAGTTAGTCGTATGGTCTCTTTTTATTGTTAAAGGTGGCACCTTGCTACTCAAAATTGAAAAGTTTACTAGTCGTTTGGTTACTTACTAGGGTTCAATCTAATGTTTAGTGAATCAGAAGATCCACAATTTTGTCTATTGATTCAAATTTTCCATCTTTTAGTAATTACAATCTAATGACCATAAACGATACATAAAGTTGATGCCTTCCATCAGATTCACGTGCTAAGTTCAACTCTATCACATGGTGTCGCTATGTGATGCCAAGAAAATAGGTTCATAATACACATGAGAGTGCCACGAGGAGTACAAACTGAGTCAATTACTAAATATGATAATGTGGGATAGAGTAAGGATACGAGAAAGATAATGAGGGACGGAGTAAGGATATGATCAAGATAATGTGGGACAAAGTAAGGATACGAGCGAGACAAAGAAACCTAGATGGATACTAAAGAGTTTCAGTATTGTGAGGGTGAAGGCACAAAGTGAGTATGAAGCAACAATTAAAAGTCAAATGTTGAGGTACAGAAGTCAAGGTCAAACAAAGCACAGATAAATTCTTATAAAACAAGCTTATCTTGCTGTGAAGGTCCTCACACTGAAGCACTATGAGCGGAGCCACTTGGAAGGTCGCGTGCTTTGGAGAGCAGGTCAAAACATGTTTTACGTTTAAGATAAGTCATGCATAGTGTAGTGGAGAAATAGATGAACGCCAAGGGCAGGTTAGTATGACAAAGTATTGGAGGCACGTCTGTGTAAATGGCGCGACTAGATGTATGCGATACCTGGGCCATGCTCAATGGAGATGGCGCAGAGGCGAGTTAATGAGTGCCATAGAGAATGGAGCCCCAAGGAACTTCAAGGCATGGAGTGAGGGTGAAGAGCCTAACGGATGTGAAGGCACAAAGGTGGTACCTCCAAAAAAGGGGAAGGACCCCTCCTCAAGGCGGAAAAGGATGCGGACCTTAAGGAAAGGGAGAGACTTCTTCCCAAGGAGGAGAAGGTAGGAGTAGCTCAAGGAAGGAGAGACCTAGAAAAAGTAGAGGAGCTTAAGGGAGAGAAGGGAAGTGCTCAAAGGGAGGAGGCAAAGACCTGAAAGAGAGGCGCTAGGCCAACTCCTTGAAGGGGAAAGCCTAAGGCCGACTTGCAAGTGGAAGGCCTGTGGCCAACCTGTAAGTGGACAAAATGAATCCATACGTTACTTGGAGCACACAAGCCTTGAACTTTGACAATTAAATTATCGTTGGCGTGTCTCAAAAGCTTAGACCTAAAAGCGATAATCTAATATAGCCAATACACACGAGCAACACTTTACGAGTTATGTTCTCTCCTTCATACATTTCTCGGATTCAACTTTTGAATATGCATAAATAGTACACCAACTTAATGCCTTCCCACCGAATTCTTTTGTCAAGTCCAACTCCATCGCATGGTGGTGCCTATGTCAAATTCTAACAATAACGACCAGCTTTAGGTATTTCTAGAAAAGAAACGAGGAACTTTAAAATTATGGTTAAAACTTCTCAAACGTGTAGTTTATGTGACCAATGCAAACTTTCTGGTTTAACGAACCAAATTTCAGCATAGATTGGATGCTTGAACGTCAGGGCATATTCATGCACCACATTTTCCATTCAAGGATGAAGGAACCTATTCTCATTCTTATATTTAAACTAGTTAATAGACTCGTGAAAAGTGCCTTTTTATGAAAATAAAGGTTAGACTATTTTGATGTCCAACCAACTAATTCGTAAATAATGTCTGGAACATGAAATGCTTAATAATTATTTAACTTTAAGTCATGATTTATAATGTTAATTATAGCAGATGATTTTTCTAGCTCTATTCTTCCTTTCACTTTATGCACCGAACATGGTCAATGTAACATCTATGGCTTCATCTTGCAATTCATCACATGCTCCATCTTCAACATCAGCACGCTTCTTTTAGAGGCATCTCTTTTTGACCTTATCACAAGTTACCATTGTGAAAATATATATTCAACTCATGAAACTTTCTAGATTATATGACAAAGGTGGAGTAATCCTATTGATCAGATAATTTCATTACCCTCACGTGCAAGATCACGTCCCTCATTGAGACAGCTCTTTTCCACCATTCATTTTTTTTTATTGAGTTTTGGTATTGAGTACATTTGCACCATCGTCATGTAATTCATTAACCACGTCATCTTCATCATTTGCTTGTTTGTTCCTCTTTTTTACCTTTTTGGTGCTTGACATTTGCGTTTTGCCACCATTTCTTCACTATCCTTATTGAAAGTACTAAGTTTGAGTATGTAATGATAAAAAGTATAAATTACTTTTGGTAATATTTGCACATCTCTCCATTTCAGTTGATTTATCATTGCTAATGGGCATTATCATCTTTGAAGACTCACACTACATAATCTTTGAAACCTTTGTCCACTCACTTATGAATATTTTTTAATTGAAATACCCCAGTCTTAGCAACAGTATTTTTTAAAAAAGGATTAGGTATTGCATGAACTCCCACCTAGTAAAGTTTTGTTGCATTTAGTGCGTTAGAAATATAGCTATGATGAAATCTGCATTCTTTGTATATAAGGCATACCTCTTTTTGCAAGTTGATCAGTTGCCACAAGGGAATGTGGAGCATCATTTCTGCTTGTCTGTTGAATATCGCAGATGTAGTTGTCCCAGTTGTATCGCTCACTTAAATTTGGATTTTGTACGTGCATTATAGTAGTTTGATTAGTGTGGTTGGAATGTAAGCTGTTAACCATGTACTTCTTAGTGTAGCTTTACATTGAGAAAATCTGTTACCATTGAACTAGAAAGCTAGAAATTGGACCACAACTATCACAGTAGATAATGCTTTTATTTAGTTTGAGGCCTTTGGAGCACTTTGGTGGGAATGCAGCATAGAACCATCCATTATCCGGTAGCACTGCAACAATCTTTGCCTCAATAGTACATGTTATTTCCTTCACCAATAGACATATATGTTAGTAAACATTTGTAAAATATATGGAAGGAAGGGTTGAAAATCATATAATGGTTGTGAAACTGAAATCTACCTCTTTTTCTCCCTTGAATTGGGTGTTCAATACTTGGTTGATGGTCAACCAGTTTGACATTTTAATTTTAGAAAGAGTGGATCTTTTGGGCACTCTCTCTAAAACTTAATATTGACCACAAGGGTACCTTTAAGTAAGATATGCAACCTTAAAAAGGATGGGCTAAATCCATCATTGCAATCGGTGAAAGATTTTAGTCCCTAACGAACTCATATAAATTTTGCCCTTTAATAAAAAACATAATATTGTCAAAAAATGAACTAGTAATGCACTCAAGCAAGCAATCAACTTTGAGGTATTACTAATTAGCAAAACGTATGAGTTCACTTTAAGATGCAAAACATAAAAGTAGAAGACATAAAAGTGTTTTTCTCATTAAGCGTGTAAAATTCTGCATGTTCCTACTCTTTTTCACTTGAGCTATACTTTGGTTGAATTAGTTAATGTTGATCCAGTGACAATTATAATTAATGTTTTTCTCATTCAGCATGTTTTTCTCATCAAAAGAAAACATGTCCCTCTTTATAATAATAGTTGCATCAGCAGGGATTATAGTAGGGTAGATTTCCTGGAAAAAGTCGTCGCATCTGCCTTCAATTTCTTATAAATGGCCGTGAATTCCATTGCTCATGTAACACATACATGCAATCCCTGGTTGTCAATGACCTGAAATGGGTAAAGAAACGCACTCCCAAATCAGCAATAGTGGGAAGAACCATGGCATAAAAATTTCAAAGAACCCCATTTTGGACCTGGCATGATTCACTCAGTAATACCTAGAATATTTTTAACCAAAAGCAACGAGTCAGTGATTATGAGTCGATTTTTATTTCAATTGATTCGACTCTCACTATAACGTTACCATAGATGAAGATGTTGACCACAACATTCAATTGAGAGCTTTGTCATGTTGTTTAAGGACGTCGGGTAATTATCTATCAAAGACATATTGTATACAGTTTCACCTAGTTTCAGTGAGGGGTCACAACCATAACTCTGCCATTTTATTGATTCACAGGTAGGATTCTAGTGATAACCAAATATCAATGGATTTTATTCAATTAGGAAATGGCATTAGTGCAATAGTAATTAGCAGACATGTAATGGATGGGAAATTCTATCAGTTTATTTTTCCAGAAACAACTAAAGAAAAATGCCAACATACATGTTGGCAGCTCATCAAAGATGTCTTTATAAACAAACTTCTTTGTGTAACCTTTAGATTTAGGTTTGGCATCCTCGATCAAATTTTTAAGGCCTTGTGGTGTGGTCACTCTTAAAATTAATGTAACATATAGTTGCTCATGGCTAATAACGTGTTTCGGTAGATATAGACAACATTTTTCATCATTGTCCTTGCTTTTGTTGATCGTCATAGCAAAGCAAATTGACACTGGGAATTGCCTTCATTTTCAAAACAAAAGAGAATTTAGCTTCTATGGAGCTCGTGATTATCATTACAATAAAAACTTTCTCACCACATTTGTTACCCATAAATATCCTCCCTTCTATAATCCATTTTGCTAAATGTGTGACAACCAATCTTGTTTCATAGAATAGCCCTTTGTTTGGATTTTTGTTTCGTAGGAGCATAACTACAACTCCCACCTTGAGTTAAAGCTCATGGTCCGGCAACCCACTATATTCCAAGGAGTTTAAATGCTCTATAGGTTACAATAGCTCTTCCTCTTCTATATATGCCGATGCCTGACATATTGTATCAAAACTTTTATGCACCTTAACATCTGGCATAATAGAGAGCACATGAGAACTTATTTTATCCACATATTTGTTTTTTGGTGCCAATATAGCTTGTTCAGGCAAATGTTACGCGTCCTTGTGCCTCTGAATAAAATTTGGATAAGTAGGATCCATGATATTGTCCAAAGGATTATCTTCCGATGAAATAAAGAATTCTTGTGGAATCTTTATCCAAGAAGGATTTGATTCATATCAAGGTTATATGTTGGCACACTTCCCTTGCTAAGGTCTAAAACCCATTTACTGAAGCTTTGGACACCTCCTGATGTAATGGTTTGTGGCATGTTATGTAATATTCTCATGTTCAGTAAAAGCAAAAGTACATGGCAATAATCCCAAAGTTTTGATCTGTTGATTGATGCCATTTGGGTGTCTTCTCTTCCCTTTTTAGGAACGACATATAATATCTGCTTGAAATCATGTGCAAGACCAAATGATATTCCGCCCAAATAGCTTGTATTTTGTTGCCAGGTCTTTTATTCCGATTAATATCCCATAAATTTATATCAATATCTTTAAAGACATTACCATGCTTCATTTATGATTCATCTAAACTGGCCTTGCCTAAAAGTTCTACTAGCATTGTGCCTTGAGGGATGTCACATGATGTATTTTCATTGATATCCAATAGTATTTGAAACGTTGAATGTGAAGTTCTACCTAATCGCATTACTAAAATTATAATTCTCGATGATGCAAGGTTAAAACAACACGACTGATGGTGCCGAAAATGGTTCGATGATACGTGGAGGTGCCACAAAGGATGCGGTCTGAGTTGGCTTCCAGGTAGGCAACGTGGGAGACAGCAAGGACGGCGCAAGGGCCGAGGACAAGGCTCCCCAGACAGGTCGTGAGGGCTGGCAGTGCTGCGCAGGCAGGGTGACGATGAACAGGACCGACAGTCTACAGTCCGTGATGAGGGTATGGCGTCCAGGGTCCGTAGACGGGAGTTCAAGTATATTTCTCTCACTAGAATTCCAGAGAGAATGTCTCTTTTAGAGAGAGAAAGTGAAAAGTCCAAATGAGAAAAAGATCCTTGAAAAAGCTCCAAAGTCCACTATTTATAGGCAAAAATGTGCATGTGTCATAAGTTGACATGTGTCGCCCCCTGGGAACGACACGTCACCAGGGGGCCAACGCACTGACCCTTCGTTGGACTGCCGGTTCCTAAGTTCGTGCTGCCCTGCCCTTGCAACATCTCTCTGCCTGTCTGAGGAGACTGATCATGCCGCGGTAGCATGGTCAGAGTAGCCCGTTGCCCCAGCCTCCAGTCCAAGCCCTTACTGAATCCCACAGGCCTGGCAGCGGTGGGGAAGACCCGACGCCCAGCTGCCAGGTGGACTAGGCAAGATGCCCTTCCGAAGACCTGCTCCCGTCTCGGAGTGACCCGGGGGTCATAGTCCTTAGGGGTGCCGACGCGAGCCCCCAGTGCCAGAGCACGTAGGCTAGTCACGCAGGCACCCTGGCGGAGATAGTGTCCTGGAGGAGTAGCCTATCCCGTAAGCATATAACATGATTGCAGCGCATGGGGCGCGGTTGAGTGCGGGCGACGAGGGTCGCAGAGTGATCTCCGAGCGACGAGGGTCGTTGCGTGGATGGCGCGCGACCGTGAGCGACGGTTGTCATGGCGACAGAGCGGCCACAAGTGACGGTCATCGAGACTACGAGCGACGGTCATCGCGACGAAGGGGCACGGCCGAGAGCGACGGTTGTCGCGACTATGGCGGAGTGCGGCCGCGAGCGACGGTCGTCGTGACAATGGGGCACGGTCAAAGGTGACGGCGTCGGTGTTCAAGGCAGGTGGCCGACCCCCATGGGGTGGCCGACCCCCAAGGGAGGCCGACCCTTGGGGTGGCCGACCCCCAAGGGAGGCCGACCCTTGGGGGAGGCCGACCCCCCGAGGGTGGCCGACCCCTTGGGAGAGGCCGACCCTAGAGGGAGGCCGACCCCCGAGGGTGGCCGACCCTTGGGGGAGGCCGACCCTAGAGGGAGGCCGACCCCCCGAGGGTGGCCGACCCCTTGGGGTGGCCGACCCCCAAGGGTGGCCGACCCCCCGAGGGTGGCCGACCCCTTGGGGTGGCCGACCCCCAAGGGTGGCCGACCCCCCGAGGGTGGCCGACCCCTTGGGGTGGAAGGCACGCCGAAGTCGCTTCACGAATGGTTCACGTGACTTGAGCATGCGTTGCTTTGACCGGCCCTCGAGCGTTGAAAAGTTGACCGCTGACTGGGTGATGTGTCGTGCAAAGTGGGTCCCTTGGCGGGTCTTGGGGTGCGACCAGAATAGGGTATGAACATAAGCCCCCTGCGTGTGGCGGGCGCGGAGGGGCAACCCGAGCGGGCGTCGCATGCATAAACGATGTGGTTACAGCCCCTCTTGCTGCGGGGGCCAGGGTCCCTGGTGATGGAGCCGGCGATGACGCTAAGCCCGTGTAGCAGTTTGATTGAGTCGGCGATGGCTTCAAGGTTGTGAGCCCATCCCGTAGTTTGATTGAGCTGGCAATGGCGCTAGCCCGTGCTGGCGCTCAGCCCATGCCGCAGTTGATTGTGTCGGCGATGGCTTCAAGGTTGTGAGCCCATCCCGCAGTTGATTGTGCCGGCGATGGCTTCAAGGTTGTGAGCCCATCCCGTAGTTGATTGTGCCGGCGATGGCTTCAAGGTTGTGAGCCCATCCCGTAGTTGATTGTGCCGGCGATGGCTTCAAGGTTGTGAGCCCATCCCGTAGTTTGATTGTGCCGGCGATGGCTTCCAGGTTGTGAGCCCATCCCGTAGTTTGATTGTGCCGGCGATGGCTTCAAGGTTGTGAGCCCATCCCGCAGTTGATTGTGCCGGCGATGGCTTCAAGGTTGTGAGCCCATCACGTAGTTTGATTGTGCCGGCGATGGCGCTAGCCCGTGCTGGCGCTCAGCCCATGCCGCAAGGAGGGGTCCTCGTGCAGGAGCACTACGCGCGGAGCCTTCAGAATGCCGCACACTCTAGAGAGTGGGTTGAAGGTCTTCCATGCCTATGGCGACGATTGTCGCGGGGACAATATTTGGTGAGGTCGTCATGGCAATTGTGGACGGTCGGTGACGAGCATCAAGTGACCATTAGCATTGAGCGCGCGTTGTAGAGAGCGCGATGAGTTGGCACAAGTGACGCGGTTCAAGGAGACGGCACGCGGGCGACGGGGCCTGTCGCGGAGCTGTCATGTGAATGCGTGCGACGAAGGTCGTGGAGGTGGCGCGCGGCGGTCATAGCGGCGACGGTGCGTGGTCGACAAACTGTGGCGAGGCGCCGGCGGACGGGAGCGTAAAGTAAAGGAAAAAAAAAAGAAAGAAAAAGAGAAGAAAGAAAGAAAGAAAAGAAAAAGAAAGAAAGAAAGAAAAAAAGGAAAAAGAAAAGAAAATTGCCCACCCCTTTATATAAGGAGAGGAGGGGGGAGGGGCGGAGGCACCGCCATTTGTGCCCACATAAGTCAGAGAGAGAGAGAGAGAGAGAGAAAAAGGGATGGTGAGAGAAGAGGTGGAAGTGGGCGAGGGGTCGTCGGGGCCAGGGGGTCAGCCAGTCGGTGGCTCTGCGAGGGGAGGGGGGTCGGCCAGCCACGGGGGCTCGGCCGCACGAGGGGGGTCGGCCCAGTGAGGGGGGTCGGCCGGACAAGGTGGGTCGGCCCAGCGAGGGGGGTCGGCCGGGCAAGGGGGGTCGGCCCAGCGAGTGGGGTCGGCCGCGCAAGGGGGGTCGGCCAGCCACGGGGGGTCGGTCGCACGAGAAGGGTCGGCCGCACAAGGGGGGTCGGCCAGTCATGGGGGGTCGGTCATGCAGGGTGTCCGACAGGCCCAAGTCCCATCCTCACAGCCCGGAGCGACGCCAGCAGTGAAAAAAGTTCGGCAGAAGATGTGGGCGAAGCCGCGAGGGGCCGCGGCGGGTACATCGCGACCACCGCGGGATATGATGACTGTACCTGTGCCGGCACCGCCAGTCGATGAGGCCATACCGTCAGTGGGTGTCGAGGCGGCAGTGCCATTGACCTTTGATGATGGCGGTAGGAGGTCCTACGATCCGGAGCCAGATAAGACAAACACATTGCTGGGGGTGAGGGGAGTAGTACCGTGTGTACCGGACCGTGAGCTGTGGAGGGAGTTGGCCATTCGTGTGGCAGACGGAGCGTTCATGACACCGTGGGGTGGTCCGTCGATGGGAGAGGAGCCTCGGCTGTCGTCACCCTACCTTCGCGCGCCGAGCCCGTCGGAGGCGCCTGTGATGTCGCCGAGGTATGTACCGGCATTGTTGATTGGGAGAGAGGACATACCTTGGTCGCCGGTGATGTTCAAGGGCCATAGTGCGATGCCGGTAGGGTGGGACTTTTGGTGGGAGCATATGTTGGAGACACCGGAGAGGGCGCAGGTGTTGCAGGCACTGGGGCTGTTACCGGCGATCAATATTACGGCGAGGGGGCTGGAGTTATATAGGGATACGCCAGGGATGACCCGATTGCTGGCAAGATGGAGCACGCAGTCGCATACGTTCGTGACCGAGTTCGGGGAGATCGGGCCGACGTTACTCGATGTGTTGATGCTGACAGGGCTGCCGATACATGGGGAGGTGGATGCACGGGTGACCCGGCTGAGCGGGGAGGAGCGGTTGTTGCAGACGCAGCTACTAGACATTTTGGCGGAGACGAAGAAGCACCGGAAGGGGACGTACGGTGGGTGGCTGCGCCAGTTCTATGGTACGCCGCAGGCGAGGACAGGGCAGAGGTTGGGCAATGCTGCCCAGTTCGTGATGGGTCCGTATCATGGCAGCGATCGGTACGAGTTGGTGGCGTTTTTGGCCATGTTCTTATCGAGGTAAATTTTGTACTGTCGTGTGATTATTCGTGAATATATCGTATGTCCTGCTTGCCCTGTAAAACGTCAAACTGACATATGTTGCCGGTCGTTGTTTGCAGGTTTGTGTTTGAGGGGACACCTGAGGATGGCATTTCCCCGAGGGTGTTTCCCTTGGCCATTCGGATGGCGCAGGGAAGGCGGGTCGGCTTGGCTCCGGTGTACTTGGGCACGTTATACTCGCGGCTAGATCAGTTCGTGAATGACGTGAAGCGGTCGTATGGTCGGTATCAGGTGGCGACGTACGTGGACTGGATGTTCTTGCAGAGGTACCTGTACGAGTGCTTTCCAGGGTACCGTCCTGACGGATACCCACTCGCACACCCGTCACCGACGATGGGGACAGTGACCCGTCCAGGCAGGTCGCGGCAGGTGGCGTTGTGGTGTAGCGGGTCTCGGGCTTTTGCTTGGGCAGGCATCAGGAGGCCGGGGTGCCCGTTGGCACAGATTCTAGACAAACGGGGGGAATGCGAGCGACGGCCCTATATGGAGATGCATGCGTCATATGGTACGCCGCCATGGCTGCACGTGCAGGAGGTGACGACAGATCTGAGCAGGAGAGGCGAGTTAGCGCCAGGACAGCTGGCGCTATTGGTCGCGTATTTTCCCGGCTGGCTCCCGGTATTGACAGATGATGGCGGGAAGCCCGCCGAGTGCTGCTATTATGTGGCGAGGTATTGCCCGGACCGTCTGTCGTTGGCGTTCGGGTATGATCTAGAGCCCCCATGCGGTTATGACAGCCCTTGGAGTGTGGCGACGGCTTTTGGGTATACACTATATGACAGAGCCCGCGAGTGGCCGGCACCGACGACAGAGTGGAGGCAGCCAGGGACAGAGGTGGCAGGGGCGGTGACCGCGGATTATGCGCATTGGTGGGAGCGACTGCGAGGGAGCTGGGCCGGATGGCTGGCACAGCCGTCAGGCACACGTCGACAGGTAGATGTGTTCGCATGTGACCGAGCCCTGAGTTTGATATCGGCCACAGTCGCGAGGCAGTGCGGGATGCTGTCACTGGTGACCGGGAGTTCTGTTCCGAGCTCGGAGAGGGAGGCGGAGGAGGATGCCGTAGAGTTGGGGGACGCTGCTCCCGGGGAGGACCGTGGGGAGGAGCCTATTGCCGAGGTGCCGAGGGTGCCGGGGGCCGGCAAGGGGCCCTTGTCGGCATTGCGAGTGGGGATGATGGAGACAGCGCGTCAGGCTAGTGCTGGTACCTCAGCCCCACACCTATCAGGGGCGAAGAGGCCGCGCGACGTATTAGAGGAGCTAGACTCTGAGGTTTGCTTCTGTCCTTTCTTTTTGTCGTATAAATATGGTTTGCATATTGCTCATAATCTGTGAACTGACAGCGGTTTTGCCAGGGGGACGAGGAAGAGGCGGTCGCGGGGGGGAGCGAGGCCGAGACTGAGATCGAAGGCGAGGAGGCTATGGCAGCCGAGGCCGGCAGATTAGTTGACAGTGATGAGACCGAGGCCGTTGAGCTATTGACGGCCGGTGTGCCGAGGAGGGTGAGCCCATTGCCTGCTACTGAGGAAACGGTGGGGGCACTATACGGCGGAGAGGGGAGCGATACGGTGATGTTCGACATTGACGAGGACTGGTGGACAGGCATGGAGACGCAGGTTGTGGGAGGTGATGGTGGCGAAATGGCGGAGCCTGAGTCTGTTGTTGCTGCCTCGATTCGTGAGCGAGAGACACCGGTTCAGGCTGTGGTGGTGCGACGGCACGACACATTGCCGGAGTCCGTGGTTGAGGTCGGAGCTACTCTTCTGGCGATGCACTCAGCCACGATTGGTGCGCAGAGGGCGGGTGGGATGTCGGAGATTTCTGCAGCGGGCGGCAGTGGCGCGACAGTCGGAGAGATGAGTAGAGGATCCTCGAGCGGTCAGGTGGATGTGGCAGCTTGGGGGGGCCTCCAGCTACCAGCGGAGACTGTGCGCCGGTTAGAACTGGTGAAGGCAGCGTTCCCGCAGACATTCGAGAGCGTGGTGGTAGAGAACCCAGTACTACGGATGTGGGTGTCTGCAGGGTTTATGGAGTGGTTGCTGCCGTTCGCCAGTGTGCCGTCGTCGGGTTGGACTGCAGAGTTCGTTGCTCGGTCGCTTTCAGAGTTCGCTCCGTTCACATCGCTAGGTATGCAGCTGGACTGGCTAGCAGATTTCTTTAGATCGAGGAGCGTCAGCCACGATATGGATGAGAGGCGTGCAGTCGTGGTTATGCGGGAGATGTTGCTGGAGCGGCGCCGCACAGGATTAGAGGCAGAGCGGTCAGAGATCACGGCAGAGTTGGCCGGGATTGACATGCAGGTGGCAGAGATAGAGAGACAGCTCGTCGATTTGCAGAGGCAGTTGTCCGATCTACAGAGGCGGCGAGGTGAGGTGGACGGGCGAGAGTCAGAGCGGTTAGGGCGACAGGCCGAGCTTGATGCTGGATGGTCAGAGGTACAAGCGGAGCGGGAGGTACTTCAGGCATTCAGCTCCCACCCAGTTGCATCGCTGTTGTCTAGACTTTCCTAGCTTGTATGTTACTTTGCCGTAGTTGTAGTGCTTAACGACGGCTAGTAAACGTTTGATGTATATGTACATATTTTCGATGGTCTCGGCTTATTGTATGTTATGTTCGGTTGCTCTCTTCTTTCTTCTCTCTTCCCTTTTTGAATGTCTTGCTTGTTTCGGTTACTGGTGAATGCTCTCCCATTCCCGCTCGTAGAAAGTGACTTAGGAAGCATAGGTTGAGAATGAGTGCCAGCTGGGCAGAAGTTGAGGTAACAGCATGACTTTGTATTGATAGGACGCGGTACAAAACACCATTACATGACTAGTGTAGAACGCTACACAGATCAACAAAAAAATACAAGTCTGTAAGCAATGTCGCATGTACAAAAATGCTACGAGGGCGCGTACTATGACGCGGGCGGATAGGGCTGGGGGAATGTTGTCGCGACTAAACATAATACTTCTTCAGGTAGCGGCCGTTGATGGGGGCCGAGACCTGACCGTCGTCGTGGTTGAGCAGGAGGTACGAGCCATTAGTGCGGGCCTCGTGCACCGTGAAAGGGCCCTCCCAGTTTGGCGTGAATTTAGGAGCTGACATGTTGGCCCGCACATGCTTGGCGGCTTGAAGAACAAGGTCACCCTCGATAAATGAACGTGGCTTGACGGTCTTCCCATAAGCTTTCGTGAGCTGCTCATGATACTTCTTCATGCGGCGCAGGGCCGTGGCTCGTCGTTCGTCGAGGCCGTCAAGTGCCGCGAGCCGGGCTTCTTCATCTCCGAGACTGCTGCTTAGGGAAAGTCGAGCCGATGGTTCTGCGATCTCGGCAGGTACCACACACTCGTCCCCGTAGACGAGAGAGAAGGGCGTGGCCTTTGTCGCTGTGTGCAGGGATGTTCTGTAGGCCCAGAGTGCCAGATTCAGTTGTTCGGACCACGACCGGTCGGCGTCATGCACCATTCGCGATAATACTCGTAGCAAAGTCTTGTTGGACGCTTCAGCTTGACCATTACCTTGCGGGTAATAGGGAGTTGATGTGGCATGGCTGATGTTGTACCCTTCCATGAGAGCTCGAACCTCTCGGTTAATGAATGGGGTGCCATTGTCAGATATAATACACCGAGGGATGCCGAAACGACAGATGACGTCGCGTAAGAAGTTAGAAACGGCACCTCCCGTGGCTCTCCGCAGAGGTACGGCTTCAACCCACTTCGTAAAGCGTTCAGTAGCAACCATGATCCATGAATGGCGTCTGGACGGCGGGTGGATGGGGCCGATGAGGTCGAGGGCCCAAGAATGAAATGGCCACGGTGCTGAGATCATGTGCAAGTCGGATGCTGGCGAGTGTATCCTGTCGGCGTGCCGCTGGCAGGGTTGGCAGCGTCGGACATGCGAGATGGAGTCGGATTCCATAGTCGGCCAATAATACCCCAATCTTAGTAATTCTGCATACAGCTTCTGGGAGCCTTGATGTTCACCACAATCACCATTGTGTACTTCGTTAATGACCTTGACCACTTGGGCACCTTGCAAGCATCGCAGGGTGCGTCCCGAAAATCCCTTGCGAAATAACTCGCCTTCCGTCACAAAATACTTGACTGCCTTGCGCTTGATGGATCGTGCTGAGCCGCGGTCAGGTGGTAGAATCCCGTGGGATAGATACTGGATGAAAGGCTGGCGCCAGTCACCCTCGATGTCAATGACAAGAGCTTCGGCACCGTCGGGTGCATACAAGCACTCGGGACAATCCTTTTGTATATCCGAGGCGTCCTTGGCCATGGATGGCCAATATAATCCCATACGCTGGAGGCGACGATACAGAGGGGGACCGTCGAGGCCACAACACTTCTGGTGGCCGAGCTGTAATTTGTGTTTTGCCTCTTCCGGTGCCAAACATCTTGCTAGAGTGCCTCCGGGACACCGCCTGTATAAGACATCTCCCATCATTGAAAAGTCTGTAAGGGTGGAGGCATGAGCAAGAGATGGCGCTTTAAGTTTGTCGATGATAGGTTGCCTCCAATCGTCCGCAGTAACGTCCCTCGGGACTAGGTTCAGTGCTGTGCATGGTTCCATTCTCTTGACGATGGTTAGCATCCGTTGTTCACCATCGACCTCTATCTTTGACGCGATCGTGGCCAAGCAGTCCGCATGTCTGTTGTGGCACCTATTGTGATGTTCATACTGGACATGACCGAGTCTTCCTTCCAAGTGTTGCACCAAGGCACGATAAGGTGCCAAGGCTGGTTCTTTGACCGCGAACTCCCCGTCCGCCTGCTTCATGACCAGATTTGAATCTCCTTTCACACACAGCGCCTTAGCCCCCATACTGACGGCGATCATGAGGCCAATGACAAGTGCCTCGTATTCAGCTTCGTTGTTAGACACCGGGAATGCAAGTTTGAAGGATAATGAAGTGGTAACACCGTCTGGTGCCCGCAAGACTATGCCGGCACCCCCTTGCCGGAGGGGCGTGCCATTGGGGCCTTTGCTAGTGGCAGAGCCGTCGAATTCAAGCGTCCACAGTCCATCGATGTCGGTGATCAGGGCTGTCTCCTCCCCAGGCAGTTGATCCGATATCGGTTCACATTGTTGGCGTGGGAAGAAGGCCAGGAGGTCTGCGAGTGCTTGGCTCCGCAGAGCTGTAGGATTCTTGATAGATAAACCGAATTCGGCCAATAGCAGCAACCACCGTGTGAGTCGGCCAGACAGGGCGGGACGCGTAAGCATGTAACGGAGCGGGTCAGCCTTGGTGACGAGTGTGATCTGATGCGCCAGAAAGTAATGTCTGAACTTCTGTGAGGCGTACACCAAGGCTAGACAGTGTTTCTCGAGCTCGGAGTAGTTGGCTTCGGGCCCTCTGATCACTCTACTGAGGTAATAAACAGGACGCTCGACACCTTCGACTTCTTGGGCAAGCAAAGCCCCGATGGATCTGGGTGTGGAAGTCAGGTAGAGTAGGAGTGGGATGCCCCGTTGTGGTACGACCATGGTTTGCGGTGACATGAGGACCGCCTTAATCTGTTCAAATGCTTGCCGTTGGGGCGCGCCCCAATTCCACGGTGCGCTTTTACGCGTCAAGTGTTGAAATGGCGTAATGAGCTCGGCCAGTGCGGGTATGAAGCGTCGGAGGTAAGAGACCTTGCCGAGGAAGCTCTTCAGTTGCTTTGTGTTCTTGGGGGGGGGCATTTCTTGGATGGAGGCTGCTTTCGAGGGGTCAACGTCGATGCCCTGTCGACTGACCAAGAACCCGAGGAACTTGCCGGAGGAGACTCCGAAGGCACATTTCAATGGATTCATCCGCATGTTATACTGGCGGCAACGATCAAAGACCGCTTGAAGGTCGGTGAGGTGATCACTTTCCTTCCTGGATTTGATAATAAGATCGTCGACATAGTCTTCCACAGTACGGTGTATCATGTCATGGAATATTGCTGTCATAGCCCTTTGATACGTAGCACCCGCATTCTTGAGGCCGAAAGGCATAACTTTCCAACAAAAATTACCCATAGGAGTGCGGAAGGCTGTCTTGGCGCTGTCGTCGGGGTTCATGCGAATCTGATTATAACCTGCGAACCCATCCATGAAAGATAAAGTTTCATATCCGGCGGCGGCCTCCGTGAGCATGTCGATATTGGGTAGTGGAAACTCGTCCTTGGGGCACGCCCTATTCAAGTCCCGAAAGTCGATACAGACGCGGACTTGGCCATTCTTCTTTTGTACAGGGACGACATTAGCCAGCCAAATAGGGTGAGTGATAGGTTCGATGAAGCCTGCGCGCAGGAGGCGTTCAATCTCTTGCTTGATTTTCAATTCGAGCTCGGGGCGGAATGTCCGCGGGTGCTGTCGGCTAGGGATGGATCCGGTAGCAATGTTGAGATGGTGTGTGACTAAGGCAGGATCCAGTCCGGGCATCTCATTGTAGCTCCATGCTAAGACATCACGATACTCGTGCAGGAGGGAAACCAATTCCTCTCTTCGGCCGGGGGCGAGTTTTGTGCCAATGTAGGTGTGCCGCGGTTCTTCGCCCGGGTCGGCCAGGTTGATTTCTTCAATATCTTCAGCCTGA
Source organism: Escallonia herrerae (assembly GCA_033070095.1). Taxonomy (NCBI): domain Eukaryota; kingdom Viridiplantae; phylum Streptophyta; class Magnoliopsida; order Escalloniales; family Escalloniaceae; genus Escallonia; species Escallonia herrerae. Next base: position 333,017 of record JAVXUP010000829.1, read on the forward strand.
GGTCGAGGGCCATCCTCATAGCAAGGTGGTGCCGCGCCGGGGGTGAGGTCAGGATCTGGCTGGCAATGCTCGGCCGTGCGGCACCATTCAGTCTCTCCAAGGGGGTCGGGGTCGAGGGGGTCTGAGGAGGGACCGCCTGGAGCCCCTGCATACCGTCATAATTGATAGATGATCTTGCCGTCCTTGACGATACGTCGAAAGGCCGGCTCAGCCTTTTGCTTCTTGGACTTGGGGGAAGAAGGGGGGAATTGGTCGTGGCAGCAGGCGGAAGCGGTGGGGTTGACCCATTATTCTTGTTACTTCTCCCGGTTTTGTCCTTGGGAAGCTTGTCCCCGCACAGCTCATCCCAGGTCGGCAGCCTGGTAGAATGTACATGAGTAGCATTCTCCCCATCCTCGGCGAAATTAGTGAAGAAGGAGGCCTCGGCGAAATAAGACTCGGCGCATTCAAAGGGGGCTTTGGTTGCAGGGATTGTCATTGCTACCTCATGTCCCGTAGAACCGGCTACCAGCTTCACACATTGATGGTATGTTGAGGGAACGGCCTTGTTGTCGTGGATCCATGGTCTCCCGAGCAGGAGGTGAAAGGCAGACTCGCTGTCTATTACGTGAAAAGTAGTGTCGCGACGGACAGTTCCGACCATGAGGTCGATGGTGATATGGCCGAGGGTCGACTGAGGACCCTGTCCAAAGCCGGTAATATTGACGGGGTCACGGATGATTTTCCTTGGGGGAATGCCGGCCTGTTGCAGGGTGATGAGGGGTATGATGTTGATCGAGGCGCCGCAATCAACCAAGGCACGACGGAAGCCCGTGCCATTAACAGTACACTCTAAAAACAGCGGCCGATTGTGATGCTCGACCGGCGGCGAGTCTTCATCCGAGAAGACTAAGGCCGTAGAGGGGATGTGACGTAATTCAGCCTGGGCGGCGAAGCATTCGGGACCGAGGCCGGTGGTGACCTCGAGCAGGCAATTGGAAAGGTAAGTCCGGGCGGCGGGTGAAAACCCCATTTCATCAAAAAAACTTTTGATCTTCGTCATCTGTCGAAGGGGAGGCATCGACTGCTTAGCTGGAGGAGGCACGAGGGTCAGTGTGGGCTCTGCCGGGGCTTCGTGGATTACAGGCTCGACATGGTCAGTGACAGCCATAAGGGCCTGGTGCTCCCTACTGTTGCGATGCGGTGGGTAGGGATCTTTGCGCACATCGTTATTTTTCCGTAGCTGCAGGTCGCCCGACGCTACCTTCCTTGCAAAGATGGTTCGCAGTGCATTGCAATCTTTGAGCGGATGGCCAAGGGCTCGATGGAAAGGACAGTAGGTGGGCCTGGCCTTTTCTTCGTCTGTGATATTGGTCCGCATTGGTGGCAGTTGGAAATTTTTGTCATGCGCCACCCATTCGGCCAAGAGTTCCTTCACTGTATTCAGGTCACAGGGATAGTTAGGTGCGGGTCTTTGTTGCCTTCGCTTGTCGGAGCCTTGGTTCACATCTGGAAGCTGACGCTTGAAGCCTGCATAGTTGTTGTTGTCGTTGCTACGTTGAGTGATAGGTGCATCTGCTGAGGCCAACAGCGTACTTTGCGGTCGAGGCTTCCATGACTTGACAGGACCAACTGTCTCGTAAGTTCGTCGGGCTGTCTCCTTGAGGTGTCCCCATGACCTTAACTGTAGGTTCTCGATATGCACTCGGTAGACGTCAATCATATTTTTGATGCATATGGGAACCAACGTTTCGTCTTTGCTGAAATCTGTGCACTCAAGGCACTTAAGATGAAAACGATGCACATATTTATTCAAGTCTTCCCCCTGGTTCTGGCGAATGCCAGCAATATCAACGATAGTCACGCGCTCGGTCTCGTAATGAAATTTGTCTAAGAACAGCTGGACCATGTCGCCCCAGGTGTGGACGGTCCCTGCGGGGATCTGGTGATACCAAGTGTAAGCCAAGCCCGTAAGGGACTTGTGGAATTCTCTCAACTTTAAGCTGCTTCCTGTACCATACTGCTCCAAGGAGCCTGCGAACCTTGTTAGATGTTCACGGGCGTTTCCCTCACGTCCGTTGAAGAGCACAAAGTTTGGTTGCTTGTACTTGAGGGGGTAGGGTGCGATGGCGATATCATTGGCGTACGGGGCGTGTCCGGTTAGACGGGTTGAGGAGTCCGGCTCGGAATTCCTCGACAGGCGACGGACAAGGGCTTCCAAATCTGACTGAGTGACATAGTTGGAGGATGGTGCCTCATTGCCGGTCAAGGGGTGATGACCGCCTGGTGCGTCGCGAGCCCCCGAGCCCCCAGATGGCACGGCTTGATGAACGGGGACATGGGAGGGTTGGTATGGTGCAGGTGCTGGCAGGGGCAGCTGTGCAGGGGCAAGTGTGGGTTGGCGAGACATGCCCATCACTTGGCCGGGGGTTTGGTGTTGCTCAACTGGATAGGGATTAGGTTCCATCTCGATGGAGTCATGCGTTTCGGAGGAGCTTCTTGCCGGCGTCAGATGAGATGGTGTGACAGCGGGGAGAATCTGCTGCAAGACTGGCCCGAGATCCGTGTGTAGCTTGCGGGGCGGCACTGCAGAAGGAGATATGTCGGCTACCGGCAGCGACGGTGTTGCGAGCCCTACCGCCAAGGGTCTAGATGTCCAAGGCGGCGGTAGTCGCGACACTGGGGCCGGGGCGATGTCAAAAGCTGGCCCCGGTCCTGAAGGCTGGATTGATGGAGCGGCCTGCTGTGAGGACAGGGCTTGTATGGATTTTTGCATCTCCATAATGGCGGCTAGTAGAGTGGTCTGTGAATCTTGCAGAGTGGTGATGGTTGGAGTGAGTTGCTGGATGGCTGCATTTACGAGCACTTGTACGTCGGGGGTAGTGGTCGGCAGCTGGTCTCGGAGCCGCGTGGCGCTAGTCTCTTCCTGATCACCGAGGTGGTGTTCTTGCATGGCGGGGTTGGGTCCTTGGCTGGTTGCCCTAGTAGCTCTCCGTTGCACAGGCATAATGCCTAAGTCCGGAAGGTATGCAAACCGCAATACGATGCTCACCTCCCCAGCGGAGTCGCCAAAATGATGGTGCCGAAAATGGTTCGATGATACGTGGAGGTGCCACAAAGGATGCGGTCTGAGTTGGCTTCCAGGTAGGCAACGTGGGAGACAGCAAGGACGGCGCAAGGGCCGAGGACAAGGCTCCCCAGACAGGTCGTGAGGGCTGGCAGTGCTGCGCAGGCAGGGTGACGATGAACAGGACCGACAGTCTACAGTCCGTGATGAGGGTATGGCGTCCAGGGTCCGTAGACGGGAGTTCAAGTATATTTCTCTCACTAGAATTCCAGAGAGAATGTCTCTTTTAGAGAGAGAAAGTGAAAAGTCCAAATGAGAAAAAGATCCTTGAAAAAGCTCCAAAGTCCACTATTTATAGGCAAAAATGTGCATGTGTCATAAGTTGACATGTGTCGCCCCCTGGGAACGACACGTCACCAGGGGGCCAACGCACTGACCCTTCGTTGGACTGCCGGTTCCTAAGTTCGTGCTGCCCTGCCCTTGCAACATCTCTCTGCCTGTCTGAGGAGACTGATCATGCCGCGGTAGCATGGTCAGAGTAGCCCGTTGCCCCAGCCTCCAGTCCAAGCCCTTACTGAATCCCACAGGCCTGGCAGCGGTGGGGAAGACCCGACGCCCAGCTGCCAGGTGGACTAGGCAAGATGCCCTTCCGAAGACCTGCTCCCGTCTCCGAGTGACCCGGGGGTCATAGTCCTTAGGGGTGCCGACGCGAGCCCCCAGTGCCAGAGCACGTAGGCCAGTCACGCAGGCACCCTGGCGGAGATAGTGTCCTGGAGGAGTAGCCTATCCCGTAAGCATATAACATGATTGCAGCGCATGGGGCGCGGTTGAGTGCGGGCGACGAGGGTCGCAGAGTGATCTCCGAGCGACGAGGGTCGTTGCGTGGATGGCGCGCGACCGTGAGCGACGGTTGTCATGGCGACAGAGCGGCCACAAGTGACGGTCATCGAGACTACGAGCGACGGTCATCGCGACGAAGGGGCACGGCCGAGAGCGACGGTTGTCGCGACTATGGCGGAGTGCGGCCGCGAGCGACGGTCGTCGTGACAATGGGGCACGGTCAAAGGTGACGGCGTCGGTGTTCAAGGCAGGTGGCCGACCCCCATGGGGTGGCCGACCCCGGGGTGGCCGACCCCCAAGGGAGGCCGACCCTTGGGGGAGGCCGACCCCGAGGGTGGCCGACCCCCCGAGGGTGGCCGACCCCTTGGGGTGGCCGACCCCAGGGTGGCCGACCCCTTGGGGAGGCCGACCCTTGGGTGGCCGACCCCCGAGGGTGGCCGACCCCCGAGGGTGGCCGACCCCCAAGGGTGGCCGACCCCCCGAGGGTGGCCGACCCCTTGGGGTGGAAGGCACGCCGAAGTCGCTTCACGAATGGTTCACGTGACTTGAGCATGCGTTGCTTTGACCGGCCCTCGAGCGTTGAAAAGTTGACCGCTGACTGGGTGATGTGTCGTGCAAAGTGGGTCCCTTGGCGGGTCTTGGGGTGCGACCAGAATAGGGTATGAACAATGACCATTTGAGCAAAGTCTTGCAAATAATTGGTTGCAAAAGAAAGGTTTTCCTATT